>JAOSBL010000001.1:20216354-20232584 GCA_027568915.1 Erythroxylum roraimae | reverse complement strand
GGGAAGGTCCCGGTAACAAAAAATTTTTGTTTTCCGCACCGCGAGTATGTGATACTTGCACCGGGATTTTCCTACAGGATGAAGCATGGTTCTTCAAGATTGCACCCTGGCTTGCAAACATCCTTTATGGTACTCTTCTTGGGTTGCAAATTTGGAGTTCATCGAGTTCATTGCATCCATCATCCTATCCATCTTGCTCTCCAAGGTTCCAAATTGATCTTGTTGAAATCTGGGAGGTCCTGGAAGTCTTGCTGGGCCACCTACATTATTAGCACTCTTAAGAAAAATTTGGGTGATTTTTCCACCCTGGATTATAAGTGTTGGAGTATGGATTGTTACCTCTTTGTTGCAGTTGGCCTAAGTAATTTACACGTTCTATGCCATTGGCTCCTAACAAGAAATACTCTGTTGTGTAATGATTGTCTTGCCTACATAACTCGCATTAGGTTTGCATAGCTTTGACTGTGGATGAAGAAGCTCCTTCCATGTTGTTCAACTTCTGAGTGAGAGCGGTAATCTGGGCTTGTAAGGCTATAACAGAATCAATTGGAATCATGCCCCTTTATTCTTTTGTGCCTTGCCTACTCCTTTCATTTGACCACATACAACTTTTACTGGCCAACTCCTCCAAAATATCATGAGCCGCCTCAATGGTTTTCCTCATCAAAGACCCTCTAGTAGTTGCATCAATTTTTCCTCGTGTAGTTTGATTCAAACCATTGTAGAATGTTTGGAGTAAGAACTCCCTTGAAAGATTGTGGTGTAGGCAGCTTCGTTGCAATTCTTTGAACCTCTCCCAAGCTTCATATAAGGACCTCCCATCATTTTGCTAAAAATTTGTAATCTCCTTAATGATCCGAGTAGTATTTGTCAAAGGGAAGTACTTGGCGAGGAAGGCTTGAGCTACTTGCTCCCATGTGGTAATCTGAGATGCACTAAGTGAGTTGTACCATGCATTGACTCGATCTCGTAAAGTGAATGGAAATAGTCTGAGCTGCGCAACATCATCAGACATCCCTTGAAATCTAAAAGTATCACATATCTCCAAGAAGTTTGCTAGGTGGGCATTGGGATCTTCAGTTGATAACCCATAAAGTTGATTTCAAAATTGTTTGCTTGAACCACAAGCCTTGCGACTCCTTGTGGACTAAATCCAAACCTCATGAAATCCATCAATGTTCTCTCGGCCCCTCCTAGTTCTCCTTCTTCCACCATATTCCTTTGTAATGCCACTTGGCGCTTAGCTCTTCTTAGCTCTCTTCCGTGTCTTATGATGTCAGATAGCTCTTCTTCATTAAACTCGGTAGATCTTCTTGTGCTCCTTGTGTTCATGCACCTACAAATACACAAGGAAAAGTATCAAAAACTCTTAAATCAAAGTCACCTAAACTAAACAAGATGCTAAACAAATTAATCCCCGACAACGGCGCCAAAAAATTGTTTGTTCGCAAACCAAACTATTAGTTTTACATCAAAAACCACAAGTATACGGGTCGTTACTTGTAATTAAAAACATATATTGTCCAACAGAGATTGATGTTAGACACCACTCAATTTAGGTTAAGCTTTGTTTAAGAAAATGATTTCAAAAGATTAAAAACTAGAATTATATAAAAATTAATTAAACTAGCAATGAACAACCAATTAAGGCAAAGTGCAGCAATTTGATGGCTAAGGTTTAAAATTAGGAGTTACCCTATTTTGCTTTCCTCTTGTTTTCTTGACCCAATTATGCTTGACCCAAGGTTTTCTAATGTTCAATTACCCTCTCTTAAGGCGTAATTAGCTAACCCTAATTGAATGGATTAAAATTAGTTATGCTATCTTTAGACTTACCAACTTCTCCTAATCCTTCAACAATATTTTAAGCACTCCTATAGGTGATTTTAAGCAAACAGCTAAGATCTCTCTTCAACTATTTGGGAAAACCTGAATATCTATTAGGTCCATTGGGAGCTAACTCTCATTACACTACCCAACTCAAATGCTCACACTCACCCACTCGGTTTATTGTATGGTCTAAGCACAATAAATATCACAAAACACCTTTCATTGCATCCAAAACAACAAAAGTTCCACAAATAGTTCAAGAACAACTCCTACAAGGTATTTAGCTACTAATAATCATGAACAATACAACAAAATTCATGTTTTTCACACTAAAAGTCATAAAGTGAAAAGAATAAAAGCTTGGTAAAGTCAAGAACTCCTTCTCTCTACTCCAAAAAGCTAGAAAAACTCTAAATCTTGATGTTGTCGCCACTTTTCCAAGGTAGAATCTGTGTTTCCCTCTTTGGCTAGCGTCCAAAAGTCTCACTTTTTCTATTTTTGGTGTGTCTTTTGATGGATGGAGGCTCCTAGGGTTTAGAGCCTCTATATATGTCAAGGGGAGGGTCAAACCACTTAAAATCCCGTGTTTAACCTGATCTTGGCGAGTTCTACCTGTCAAGCACGAGGGTTAAAGAGAGGTGGACATCTGGTAGTTGCACGATCGTGACAGGGAGGAAGTCATCTGGTAGTTGCATGATCGTGTATTGCGGTCTGACAGCTTTCTGCATTCTTCATTCTTTTGGCCATAACTTCTTCTCTGAACCTTCGATTGACTTGAAATTTGAACTGCAAGCTCCTCACACATTGTCCTTCCTCTCCACCAGATTTCATTGTCATCTGAATTCTCTAAGTCTATCCAGCAGTGCCATTAAATCACCTGTACCACATCCACAGCTGCAAATCTAGTACCTGCACAAGTCATCAACAACGTGCATCAATCTATCCTACAAATAGGCTCCAAAACCACCCTCAAACACTAGATAATGTAAAGAAACAACTAAACAATTCAGAGATCAAGAAAAGATGCAAAAGGTGCTAAAGATCAAATAAACTAGAACTAAAACACACAAAGAAGCACTTAAAACACATGAAAACACACTAGAAACATAACCTAAAAGCACACTTATCACTAATTCACAATGCCATTGTTATGTAAACCTAGCATACCACAGGCTTGGAAAATATAAATAAAGATCCGTGCATTCTAGAGGCTCAAAGGATCATTGAACTTGGACGAAAGTTGAATCTTATATCTTTATGTTGATATTAAGCAATCTCATCTCGGTTAGATTAGACCTAATATTTTAAGTTAGTGTGGTAGTATGACTTGTACATGTTACTTATTGTTTTATTATAATTCTTATTATTTTGTTAATCCATTTTAATTTTTTAAAAGAATCATTCTACTTATGGATGATCGATTGTATTTGAAGTTATATAATTGGATTTTAAGTGAATTAGAATGTTCAAAAGACAAACATAAGTCACATCTATCACTTTGTTTTGCCTTGTTTCTAAAGCATTTTCTCAGTTATTTTAGTAGATTATGAATCCCTGTGATAATAAAAGAAACAAAGATTTTGATCTCATTTGTATCTCACTTCAAATTGATTATGCCTTGTTGTATTTTATTCTTTTCTTGTGTTTGACTGTAAATTAATGTCATAAAATATGTAATATTAATTAAGTTAATTTATTAATTCAAGTTAACTTATCAAATATAAATATATAAAAATTTTATCAGATTGAATCGATGGCTCATCTGATAAAAAGAAAATGGAAAAAGCCCAACAATTTGTATCTTTTTAACCATATCGCGTTCATAAGCCTAATCACCCTTCTGCAACGAACCCCTCCAAAGTCCAAAGCAAAGATCTGCAGCATTAAAGGTTCATACTCTTTTCCCCTTCTCCTGCTGTTCCTTTTTGTTTTTCTTTCAATTTCAAAGGCTGCTTTTTATTTATTTATTTATCATTCTCTACTTCCTGCAGATCTGTGAATTTCTGCTGTTTCATCGTTTGTTCGTTGTTCCCCACCCTAATCAACAGATCTGTAATCATGGATTTTATTAAGGTCTTCGACCAAACAGTTCGTGAAATGTGGGTTTTTCGCTTCTCTCTATTTTCTTTATTTTTCTTTTCTCTGATCTACCGTTCAATTCCTTTTGTCATTGATTGCTTTGTCATTTTCTTTTCTTCCCATTGGATTTCCAGAAAGAGGGAGGTTAATCTCAAGGTCTTAAAGGTCCCTGAAATCGAACAGAAGGTGCTGCATTCGTCCGCATATTTTTTTTCTGAATTTGCTTTTTGATTAGTAATTGTCTGTCCAAATTGATAAGTCATTTTCTGATGGTCATTAGTTTCTGTAACTTATATAGTGTTGTCTCCTGAACGTTTTCTCATACCATGAGCACAATCTGAGGATTTCAATTATTTCCGTCATAGAGATCTTGCGCCAAAGTGTGACGGGATGTGATGATATAATTTTATTCACTTCGATAACAATATAATTTTCTTACTTGATCTTTTAGTTTAGATCTTCAAACACTAAGAAATTTAAATTAATTCATTTCTTCGTTTTCTTTATTACCATTGTACTATTACTCAATTAGAATATGCGAGTTTTATGTTCAAGTTTGACTGTTTTTCCATTTTATGAACTGAGAGCATATCAATGCAGGTGTTGGATGCAACCGATGATGAGCCTTGGGGTCCGCATGGCACTGTATTGGCAGAGATTGCACAGGCAACTAAGAAATTGTAAACTTAAGAAACTTATTTCAATTCCCACAATTTTTTCTCATGTCCTTTTTGTAGCAGACTTTTTGCTTTCGTTGTAACTTCAGTAGCAAATTGTTAGTTCCATTATAAATTTAGTAAGATTAGCTACTTTTCTTATGTATATTGTTCATATCATTGTGACTATTAGCACAGAGTGTCAGATGGTTATGAATGTTCTTTGGACTAGATTGACTGAGACAGGCAAGAATTGGCGTCTTGTGTATAAGGTAAAGCCTTTTCACACTCCACAAAGACGTTTAGAGAATATGAATAGTAACATGTGTAGACTTTCAACGTTATTTCTTTGCAGACATTTTACTGACTTTATGTTTGATTTGGCTGGTATTAGGCGTTGGCTGTTGTCGAGTATCTGGTGGCACATGGGTCTGAACGTGCAGTTGATGACATAATAGAGCACACATTTCAGATTTCAGTGAGAATGTTTTTATTGTAGTCAAATTGAATTGCTGGTGCTTATTTCATTTCTCAAGAATTGGGAATCTAGAGGTAAATTTAACGTAATTTTATCCCATCTGTGCTTTATTGCTTCAGTCGCTTTCAAGTTTTGAATACGTTGAGCCCAGTGGGAAGGATGTTGGACTAAACATTAGGAAGAAGGCTGAAAACATTGTTTCCCTTTTGAATGATAAGGAGAAAATACAAGAAACCAGAAATAAAGCCTCTGCAAACCGTGATAAGTAAGTTCACTCTTGAAGTTACTGGTGTCACATTTGACATTAGCATTTTGGTAATCGGATTTTCGGTTTGCCACTATTTTTCCAGGTACTTTGGCCTCTCTTCTACAGGGTTAACTTATAAGTCAGGGTCAGCATCATATAGTGGTGGCAGTTTCCAGAGTAGTGATAGGTATGGTGGTACAAGAGAAAGTGACTATAGAGATACTTATAGAGACACGGATTACTATACAGAAGAAAAGATGGATAACAATAAGTATGGAAGGTCAAGACGAGGTGATGTGAGTAGTGACCAAGGAAATTCAAAGATCAGCTCTGAACATATTGGCAGGTCTGAGTTCGTGGCACTTTTCTACTGAAGATCTTAATAAACTTGCCCGTAAAGACGTATGCTTGTATTTTTATGATTAATAGATAAAGTAATTGTAAGAACATGACTGAGATTGACTTATAGTAAGTTTCATATAAGGGCCCCATGGCATCAATACCTTTTCATTTAAGTTTGAACTGTACGATTTTGACCAATATTTCCATTCTGAACATACTGAAAATGAGTCTAACTTCTGCTTGTCCAGCAAAGCTAAGCCATCACTTCCAGCTATTGGTTATGCTTTTATTAAATTGGAAATGTTTTCTTAGGCATTTTTGTGGTAGTTAACATATTCTACTTGTAATGAGTTTTCTTTTAGGACATTTCCTCTCATCTAGTGGTGCTATGCTCTTTGTGGTCTAGGTTTTTTTTTGCTGATGATCTTTTGCCATCATTTTTGTTGCACATAAACTAGTTATCATATTCTATTTCATTCTTGAGTGTTCATGAATTTGTCCGTGAAGCTAGTAAATTTTGTACTTTGCTCAATAAAGTCCATTTGCTTAACAGCAAGGATCAAAATAAAATGTCACACACCGCATCAAAAGCATCTGCCAAGCCGTACAAATCTGATGAGAAGAATTCACTTCCTTCTCAACACTCCAGTGCCCTGGCAAGTAATTATGGTGATGATGATGATTTTGATCCTCGAGGGACTTCTGCAACCGGTGAGTAATCTAAACAATGTCTTACATGCTATGCCTTTGTGCTTCATCCAACTACACATGCTAGAAAGGGTTTGTCTGAGCTATGTACCTTTACCTCAGCTAATGTATTAGAACTCTATTGGTTCAGTTCTTACACATAAGTAGAAAATGAGCACCAACTGTTCTAAAGCAGAATGTATGCAATACCAACAAACTATGAACATCCCTGATGATTTGCCAAGTCTATAGATGTTGAGGGATACTTCATTGATGCTATCTGGTGATAGGTAATTTTCTGTGCAGATACTATAGCAGTATATTAGAACAACTGACTATTATTGTTGCTGTTGGAGTTGTAAATTTATTTGCATCACAAAGAACCCAATGTTGTACCTTGTTTCTATCTTTTCTTTTTAATTGCTAGAATTGTTGTTTTCTGCAATGTGTTTCTCATGTAGATGGCTTCTTCAAAACAAAAAAAAGAAAGTTTCTCATGTAGATGGATCTATTCTCTAATTTAAATATACGGCATGCTTCTGCACAAAAGGTCTTTTCTAAAATTGCTTCTAACATTCATGAATGTGGACTTGGTTGCCATTGATTCATATTTACCTTATAGAACGATACATTTCTTCATTTGTTGTACTTTCTTCTGCCTGACAGAGTCAGCTGCTCGTGTTACTAACAAAGTAGACTTGTTTGGGGAAAGTTTGGTTGGTGACCTTTTGGATGCACCCTCTGTTCCAGCAGAATCTGCACCCAAAAATGATGATTCATCAGAGACTGATCTTTTTGCTGATGCTTCTTTTGTATCAGCACCAGTGCAAGTTGAAAAGGGAACCAGTCCCCATTCTGAGGTCATATACCATTATCGTAATGTATACCTTACTGTTGTTGGTGCTAAATTATTGTGTACTAATAAAAGGTGTGATGAGTTCTGCAGGCTCAGGTTGATCTGTTTGCTTCTCAGCCTGTCAACAGTTCTGCATTACCTTCCACGATTGACTTCTTTTCAGCTGTTGATCCAGTTGTGCAACCAGAGACTAAAGCTTCAAAATCTGCATCAGTTAACACTACCGCTGTTGATCCATTTGCTGCTCTTCCTTTGAACAATTTTGATGGAACTGATCCTTTTGGTGCTTTCACTTCTAATTCCAATATGGTTACATCAGAAACCACAAAATCTTCTAAAAATGATGGCGCTCTAAACATTTTGAATGGACCATCTTCAGCAGACTCCAAACCAACGCAAAAGAAAGAAAATTTCCAGGTGAAATCTGGAGTATGGGCAGATTCACTGAGCCGTGGAATTATTGATCTTAATATATCTGCTCGTAAGCATATCTTTACATAAGCAATTCTTATTTCTTTAGGCATGCATACTTGCAATTCATTTGAGCATTTCATCTATGAGTGCTTAGCAGGGATTGAGAAAGTAATCTGGTAAAAGTCTGACCATGGCAATCAATTCATGCGAGAATAATTGATTTTTCATTTCTGTATTCTTCTCGTAATGCCTAGTAATAGGACTTTCCAAAACTCCCTATAAGAGATTGTTATGGTTGCAAGATCTATTAATATAATGACAGACATGTCAAACCTGTTTATTAACTGAACCTGACAGCTATTTGGTATGGGTCTTATCAGGCTTTAACTTTCCAAATGATTCTTTCTCTCACACGATCGTCATTTATTTCAAACAAAGGATTGACTTCTGCATCCTATACTTGAAAGCTTTTCCATTGAGGCTATACTTGATTGCAAAACCATAAAATCCATGCAAATGAAGTCAAAGGGTTTTGCTTAGACACAGAATTTTGTGGGTATCATTGATCTTACTGTTCTCCACTTGTTGCAAGGGAACTGTATCCCGGGCAATAGTCTCCTGGAGGAATCAGTTGAAATATATGTACCCTATGGATGGGGCTACAAGATTGCTGCGAATACTGTCCTGTCATGTTTTTCGATACAATGCATTTAATCTAGATTCATAGTCGATTAATGTTGCCCTCTTGTTGATCTTAAGAATCAACTACTGTTTGACAGTCTTGTCATTAACTGCAAAGTAGTTTCCTTGCGAAAAACTTCTTCGGTTCTATATATTTCCATTCAACTATATGTTGTAGAATCCATTGATTTTAAAACTCCCTTGTTAAATCTTCCCTATACGATTGAATGGGTTTCTCTTTGTGTGTTCCTTGCCAGCCAAGAAAGTTTCATTGGTAGGAGTTGGTGTTGTGGGCGATCTGAGTGATGGGCAAGATGAAATGAAGAAGGAATTCCCGGCAACATTTTACATGGGGAAAGCTATGGGCACAGGGACTGGGCTTGGCAAGCCTGGGTTCACATCATCAGAGTCATCGCAGATGACAGGTGCAGAAGAATTTTTCTCAAACCTTGGCAGCCAACACTATGGCAGTTTCAAAAAGTGAATTTGTTAATTCTTTGATCCATTACCTTCTCCGTTTTCCTTTACCTATTCAAAGCTACGTGCTATTTGTGTGGTTAATCTTGTTTACGAGCCGTGAGTAAAGTTCATTGAGACTAGCTACTGCATTTTATTCTATCGCGGGATACCGTCATTTCGTAATGCGGATTGCCTGCAGATGTCCATTTAGTTCATGTTAGCTGGCCATGAGGTAATTGTATTTATTTGATCTATAATACTATTAGTTTAGGGAACTGCTTGTATCTGCAGATATTGGACCAACTGTTACTCGGAAATCATTTTCTGTGTCTTCCGAGTTCGTTACTCATTCTAACTGGACATGCACGCAGGCAATGAGCCTTAAATTGGGTTAGATTTATAAGTTGTAATCGATACATCTTCAGGAGAGGAAACACGAAAACCGTACTTGGATTTGAAATGAGCATGGTAATCCAAGTTTTGTGGTAACTTGCCCTAGTGCCTGAACCAGGATAATGAGAATAGTGAAACAAACAAATTGACGTTCTATCGGATGGAACGAATAGCTCGGAATCGAGTCTCTAAAGCCTAATTTTTAATCCTAATAGAACTGTTAAACCTGTTCGTCTCGCTGTTTTTGCTTGTCTTTGGTTCAATGAGCATGTGTAACAATGTCACCAAAAGTCGCAGAATAAAAAGCATTGCGGGAATCTAAAAACGGTTGAGCACGATTCTATTCTCATCGATTAATTCTTAAAACAATTTGATATAACAGCAACGAACATGATCAAGAAAGAAATAGCTCAAAGGACTCATGGAGTTGAGCTGGGAGAATTGACGAAAATGTCAAAAGTTTGATCGAGGCCCAAGCTCGGAATGAGAAGATTTTGCTAGACACGTAGAATAGAGTCGATAAACAAGAGAAAGAGACGCTTGAGCTCAAGTCAATGTTCATCCAATGCAAAGACTTGGCATAGAACAGGGAATAATCAAATTCACTGATAAAGAGTAAACATAAGCAAGTACTTTGACTCTCCCACAAAAGCGAAGGGTACATAATGCCGACAAAGTTTAGCATAATTGAATTTTCAGCATTTTATGGGGGGCATATCAAATTATGGTTGTACTTGTGGAAGCAATTCTTTATACTGACCATACACCAAAACACTTAAAAGTGGGAATGGTAGCAATACATTTAGAGGAGCTGGTCTAGGAGTGGTACCGGCTCTATCTGAAGAATAAAACTACGGTAGAAGCTGTAGAATCGAAAGAGTTCGTTGATCTTCAATGACTTGGTGGCAAATTTTAAGGAGTTAAAACATGAGGGGTCATTTCAAGAGTATTATGCCAAATTTAATCATTACTCCATTCAACTGTCATTCCATAGGATTATTTGGTGGTTTTTCCTAAAATCCCTTAAGCCTGAACTGGATTTGTGAAATTGATGGGCTGTATCATGCATGCTTCAACAAGCTTATCTATTGGCTAGGAAGCAAAAGGCAATGACGGCAACTAAGGGGAGCACTCGGGTGTTAAAAGGAGGCATGAAAGCACTCAACAATAGAGGGAACTTCAATACATGCCCAACACTTTGAATTCACCAGAATGGAATCATCCCAAAAGCTCCTTCAATAGATGGGTTACTCCCTATGCCAAGTAATCTATCACGACGCTACTCATTTAAAGCTAATACAATATCAAGATTTGGCACCAATAAGGAGTTTGACGAAAAAGGAGCTAAAGGGCTTGGTTTCTGTTGTAATAAGAGATATGTCCTAGCCCACAAATGTAAGAAGAAGCAACTCCATTTACACTTAATGGAGGGGGAAGAAAAAATCAGATATCGGTAATGGGATAAAAGAAGAATGGATATGAGAGAATTATGCAGAACCTACTTCTCATAACGTGTCATTGTAGGCCATATGGGAATGGAAGGAGAATGAGAGTTCAAGCAACTGAGGATTTTAGCGATGTATTAGAAGAAGTTGATCCACATTTTGATTGAAAAATGGGAATACCCATAATTTTGTGGAAGTCTCAATGATCAAGAAGGGGAAGTGTGCTGTTAGGGAAGTAAAACCATTCCAGATCACCATCGGATGGGGATTAGAGCTAACATATAATTGATGCTGCATGAATTTCACAAGGTTTTTGCAAGGATTACAATTCACTGCCGTTGTTTTGATAATAGCTTTAGGAGTTTGTGATGTGGTATTAAGAATATAATGATTAATGGGGTTAAAGGATGTTATCTATACAACTTCAGGAGAAGAATATTGACTTTTAGATGGAAAGGGGAGTTAGTTACTCCTAATGGCAATCTGAACAAGGGATCTAAGATGGTTTCAGGGAGATAATTTCAAAAGATTCTTAAGCATTTAAAGAGGGGACAACTTTACATAATACAATTAACGTATCCTATTGAATGTTAACTATAACAAGTTGACATCAAGGAGAACCAATGAAGTTCTTTTTGATACGTGTAGATTATATTATATTTTTCTAGGTATTTAAGTATTTTTTTCTAGATGATTTATCAAATGTACAGGCTTAGAATTGTGTTATTGTTAGTGTTTTGTATATGTTCTAAGCGTTTGAGTGATTTAGTACATGAATTTGATTTTAGTTTTATGCGTCAAGAGGTGTTTGATGTGCTTGTGAGTGCATGGAACAAGAAATTGAAGAATGAAGAAGATATTGGATGTACGAAGGAAGGCACGATCGTACATAGCTAAGGCAATTTACATTGAACGGTTCTCTATCACGATCGTGACAGAGAGCAATCAACAACTTGAGGCACTATCATGCCAGACACAAGTTTTGAGAGTTTGGGGTTATTTTTGGAACCAAACAAAGTGGGAAAACCCTAGACACAACCTTAGAACCTTCACTATAAAAGAACATGAAAAATACCAAAAAGAGGCAGGGTTCACTACATTAAAGCGATCAAAGACAAAAGAAGAGCTTCAAAGAAATTCCATCATTCTAGATGAAGACTTCAATCAATTTTATTCCTTTTCTCTTTATTTCTTTCATTTCCTTGAATGTATAATGGGATTTTTCTTATGTAAAACATAATTATGAATTTCTAAATCCAGATTAGGGATTATTCTTGAATTATTTTGTGAACCTTATTTATTGTTGAATTCAATACATTGATGAATGCTTGTGATAATTGTCATGCAAATACTTAGTAACAAATCGAGAGAGTAAATCAAGTCATTAGTGTTAAGGTGCGCAACGAGAGTTGATAGCTTAATAGACCTACAATTATCAAATTAACTAGCAATTGAAGAAAGATCTTAATTGTTAAATTAATTATCTATAAGATTGAATGAGTTAGGAGTAATTTTGTGAATCAAGAGATTACAATTATATAACTATCGAATTCAATTAGAGTTACTTGATTAGATCCTAAGAGAGAGCAATCAAAACTTTAGGATATATTGGATCAAACATAAATTGAATCAACAAGATCAAGGGAAACAAAATAAGGATATAATAGTTCCTAAGTCTTCAACTTTGATCAATCTTAATTTCACTAGCAACTCAATTATATTATTGATTACTTGTTTCTTTTATTATTTGTTTTAATTTCAGTTATTTATTTTAACTCAAATCAACTCTTAATACCTTAGATAAAGTTGTTTTCAAGTTTTTTTAGGTATTTAATAGTCCTCGTGGGAACTATACCTTAGACACTATAAGATACGAATTATACACTTGCGGTATTGAAAGTTTTATTATTATAAAACTTGCTCCACTTTTGATGGAATGGATCTTAGCTAATTATGCGTAGGTATTCAAAAGCCAACAAAAATCATAATCATCAAATCTACTTAAAGGAGGTTATTGAAGCCATTATTTCTAGAACATAAAAAGATGTTATAGAGCAATATGTATAAAAAGTGATGAGAGAAGAATTTATCAGACACAAAACTGGCTCTTTTGCCTCACAGGTGGTCTTAGTTAGCAAAAAATATAACCCATGGTGCATGTGTGTGAATTACAATGAGCTCAACGACATACAATTAAGGATAAATTCCTAACTCCCCTAATTGAAGAGCTCATAGATGAGTTGCATAACTTTATTTAAAGTTGGACTTGAGGTTATGTTATCACAAATCAAGTTTAACCAGAAGTCATCTTTAAGACAAATTTTAAAACCCATGAAGGCCACAATGAATTCCTTATGATAGATTAGCCAATGCACCCTCTATCTTCCAATGTTTGATGAATGACATGTTTAAGCCCTTCTTAAGGTAGTTTCTATTGGTATTTTTTTTAATGATATAATCATCTATAGCAACTCTTTCCAATCACATCTAGAATATTTAAGTAAAACCACGTAAACACTTCAAGCAAATCAATTGTTCATTAGAAGGAGCAAATACATATTTGGAGTTAGATAAGTGGAGTACTTAGGGTATTCAATATTAGAGAAAAGAGTAACAGCTAATATAAGGAAGGTGCCTATGAAACAATGATGGTCTAATCTTAAGAATATCAAAGAACTAAGAGGATTTCTAGATTATTGGCTATTATCACATATTCATAAAGAATTATAGAGAGAAAGCTAGACCATTAACATAATTGTTGAAGAAGCAACATGTTTCAAACTAGAACTAGAATAAAGAGGCACATGAAGCATTTAAGGAAGGCTCAAGATTGGTGCTATGGTGATCACCCTTTTAATGATTTTTCTAAATTATTTGTCATAGAAGCTGACATGAGTGAAATGAGAATAAGGATAGTGATTCAATAGGAGAAACATCTAATAACATCTTAAGCAAGATTTTGGCAACAAGACACCAACGATTATCAACATATGAAAAGGAGTTTTTGGCTATGATCAAAGCTATCAAGTACTAGCATCACTATCTTAATATGAAATCATTCACTATAAAATCATATTACAAAAGCATTAAGTATCTCCTAGACCAGTGTTTCACTGCACACTTCTAATAGACTTGACTTTTGAAGCAATTAGCATATGATTCTGAAGTGTAATCTAAGAGTAAAAAAGAGAATTTAACAACTAATGCCCTACAAGACTCACTAGTTCAGACTTGTTGATAATGTTAGTATCAAAAGTGCACACTAGGTTAATGGAGGAAATTAAAGAGTTGGAAACATGACCTCACTATTTAGGATTTAATCAAGAAGCTCAATGCAGGGACCATTAAGTCATGGGCTTATAGGTGGAGAGAAGGACTTTAAAATGAAAGAGAATGATAATAATTAGCTTTAATCCATAATTAAGAACAAAACTAATCAAGATGGGCATAAAGAAGCACCTGAAAGTCATTTTGAGGTGTTAACTACCACCAAGAAGTTGCAAAACCTTTTTTATTGGAAGAGCGTCACTAAGGATGTAAAGAATCACATTAAACTTTCCTTGTTCTGCTAATAAACAAATATGACATTTCAACATTCCTGACTATTTTAACCTTTGGCCATTCTAGAGGGAAGTTGAAGGGAGCTCAACTTGAATTTCATTGAGAGATTTCTTATGTTTAAAGGAAATTTAGTGATTCTAGTGGTGGTTGATAGATTCACCACATATACTCAATTCATTACCTTGAAGCATCCCTACTCAACCTCGAATATTTTAAGTTGTATGGTACTTTCTAAAGCTATTATAAGTGACAACAATCTAATCTTTTTTAGTAAATTTTAGTAAGAATTATAAATTACAAAGGGTTAGCTTAAAATACTCAATAATTATTGCCCTCAAACAAATGGACAAACAAAAGTTAATAATAAGACCTTGATAACTCATTTCAGGTGTTTTTGTGAGAAGACTCCACACAAATGGAGTGAGTAGATTCCTTTGATAGAATGGTCATACAACACTAATTATTCAACTAGTGATTCAACCTTATATTATTTAAGGTTTTATATGGGTATTCCCCCCACATGTCCCATATTTTGTTGGAGATTTCAAGTTCTTGATTGTAGATAAAACTTTAAGACTGAGAAACCGCACTTGATATGACAAAGTTCCATCTAAAAAGAGCCCAACACCTAAGAAGTAACAAGTTAAAAAGTAAATGGTTGGCTGAGAATTTGAAGTAGAAAAGTGGGTATTACTAAAGTTACACTCATACAAACAACACTCACTATTAGGTTTAGCAAACTGGCCTGAGCCTGGTTCGACTAAGTCCGAAATCAAGGAGTCAAGCCAAACAAAGAGCATTTTTTTAAAAGATAAAACAATGTTATTTTCCTTTTTAATTTTAAAAATTAAAAAAATTAAGGTTGAATTGAACCAAGCCAAGCTTTGAGTTACCTTGGATCCGATCGGGCCTCAAGCAAGCCCCATCTATTTCCACTCTTACCAACTATAGCGGATTAATCATAAACTCCTGTATTATGAGCCATATAAAATTCTGAAGGTGGACAAAGCAACTTACAAAGTAGCATTGCCTACAAAAACTATAATTCATCCCATTTGCCATGTGTCT
Organism: Erythroxylum roraimae; assembly: GCA_027568915.1. Classification (NCBI taxonomy): domain Eukaryota; kingdom Viridiplantae; phylum Streptophyta; class Magnoliopsida; order Malpighiales; family Erythroxylaceae; genus Erythroxylum; species Erythroxylum roraimae. The sequence continues at coordinate 20,217,388 of JAOSBL010000001.1, read as the reverse complement.
CAACCAAAGAGTCCCATGCGATACAAGGATGCACTTCCACAGAGCTGCCGTCAACTTTGGTCATCACAGAACATGGACAATTATATGAAAAAAAGGGAGCTGATCCTCTAGCCCAGGTACTCTGTCTCTAACCTGTGCCAGAGTCTGGCCCTAACCTGTGCCAGAGTCAACTTAAATGGATGGCTTAGATCCTTTGGCACAGGTTAGGGCGAGAATACCTGAGCCAGAGGATCTAAGGGCTGAAAAAAGATGGTTAAGAGGAGCAACAAACCGGCGACACAGTAATTCAGCAGTCAGATGGCATGAGTGAGGAGACCACGTAGGGATATTTGTTGGAGCTTCAAAAGCAATTTCCGGAAAGACTTTTAACGGTCCAAGAACCTGGACACGTGCTTTCCGCATATTCGTTATCATTTTGTACTAAATACGTTGTTTAACGGCTCCATGGCAATAAATACATCACTCTTTGACTCTTCTCTCCCAACTCTTGGCCTTTTTTTTTTTTTTTTCATGTATTGGCACGATTCTATTCCAATAGATCAATTGTCAAAACTACAAATCAGACCCATCGAAGGTATGCAACAATCATTGAGGTTTCCCTTTCAAAATCATTGTTAATGAAAGCTATCTCTGACAGCATTATGGTAATTTCATGAAAACTTTGTAACTTCTGAAGAGAGCTAATAATCATTATCACGCACATAGACCTGAATAATGCCTAAACATTTTGTTTTGTTGGCGATTTTTATTGTTATGCTCAAATTTGATGAATCATATATCTAACATCCTCCCTCTTAGCATGGCTTCTGCTTTCCTCACTTGTTTCAGTGGTCCAATTATGAAAACCTACAAAACAAAATATAATAATATTCAGCATCATGCGGCTAAAAATCTGTGTTTTATGAAACCAAGTATAAGCTCAATGTTTACAGATTGAAAGTTCTACCGAAATATAATTGTGTTTTATGAAACCAAGTATAAGCTCAATGTTTACAGATTGAAAGTTCTACCGAAATATAATTGTGTTTTATGAA
>JAOSBL010000001.1:20182931-20196588 GCA_027568915.1 Erythroxylum roraimae | reverse complement strand
CCTGGTACGCTTGGGCCATAGTTCCAGGGTACCACAGTACCTAGTATCGCGGGCCCAGAGAGCTCGGATGCTACAAAATTGAAATTCCAATTGGAAGTTTCCCAAAATTTGTTCTGAAATAGAAGAATGAGTTTGCTCACGTTTTGTAACTCCGAATGTTGGGCTCTAGAAACGGGGTCCAACAAGTCTTGTTTGTTGTCCTATATGCCCATAGAGCATCATCAAGCTTCAATGCCTAATCCTTTCTTGAGGTATTAATAGTTTTCTCCAAAATCTGCTTGATTTCCTGGTTAGATACCTCATCCTTTCTTGCCTGTTAGTCTGAGGGTGATAGGTGGTTCCAAACTTAAAATGGCATCCATATTTTGACAAGAGAGATTTAAACTGATGGTTTTGAAAATGTACCCCATTGTCACTGATTATAGCTCTTGGAACACCAAACCTTGAGAATATGTGCTTCTTGACAAATTTAACAACACTAGCTCCAGTGTTGTTTGACAGAGCTATGGCTTCCACCCACTTGGACATATAATCAACTGCCACAAGGATGTATTCATTGCCAAAAGATACTGGAAACAGTCTCATGAAATCCAGACCCCATACATCCAAGATTTCCACTTCTAGAATCCCTGATTGAGGTATCTCGTGCTTTCTACCAATGTTTCCCGTTCTTTGATACTTGTCACAAGTCATGATGAAAGTCCTAGCATCCTTAAAGAGAGTCGGCCAATAAAGTCCGGATTATAAAACCTTTACCGCTGTTTTGTTGGCCCCATTTTGCCCTCCATACAGGGAAGCATGACAATGATGCAAAAATCATCGCATCTTCTCATCAGGTATACATCTTCTGATCACTCCATAGGCACATCTTCTAAAAAGAAACAGATCTTCCCAAAAGTAATTCCTCACCTCATATAAGAATTTCCTTCTACTATGGTATGAATAATCATCAGGGATAATGTCAGACACCAAAAAATTGACATAATCATCAAACTAAGGGACATTGTCCTTAATAGACCATAAATTCTCATCAAAGAAGGTTTCATTAATTGGTTCGTCTCTTAGCTCGTCTCTTTGTTCCAGTCGCGAAAGATGGTCAGCTACTAAATTTTTTGACCCTTTCTTATCTCGAATTTCCAAGTCAAATTCCTGCAAAAGTAAAATCCATCTGATCAATCTTGGTTTTGCATCCTTCTTTGTGAATAGATATTTCAAAGCAAAATGGTCAGTGTAAACAATGACTTTGGAGCCAACAAGATAAGATCTAAATTTATCGAATGCAAAAACTATTGCTGGCAATTCTTTTTCTGTAGTAGCATAATTAACTTGAGCATCATTAAGACTTTGCTAGCATAATAAATGACATGTAATTTCTTATCTTGTTTTTGCCCTAAGACAGCCCCAAGTGCATAGTCACTAGTATCACACATCAGTTCAAAAGGGAGATTCCAATTCGGTGCAGCCATTATAGGAGCTGAGGCCTCAGTTCCTTCTTCAATCTGTTAAAAGCAAAAAGACATTCATCAGTAAATTGATAAGGAACTTCCTTTTGCAATAAAGCACACAATGGTTGAGAAATCTTGAAAAAATCCTTGATAAATCTGTGGTAGAACCCGAGATGTCCAAGAAAACTCCTTATCGCTCTAACCGAATTGGGAGGTGGCAACTTGTTAATGACTTCTATTTTTGCTGGATCCACCTTGATTCCATTATTGGAAATTTATGGCCTAGGACGATTCCTTCTTGTACCATGAAATGACACTTTTCCCAATTCAACACGAGATTGGTTTCTTCACATCTTTGTAGAACTTGTTCTAAATTGAATAGACATGCATCAAAAAGAACCAAAAATAGAAAAATCATCCATAAATACCTCGATTATATTACCATGTTGGAGAATATAGACATCATGCAGCGTTGGAAAGTGGAAGGAGCATTACACAATCCGGAGGGCATCCTACGATATGCAAATGTACCATAGGGACAAGTAATGGTGGTTTTCTTGTGATCCTTCGGGGCTATCGGAATTTGGTTATAACCTAAATAACCATCTAGAAAGAAATAATAATCATGTCCCGCTAATCTTTCCAACATTTGATCAATAAAAGGGAGAGGGAAGTGATCTTTCCTAGTTGTTGTATTCAACTTTCTGTAATCAATACAGACCCTCCATCCTGTCACAACCCTAGTGGAAATTAATTCATTCTTATCATTAGAAACAATAGTTATGCCACCCTTCTTTGGCACCACCTGCACATAACTTATCCAAGAACTATCAGAAATAGGATAAATAATTCCTACATCAAGTAATTTAAGTACCTCAGATTGCATGACTTCCTTCATGTTAGGATTGAGCCTCCTCTAATTTTCCACACTAGATTTGTGGTTTTCTTCCATGAGAATCCTGTGAACATAAATAGAAGGGCTAATCCTTTTTATGTCAACAATAGCCAATTTATGTTCACTCAATATTTTTAATAACTTCTCCTCTTGAGAGGAATTCAAAGAAGAGGAAATGATAACTGGATATGTATTTGATTCTCCCAAGAATGCATATCTCAAATGAATTAGAAGTTTTTTTAGTTCAGGGTTTGGTGGGCTCAATATGGAAGGTAACAATTTGGGTTTAGGAGGGCCCAATTCTTCAATTTGAGGTCTATACCTAAAACCATTACCTTACAATCTATATGCATAGTCCACTAACTCATTTTCCGATTCATTCTCATCTATTCCTAAAGTTAGGCATGTTTATAAAGCATCATCACACATCAGTTCGGGAATAGATTCAAATGTAACATAATCAATTACATCTATCCTATAGGTAACTTCATCGAAAGAGGGACCCCTTAAAACCTTGAAAATGTTAAACACCTCTTCCTCATCACCCACTCTTAATGTTAGCTTACCATCCGGAACATCAATTAATGCTCCCCTAGTGGCTAAGAATGGTCTTCCTAAGATTATAGGAACTTGCATATCAAACTCCATCTCAAGCATAACAAAATCAGCTAGAATTATAAGCTTACCAACTTTCACCAGTAAATCCTCAACTATAGCAATGGGATATCGAATTGATTTATCAGTAAGTTGCAATGAAATTGTAGTTGGTTTGAGTTCACCAATTCCCAACCTGTTATAAAGAGACAAGGGAATCAGATTAATGCTTGCACATAGTTCACATAAACATTGAAAAACATTAGATTCACCAAAGTGAAAAGGGATAGTGAAACTCCCTAGATCCTTTAACTTAGGGGGTAGTTTATTTTGTAAAATAGAACTACACTCCTCAGTTAAAGCTACCGTAGCAAAATTATTAAGCTTCGTTTTGTTGGAGATGATTTCCTTCAAGAACTTGGTGTTTGCAGGCATCTCAGCAAGAGCTTCAGTAAACGAGATATTGATTTGAATCTTCTTGAAAAGGTTAAGGAATTTCTGAAATTTGGAATCATCATGCTTTTTCTTGACCCTTTGAGGATATGGTATGGATAGTACAAAAGAGAAGTCTGAACTTGGTGAAGACTCTTTCTTTTATGCTGTCTCTTTTTGTTCTTCGCCTTAACCCAAATTCTCACCTTCTGCCTCCTTAGCTTTCTTCTCTTTAGGAACTACACCTTCTACCACCTTACCACTTCTTAGGACAACTGCCATACAATCTTGTTTTGGGTTCACTTGGGTATTGCTAGGCAGCTTCTCTTTACCTCTTTCGCTCACCTCTTTTGCCACTTGACTAATTTGAAATTCTAAATTTCTAATGGCCACTTAGTTTGACTAAATATTCTACTCCATTCTATCCATGGCTTGAGAGCTAGCTTGGGTACTCTGATCAATCTTGCTCATAAGTTGAGAAAACATGTCCTCAAGCCAATCTACCTTTTTCTCCCACGGGAAGGGTATTGTTGTGTAGATGATGAAGGAGGTGAGTACAGTTGTTTTGGTTGTGCTTGGAATCCAGGTGGTCCTATTGGTTTTGCAGCCCCTTGATTTTTCCATAAGAAGTTTGGATGAAATTTCCTACCTAAATTGTAAGTATTCGAGAAGGGATCAAATCTCTGACCTTGTCTACCATTGTTTACATATTTCACCTCTTCCTTTGTCAATGTTTCCTCGATGTTCATACAACTTGCTCCTGTATGCCCAAATCTACTGCAAAGAGTACAAGAATCTCTACTAGACTTGTTGTCGTTCACTAACAAGTTCAACTTCTTATTAATCTCGGCAACTTGGTAGGCCATGTCAGATTTGGAACCCACTTCTTTCAAAGTAACATCTTTGCTCCTGGTCACCTTACAATGTGAATTCTCAGCCACTTTCTTGAAAATATTCCATAACTCTTGGGAACTCAGGTCACTAATATTCCCTCCCGCATTCAAATCCACCAGAGTTTGATTGTGATCAATAAGACCATAGTAAAAGAACTGAGTTAACGAGTACATGTCAAATCTATGGTGAGGGCATTGGTTAAGGAGATCATTGAACCGATCCCATGCTTCATGAAATTTTTCTCCGTCCTTCTGCGAGAACCAATGTATCATCTTCCAGAGTTCAAGAGTTTTATGAGCTGGGTACCACTTCATCATGGATGTCTCCATTACCTTCTCCTAAATATCTATGGAATCTGCCTCTAAACTCAATAGCCAATTTCTTGCTAAACCCTTCATACAATAAGGAAAACATCTTAGCCTTAACTCATCCTCAGACATTCCATACAATGGGGGAGTTTGAACTGTCGCATAGAAATCTCTCATAAAGGCTAGAGCATCTTCACTAGGCATCCCATTAAATTGAGGCAGCATAGACAAATGAATTTGCTTCAGCTCATAATTCCGTGCTGCTGCAGTTAATCGAATGCAAGACTGGTTGCCCGCAATAAATGGCATCTGATAATCTCGAATTCTTCTTACCGTAGGATTAACAACAACTGGCTCAGCTTGATTTCCTTCATGGAATTGCTCATTCCCTTTACCTTGTTCCTTATGCAAATCCGGATTTTAATTATTATGTGCCATCTCTCTTCGTCTTTGGGCGTTGTTCCTTCGACAAGTCCGTTCAATTTTAGGGAACAAGCTCGTCGTGATTCAAATTTCTTGAATGCCTTAAGTGCATAAAGCTCCTGAAATCAAGCAACAACAAGGGTTTCGAAATTAATTGATTGAAGAAAACCTCAAGTAATAAACGGAAAACAATACAATAACTAGAATTAATGGTAGCAAAAATAAATTAGTCCCTGGCAATGGCGCCAAAAACTTGATCGACAAAATCTGCAAGTGCACAGAATCATTCCTAGTACCTACACATCGAGTATTCCAAGGTCATTTCCCACAAGGACTAAAACTTTCACCACCGAATTAATTCTAATTACTTGAACAAAATTGAAAATAAACTTAAAAGATGATTGGAGTTTTATAGACAGTAAATTATAAATATTGGAAAAATAGCAAAGAGGGATAAATGTGATGATCTAAAATTAGGGCTTGGGGTTCATTAGCTCAAAAGATTGATTAATACATTATGAAATTGATTGAATCTTAGGTTATAATAATAGTTGCACAACTTTACTCATATCCTTTCTCAAGACATACAAGAGTATTTAACTAGTTGATTACCATCTCTCAATGTGCAAACTAACTAATTAAATCCATGAAGAGCAAGCAACAACAAGTTAAGATATCTCTTTCTCTAAGTCTAAGGTGTTTATCTTTTTAGAGCATAAACCATACTTCACCTCTCAGTCCATCATATGATTCCTAAGATTGCATATATGGAGATCAAGCATAGAAACAATAATGAAATGCAAAAGAGATAAACATAACCCAAGAACTTTCATTCAACACTCATCAATCCATAAAATACAAATCAATCCCCCAAATAGGCTACATCCCTCACCCTAAATGAGTTTTAGCTGTAGAACATGATACTAAAAGTCATACACATAAAGATGCTCAACATTTAAGAAAGAGTAGAGAGAGAAAGTGGAAAGAACATAAGAAAAAAATGCTTCCAATCCTTGATGCAAATCCCCCAAAAACCTCCTATCTCCCTCTTCTTTTGTGCCTCCTTAAGTGGTAACCTTGTTTTCAGTGTCCACCACCCAAAATAGGTCTTAAACATAAGTATTATAGTGTCTTGGGTTCAAAGAAACCTAATTTTTACTAAACAGGGGAAGGCAGAATGTCTTTGGGCCGTCAATGTCCGTTAAACAGACATGATGTTCGTTAAATGGACCTTCTCAGGTCTCTGGAGGCGAAGTTGGCAGGCAATGTCTATTAAACGAACATGATGTCTGTTAAACGGACCTTCTCGGGTCTAGAAGTGAGTTTCTGTCAAGCGATGTTCGTTAAACGGACATACACCCCTTCACAATTTTCACACTTTTGACCCTTCAGTTGACAGAATCTCTCCTCAGAGTCTTCACAAAAGTTGTAGAACTCGGAGTCCTCTTTGAAAGCGTCCTTGAATGAACTTAATCCAACATCCACAATAAAAGTTATGCCTTTCATCCCCGAAATCTATCCATTTGTACCTATCAAGCAACAAAGTTGAAATGTGTGAGAATTGACCAAATAAATCTTCAAATTTATATAGAAATAAGTCAAATTACTTCCATTCAACCCAAAATCCTATAAGAATAATTTGACTTATCAATGTTTATTAGTGAATGAAACCAGATAAATGAAGATTGAAGGAAGTTGGAGCATGGTTAGACTAAAAGGCAGGGTCACAATTGTGACATGAGTGTCACGATTATGATAAAAGGTTCCTCCCCAGTGTCATGATTGTGACACGCCTATTACAGTCATGATAGACACTTTCGAGGCATGACCTGTGAAGTAAATCACTTGTTATTATAAAATTCACGTACAATATACCAAATGTACAAGAAGGGGGGTTGAATTGTGTATTCTTTTCGTGAATACAAACCCCCTTGATATTTCTTTGAAAACGAGCTTTTTCAAAATCTTAAATGGATATCAAAATTAGCTATGTAGTTAAATCCCAAATAACTTCTATTTACTTGTTTAAGAGCAATAGAAATTAAAGTAAAGAGTTAGAAGTAGAATGTGCGATTTTTATATTGGTTCACCCTAAATTTTGGGCTACGTCCAGTCCTCAGAGTTCATCTGAGATTTCACTATACTTCTCCAAAATTACAAGTATTCTTTCCTCTCTTACAGAGCCTCTTCAGGTCTCTTACACAAGTATTCTTTTGGCTTTTTAGCCTCTTCAGGCTCTCAGCCTTTCCTTTCTCTCACTAAAAAGATATTGCGAGCTTTTTGTTACAGTATAATTTGCTCTCCTGTATCGCACTCTGAATACAAACTTTTTCTATGTAAGTAATAGCTTGAAAGCTTAAAGATCAAAAAACTAGTTCAGTCTTCGACTACAACTTGTATTTATAGCCTTCGACTCCAACTGCTTCTTGTTTCTTGTAGAAACCGTTATTCAGTTGAGTTCTGTAACTAACTCTAACTAACTAACTGTTCAACATACTAGCGTGACTTCGACTTCGTATCGTCTGTGTTTTCCTCTTCTTTTGTGTTTTCTGTGCTAAAAAGAATAATAACCTAAATAATTAAGTTATATTAATTTTAATTTTAAGTACTAATTAATATTAATAAAACTACTTCATACATTATAAAAATAAATTAAACCTACGTGCCTATGTTAGAAAACTAAAAACAATTATTTAGAAACATTGTTGAAAAATAAATTAAAAAACAAAAAATAATGTATAAAGGATGAAAATATTCAATGAGCATAAAAACTATTTTATCATATAAAAAATTAATCTCCTTTTAAAATTTAGATCCATATCATGATTAAAATTAGAAAAGTATTTTATATTTTGATTCAATAAATTTATTCATTAAATTAGCATATTAGACATAATAAATAAATTTTAAAATATTTTATTTCAAAATTTAATTCTTTAAAATTTTAATTTATAAATTTGACTCAATATTTTTCGAAAATTCAGTGTAATAACCAATATTTCCTAATTTAATTTTGTATAAAAATCTTTGTGATTCGGGGTGAGACCAAAACTTTGTTTGAAATAGCAAAAAAAAGATATTTAATAACTTAATTTGAGTGTTGACAATCAGTTGATTACATTAACTGCTAGCTGATAGCTGATTATATCAGTTGATTTGACTAGCGGATTGCATTAGCTGTTTGTTAGAGATGTTTGATAAAATTAGTTGTTTATTATTAGCTGATTATGTGTAAAATGACTTATAAGAATATGACTTTAAAAACATGTTGTAATGTCCTTTATGATACCCTTCAAAGCCAATAATGAATTCTTTATTTAACTTCTAAAAAAATAACTTATATTTAATTCAATGATTAAAAATCAATAATATTAATTAATTAATTTAATTATTTATTTTAATAAAATATAATTCATAATTTATAAATAAATATTATATAAGAGATTAACGTAAATTTATTTAATTATATTAACATAAATTTATTTAATTATTTTATCTACAAAAATTATTTTAATTTTATTTAATTTATAACTATGGTCAATAATAAAAATTAATTGCATTTATAAAAATAATTTACTTTTAAATTTATTTAGTTTATAACTATTATCAATAATAAAAATATAATTGCATTTCAATTAATATTAAATTATTTTTATAATTTATTTTAAAAATAAAAACTAAAAATTAAATTAAAAAATAGAAGTTTTTTAATGTCTCTTCCCAAAAGTCCCAAACAAACAAGAATTAGAGAAAAATTTGTACAAATAACGTAAAACACAAGAATAACAAAATAAAAAGATACAAATCATTACCAACTATAAAACCTTGTCACTGTGCATAAACTGTGTTTATTACGACAAAGGTAAAACTATCATAAACGAATAAGCTAAGTTCAAACGTTGTATTTAATGTGCTTGTAAAAAATTAGCTGCTTGAGTTGAATCAGCCAACCCAATTAGCTCTTAACTAAATAAATAAAAAACTTTTCAATATGGGTCAAACAGCTCATTTTAGTCAAACAGCTGAAAAGCTCTTGACCAAACACCGCTATTATATAATGTCAAATATAAATATTATAGAATGTTATAAAATTCAATAAATTTGAAACACTATCAGACTATTTGGACTGGGCTGTAGGCTGTGGGCTGTGGGCTTTGGCACGGGACAACGCAGCTTTTATTTGTTTGACGAAAATGGGAAGAGAATGAATGACAGTCCTCGTCTTTAGTCGGACAGACTTTTTTTCTTTACACTTATTTGAGAGATAGAGCGAACTTTGATTCGTTGCAAAGATGGTGAACTACATGCTCATGATCGCCGCCGACCTCGAGAATCTCACCAACCTTCAGCCTCTTGGCGGCTGTGACGATCCTACCTTCTGCTACCTCTTCAAGGTCTTTCTATGTCTCTCACTTCTGATTCACCAACTCTTTCCTTTTCGTTGTTGTCTCGATTTGCTTTTCTTTTGGCTTATAATGCAGGTTTTTGTGGATCCCTGCGCGCATATTATTGGGGTTTTTCCCTATCTGTACTCTGCTGATGACTGTGGCATTTGCTTTTTTATTTGTTTCTATCTCTGGTTTAATTTGGATGGAAATGGTAGGTGAAATGCGGAAGGTGTGGAGAGTTGAGCCAGAAGGAAACATGTGTTTCGTTGAATGAGACTATTCCTCTTTCAGCAGGGAAAGGAACGACTAATCTGGTTCAGAAGGTAATCTCTATTGCACAATCTGCGCCTTTCTATCCTTTCATATGTATGCATTTATGCTAATATAAATGTGTGCCGTAGTTCACTTGACGCAGTGGTTATTATAATGACTTCGTTGGTATTGTTGGTTGTTAGGCAGACTTGAAACAAATAAAAAGTTGGACCTGTGGATCTGATTGCTCGAATTACTGCTGTTTATGTTATTTTGGGATTTCTGTAGCTTAAGAAGTATATGTTCTCTTGAATTTGGCATGGTTGGTGCGAATTTAGATATCCATTTCTGATCACGTTTCTTTCATATTTCTTTCAGAGAAAGCAGCTATTTGGATCTTTGCACGTTTTTTATTATATGATCAAAGTATAAGATTCGTTTTCTCGCTTAATGTTTTATGTCTGTGTGACTCAATTGTGTGTTCAGTACTTTTGGGGTTAAAACTCAATCTTTGAGTTCAGTAACCGTGGGGTTAAAACTCAATTTTGTGTTCAGTACTTGTGGGGTTAAATTATCTCTAACATATATGAAGTAATTAAAATCTTTGGATTGATTCAGATAATCCAGTTTTTCTGGACAAAGCATCTTTGTTAATACAATAGGTTGGTAGAAGCCAACTGCCGTTTTGCGTTAATGGTGGCGTGATTACAGTGCGTTGCCACTCTTATTTACCTACCAGTGCATTCTAAATTAATTGATTGAGGACACTCATTTGTTTATGGCTTTATAATATATGCAGTGCAAGTTTTGTGATCGGGAGGGAACTATCACAATGCACCCAGGCAAAGGAAAACCTCTTACACAACAAATCAGTGATACAGGAAAATATGCTCCGTTGATGATGTTTGACTGTAGGGGATATGAACCAGAGAGTTTCATATTCACTGTTGGCTGGAAAGCTGAATCTGTAAGCTTCTCTTCCTAAGCCCAATTCTTCCCTCTCTTGTATGTCATAAAGCATTAAAATAAATAAGTTTAATTATTTCAAATTGTTTATTGGACATTTCAAATAATATAGGCATTCTTTCAACTGAAATTGCATGACACTATAAGCATAGACACAACTGGTATTCTCTAAAATTAGGATTATTTCTTTTCAAAATTCTTCTCCCTTTTGCAGCTGTGGAAATTAGATTTCACCTAACATGCCAAGGTGAAGAAACGGGCAAGGCCTGATCATGTGTCTCAACTTTATGGTTCACGACAGCATCCTAGAGTTACCTACTATGTAAAATTCAGGGTATATTAAAAAAAATCTCAAATTTATCTCAATGTTGCAATACAACCCAAAATTTAAAAAGTGGCCTTAAAATATTTAAACTTTCAATTTGTTGAGAAAATAGTCTAATAGTGCTGACGTGGCATGTTGTAAAAATTTTCCAACTAATTAATATTTATTTTATTAAATCTTAAAATCTTAAAATATCTGATTCTTTTGGGTTGGAGGGCTGAGCTTTGCGGCTGACAATATATTCCAGCTCCTTTTTGTTTTGACAAGCTTTTGAAGGTCCTGTTTCATGTACAAGCACTCCTTTTCAAGCTCAAAAATACGTTCCTTTATGTCAGCTACAACCTCAGTTCGATCTTGTGAAACATCAATCTTGGGGAGTCCAAGGTTTCCACAAGGATTTTGTGAGTTATACTTGCACATTGCAAATGCTTTTAGTTCTTTTTAAGAGCCCATCAAGCGCAGGAAACAATTATAAGGATTTACAGTAAACCTTGAAAATAACTTACAATCCATTCTTTGAAGCTCATAACTAAGATCTCAAACCAGTTTTGCTTTTGCCATCACCTATTCACAAGAAGAAGAATCAATTCATTAAAAAATTTAAGATTTAATAAAACAAATATTAATTAGTTGGAAAATATTTTACATTGGGTCATAAAAAAGCTGATGTGATGCCATTGACTAAGGTTATTGTTAGGTTATTTTTGCAACAAATTGACAGTTTGAATATTTTAGCATCATTTTTTAAATTTTGGGATAGTATTAAAAAATTAGGATAAGTTTGAGATTGGTTTTGTAATTTATCTTAAAATTTATCACATTTTTACTTTGGAACAACTTAGTTCTTTAGAACAGGTTATATTATTTGTTGTCAATTTTATTGGCTCTAGATCATCTTGCAGACTTCCGATTAACATCTTAAGATGCTTCTTTGCAGTTTATCAGTATGTCCATTAGTTGAATACTGCACTGTTGATTGAACTTCTTTTTTAGTGTCTGGTTTTAGTTACTTTTAAGCTCTCCTTTTTGTAGCCAATTATTGTCCACTTGTGGGAGTTTCGAGTCCCAATTAGTTGTGTTGCAACTGTTAATTTTTGTTTTGAAATTTAGCTCTATGATGTGCAGCTTGCAGGAACTAAATATGAAAACATAGACTTATCTGGTGGAGACTTTACTGAATATGATGAGAACGGAGGGTGTCCTGTTATGATATCGAATCTCTGTTCAAAGTTTGAAGTTGTGAAGTAGTATCATTCTCATCTGTGTGACACTTGTTCGTACAGAGATCAGACAAATCTGATGGAGGTGTAAAGCATTTGACTCTTGTATATGCGGGCACAAAAACTGAACCTATGGCTGGATTTATGTGATAACTGATAGTTAGATTTGGATGATGATAAGGGTTATCTGGATGTTTGCTTTCATCTTAGTAGCAAATACCTCTATTAGCCAATTGTGCTCTGTTGTCATACTTTTGTTTCTTGTTTCTGCTCGTGGTTCTGTTCGTCACAGTGCATCAAGTGGATTCACGATCTTTGGTAAAGGATGCCAATGAATGGACTCTTTCAAACGCGTAGAGACGGAACTGAACAGTGGGCTTCTAGGAATGGTGACATCAGGAATCCTTTGTGACTAAGGCATTGAGGATTCCTGTATCCCATTTTCAACAATTGCACACCTCCTAGCTTATGGTTTAAGCCAATTCCGAGACTTTGACATTTTCAAAATAAAGCTTGTCATTGCTTGAGAACCTGAATAACTGGTTCAAATTGCATGAAGTTACGTGATTAACTTCAGCCTCTCTGGTCTTCGTGGGCTCATTTTACCCTAGAAATGATGAGTTTGAATGTACGTTGGCGATCAGTTTTGATTCTATTGTGAGTACAGCGGAAGGTTGTTATGCTTTCTTAAAAGAATCACGTTAATTAAATTAACTTCAAGTGATAGACAATCTAAGCAAATAAACAAATTAAATAGAAAACCGGATAGGAAAAATTTTAGAATTGATAGTGGTCAAACCCTCAAGATAACTCTTCAGAGTTCTACTACCTAATCTATTTAAATGGATAGAAACCAAAATGTTACATATAATCTTCAAGAAATTTTACGAGAGTTCGCCTTTTGACAACTATCACAATTCTACAATCCTTACAAAAGTACGACACTATCTTGATGTATCTCACTAACTGTTATAACATAATCATGTGTTAAACAATGTTAAATAGGACAAATGTGTACACCAAATACAATTTGTACATGTATATATAGCTATGTTCCTTTTATGTGTAACTTATCAATAAGAGTGGATTCAAGTTACAACATAAGTCTCAAACCTCCTATTGCATCATTGTGCTTCTGATATATTAACATCTTAAAGAGATATTGGAGCACATAATAGGATACAAATCCAGGGCAAATCCACTCACTAAGGCAGCTAGCCGAAGCTTGGTCAGGAACTTGTTTAAACTTGCTTTGATATCCATCTCGGCATCTGCAAACATTATGTTGTCTCTTTCTCGCTAGATATGTTACATAATCATTCCAAAATTGATCCTAAATAGTTTCTTGTCTACTTTTTGCTTCATTCTAAGTTCAATTATTCTTAGCCATTCCCTGGTTGTACATTGTAGGTTAAGGGCCCGTTTGGTTGAGCTTTTATCAGTAGAGCTTTTATCAGTAGAGCTTTTCTGATAAGAGCTTTTCTAAAAAGCCAATTGACTGTTTGGTTGTCAATT
>JAOSBL010000001.1:20134245-20150572 GCA_027568915.1 Erythroxylum roraimae | reverse complement strand
TAAATTTCTCAACTTTGTCAAACCAGTTCACAATTCACATAAGTCATACATCCATCAAACTTGCCAGTACATCATAATCAATCAAACACATCAAAAATAATTAAACACATCAAAATGATTCGGGCGGATCCGTAACAGAACGTACTATACATTTCCCATAAGGGCCTTGTATAGCCCTGAACAGAACGTACTATCGCAATTCTACAAAGTGGTATTGTGTAGCCGTGAACTTATGGGAGTCCGTAAGGGAGCTCCATGCCACTAGCGGGCAGGCGGGAGAGACCTTTTTAATCAAGCGCACTTGACAGACAGAACAGACCACCACAAACTCACATAACATGTAATTCATAAACTTGAAACATGTTGCCCATATGGCACATTTTGGAAACTTGATTTCATGATCATGACATATTTCATATGCATTTCTATCATCATTTCACAATTCATCAATCAAAAACTCATACCAATCATATAACTATTTCTCAAATCATCTAAAAGCCACAAATACAATAATTATAGAACAATTTGAAATCATTCTCATATCTCTCAAAATTCATATACAAAAACATATGACATATTCTCAAACCATCTTAAAGAACAATAAATGTACATTTTCAAGGTAGTTGGAAATCTTTAATTCCATTTATTTGAAAGCAACTTTAATAGCTTATTTACTCAATTATAAAAATGTCACCCACCTTGATTTTCTTGCTTGAAAACTTGTTCAAGGATGTGTCTCTTTTTGCTCCTCTTGCCTCCCTTTAACAATGCTAAAAATTTCCAAATCAATATAATTCAAATTAGAAAACCTAAAGAACCCAATGTATGAAATTGATCCTAGAATACCTAAACTCATATATTTCTTAAGCTCTTTAAACCAAAAACACTCCAAAAATTTAAAGGATTTAAAACTCAACTTACCTTGAATCTTCTCCCAACAATGATTTCCTTGGCTCTAATGGAAGCTTTAACCTTCCTCTTGCTTTTTCCTTCTTGAACAACTTCAAAAAAACCCCTTGAACACCAAGAAATGAAGAACCCTAGCTTTTTCTCCTTTTTCCCCCTCTCTCCTCCTTATACGATACTCTCCCTCTTCTCTCCTTTTAATTTTCGTTTTTGGCTCTCTTTCCATGTAAGACAAGCTTTTTCTTCTCCTTTTTATACTCTTAATGAATGCACAATGTCCATATTGCCCTTCCTTTAAAGCCTTAAGACTTTCCCACTTAAATGATCTTTCTAAACTACCCCTCATACATAACTTACCACCTTAACACTTTAATTCCTTAAACTCATGTCACCTAATCTCATTCACATTAACATGTCAATTAATTCCAACATAAATTTATCTAGCAAGACTCCAAAATAATCTAATCATACTTATTTATCAAGAAAAAAAAATTGGAGGCCAACAGCACCATAGAGATAAAGGCTGATTTCACCTCGAAATTATTTGCTTCCACATTTAGATTCCGAATCCCAGAAGTATTTTCTTGAACACCCAGCTCTACATAATCATGGAGTCATAGTCCTACTCCTTCTGCCATTGTATTGCTACTATTGACAGTTGTCGCCTTCTTCTTATTTACAAACCTCTGTCTCTTTCTTTTATGGTACGTTCTTTCAATCTCAGGATCAAATGTGGTTGTGAAAATATATTGCATATAAATCTCAATTCACCACTATAATTAGAATAGAATTTAGTAAAGCTTAGTCAACTTTGTTAAAAAAAATTCAATATTTGACACAAGTCTCCGACAACGGCACCAAAAACTTGATAAGCACCGCAAGTATACAGGTTTAGTTGAAGCAATCAAGTGTCGATCCACAAGGACTAGGTCAAAGTACTAAATTTATACCTTCTTAATTTGCTAAGCAATTGAATATGAAAATTCATTTGTAAAGGAAATATCAATACACGATTAACAGAATTTAACCTAATATTCTAGGAATTTATTCCAACAAAGAATTCATTCCATCCTTATGAAATATAATATTGATCTAAGTACATTAACCCACTCTTATCAATTAATTATTTCAAAATAATTAACGTGTTGATTCCAATTTTTAAACTAGTTCCCTAGATAAAAATCGAATCTAACCCAATGCACAAAATGGTTGATCTCAAATACTCTTAATGAAGAATCATATTTCTAGATGTTCTTTCAATTAAGTCTAATCTAGTAATTCATACATTAAACATCACTTTTCATTACTTAGTTTAACATCTATCAACATTCAATAAGAAACCCTAGATTAGATGGATCAAATCACCATTAGAAATACTGTACTAAAATCAAGATAACATTGAATTTAGAAATAAAGGCATAAGGTTTAATGCATAAATCCCAAATTGAAATAAGCATCTTAGAATAAGAAAATTTACATAATCATGATTGAATTCAACTAAAGAGTAAAATCATAAACATGAATATCCAAGACAAGTAAAAAGTAAAAGAGGAAGAGAAAGAACTCCAGTTGATTCTTCAATCTTCTCCTTCAATCTTCTAGTCTCCCCCTTTTTTCCCCAAAAAGAACCGTTATACTACCTTTTTAACTACTGGAAAAACCGTTAGATCTTTCGTACACTTTTGGTATACTAAAAGTGCATGATTTTGCAGAATTTGTATCGGCAATCCCTCCCAAGACTCGCAACTCCATACATTCAATTTATTTTCTAAAATAAAAACAGAAGCAGAGTTTTTATTATGATTTAATTGTTAATTGTGATCTTTGACTTTTGAAAAATTAAGCAAAAAAATTTTGCCATACACGACATAAAATCTTGACCCGATTTCCTATCACGCCGATTAATTGATTGGGAGAGAATCAATAAATTCTTATCTGAAACTAAAGGAGCAAGCGAGTTACATACGCATGCAGGGAGACAAGAGGGAGGCCTCGTACTTGAAAGCCTTTTGTTTGTTCGTTTGTCGAACAGACATGTGTTCAGCCTTAGGGTTGTTTCCATAAGCATTTTGTTCCCAATATTCCTGTCCTTGGATTAAAGTTGCTATTTTTGGCAAACCATAGGAAACTGTATCTGATAGACAAATGAAGAAGTTCAGTTACATAAAATGTTCTTAGGATCGTTAAAATTATAAATAACTAAAGGAATTGAATTTCAACAAAATAAGCTCTGTTCTTAAAGACATTAAGCTATTTATCAGAACCATAAAAAGTTGCAGAAAGTTGAGAACACAAAAAATAGATGACAGAATCAGTAACTATGTCGATAACTAAGGATTGAAAACCCTTCCAAATGATCTTCTCTGGGGAAGCCACCTGCGAAATGCAGTATTAACGTATCAAACAATTAAGTAATTCATGGAAACAATGTAGAAAACATATATTATCATCAAGGATACAGAAGAAAGACGAAGCGTGGGTATTACTAACTACATGGTGTGTATATGAGAGGATGGTCAAGAAAATAAGTTCTTTTGTAATATTTTCGTCATGTATTGCTGCCTAATGTAATGGTTGCCTGTTTTGGGCAAATTCTTTTATTTCCAGAAAAGGATACAGAAGAAAGACGAGGAACTTCAATTGGCGCACTTGCAATGTTCACCATTCCCTGCTACAAGACAAATTCAGTCAAAAATGAACAAAAGCAGTTCTTTCAACAACAAAAATAGTTAAAACCAATTACAAGCATACCACTATAAAATCGGGAATGATATTGCAACCACCAGCATAGAACACTACAAGCCCATAACTAATCGATTTCATAAATCATGGCTTGGACTTCAGGTAGCCCATTTGATCTACGAGATCTTGCAATTCCTCACCCCAATCTGTAGGTTTTGCAGCTAGATCCTCGATTTCCACTTCTATTTCAGGTATATTGCCCGCAACAACTTCCTCACGATTGCTACCAAATGTATCATCAGCCAATAACTCCTCCCATATGTTGTCATGAACATCACCCACATTGCCATCACTACCAGTTCCTTGCATAGAACTCGCTAATGGGTCCTCGATATCACTACCCGATTCATTCTCCAAAGCAGCTGAAAAGTAAGCCTCTATATCACTTCCGACTGTTGGTAATTCTGGTTCCGCGTAACCTGCAACCTGGCTGCCACCTATTGCTACGGATATTGCTTCTTCTCCAAAATTTTCCATGCTCGAGCTCATGGTGATTCTCCGCTTACGCGCACTTCCTAGACCTTTCAGCTCTCTACTGTGGGAGAATTGTTGAATGAGGGAAGGATTGTTCAGAACTCTAGCAAGGAATGACATCATCTGGTGCTGTTTCCTCGCTGAGTTTTGTAATCGATCCTCCATGGAAGTAAGTAATTCCTTTGATTGTTGTTGCTGTTGTCTAAGTCTTAATATCTCTGCGAGCAGTACACTCCTGTCCCGCTTTAATCTTTCAAGCTCACCGTCCAACCCATATTGTCCCAATTCAACACAAGCACCACCACCTTGTTGTTGTTGTGAAGTCTGGGAGACGTTTCTTCTCCTCTTGATGTTCTTGAGCAGATGTTTTTGCCCTCCCAAAAACCCTTCATTTGCAAATTCCCAGCGGTCAGGATCAACTTTTTTGAATCCCTGCATCATCAAACAGCAACACTAAATAGATGGGCAAAGGAACCAAATAGAAGTGAAAAAAGAAAAGCTAAGGAAGAGAATGACTTACATAGGTGTTGAGCTGGCGGACGAAGCTGGAGAAGTTACTATGCTTGAAGTACCTAGGAAGCAGAGTAGTGGAGAATGTGGGAGAGTCCCACACAATGAAGCTGTTGCGACCTCTGCTCCACGAAACTACAGAATCAGTAGATGGGTCTTCCACCATTTCAAAGGTCTTTGTGAGGAATGGAGGAGGACCCGCGTCGTGAAGACCCTCCATTGGCTGTGGCGAAAAGCTTGAAGAGGATGATGAAGAAGATGCTCCTCCTTCTCCTACACCACCACCACTACTAACGAATGCGATCTCCTCTTCCTTAACCTCCATCGTATGGACTCTGAAATAAAACTGGTTCTTTCTCTACCTAGATTGTGGTTTTAAACAAATGTACAGGGCTTTGATGTGTTCAAGTACAAAGTGAAACTTGAAGGTGGGATTCTTCAACTGCGTGGAAATTTAATTCTTTGATCATAGGATATATATATATATATATATATATATAGGATTTTTAAAGAAGAAAGTTCTAGAAAGTTAAGAAAGAGGCATCTCAGGTTTTTTGGAAACTTGAAGGAAGTTTCTGTCAGTAAGATTTTTGAAGCCATTCTAGAAATTTTGTAAGATATTTTTAATCCATTCTAGAAGTTTCTCAATAATTCTCATCTCATGTATCCCTTGTTTTGACCTACTAAACATGTGGGTATGCCGGGGGCTTATAGGCCCAAGCAATGCAAGATGGGCTTGATTGCAACCAATTCAAGAAAGATAATTCTGGATGCCGCTGTTACAGCAAACTGTCCGACTCCTTTAAAAGTGCCAGCTTGATATTTTGAAATTATTACAGTTGATAAATCATAACTGTCAGTTACCTTGATATTTTGTCTAACATTGCTTGTTTTGTGTGTCTATATTTGTTGAGTGTTGCATCTTGTTGATCTAGATTTAAGGGCTTGGAACCGATGAAGTAAAGTTGGAATGTTTTTGGGAACTCTAGAATGGAGATGTTACCAATGATCTGCCGATCAAAAGATTGGTTGACGATTGAACGTGGTGTCCATTTTTTAAGAAAGGGACTAGCCGATCGACGAAAATGACCAATTGATCGCTGGTTTTTAGGGATTTTCTTAATTCTGGACAATAGCATTTAAGGGAAAAACTCTTCTAGGAGGGGACAGAGACTAGACCATTTTGAGGGAGAATACAACAATTCGGGAAGAGCCTACGTGGACCTTTCAACTTTGGTAAGTAACTTATGATATCTTTTTTACGAAAGCTGGTAGTATAATATTGTTTTTGCATATCAAGAGCTTTAAATATGTGTTAGCTCGTGTTCTTAAAGTTAAAAATATGACCAATTAGATTGGTTGATGAAAAGTTGTGTCGTATGAAACTGAAGAAGTGAAATATGGTTACGGACACAAGTGTATCTATGCTTGAGTGATTGTCCAGAATTTACTAATTATTTCACACATGAAGTGAGTTTTATTTCTCAAAAGTATCTTTGAGTATTATTAATGTGCTATCTTAATTCTTAATCCAATAGGAATTTGGTCAGTTGATTCGAGAACTAATGGCTTTCACTTGATAGAGAGCAATTTCATAAGTTAGAAAAATTTTGCTAGTTCAGATTATAAAACCTTTTTTAGCACATTGAATCATGAATATCAAAGATGATACTAAGAGCACTCTTACCTAGTTGCTTATTTGAAAGTGCCTTCATCTTGTGATTAAATACTATGCTAAGAAGTACGGATACGGACACGGACATGGGACACGACACGGACACGGACACGGGAATACACCAACTTTTAAAATTTGGTCGACACAGACACGGCATATATATATTATAAAATTTAGAATTAAAAAAATAGAATTTAACTGCTATGCTATGTTCTTTTAATAATCTATGAAGGGAATGGAATTAACTCACGACTCACTGATTCATACTAGTATTTCTAATGAGTTGGCCAATTGGGCTTCTTTTCTTGAACCAGTGTGACATTGATTTATTGTAGGAAAATGAAATTTCCTAAAGCCTTGTAAGTAAGCAATTGCTCAATTGGGTCTAAGCCGTCTCAGGAGTGTCCGAGCCGTCTTTAGACGTGTCCGAGCCGTGTCTGAGCCAATAAATTTTTTTTTTGATGCCGACACGTAAGGACACGTGTCCGACACATGTCCGCCGTGTGTTCGTGTCGGACACACGGACACGGCTCCATTCTGCCGTGTCCATGCTTCTTAGGTACTATGATTTATTTCTAATGAGTTGGTTTATCTTTAATTTAGTTTTATTTTATTTTTAATGTCAATCAACAATCTCTCTCTTTAATTATTTAGTTAGGTAATAGTAGGAAAGTTCACTAGTCTTTCATCACTTCCTCATATGATTTATACTTTAGTCACTACTCTGTTACTACCAAAAGATATGTGCATTTGCCCTAAGTTTTGAGTAATATTTGATGCTATGCAAAATATTAAAGTATAATAAGAAAGAAACTCACTAAGTATAATTTAAAGATTGTCATAATCAATAAATAACTTTCTATCATAAACGAGGGAGTTCATTGTATAAAGACTATAGTATGTCAACATTATCAAAAGATTGATGTTTGTGTTTATTTTTCTTTACCCTTTTCATTATGCATTACTCATTTTGTAACCATATCACTATTAAGGCATTTCAATGCATTTTTCCATTTATATAATCCTAGTATTCTCTCACTTCCGTTTATTTTAAATTTGTATGTTGGAATTTGCAGTTCATTAATAAAGTAGTCCTTATAGATAAAAGTTAGGTTTGTTGTTTAACCAAAAGTAGTTAACTAATGGATCAATAGTAAAATAATAATGTTAATGCGATTTTTTTTATAGAAAAAGATAATGAATTGAGCCATTAAAGGTAATCAAAATATATAAAAGCTACAAAGAGTTATACAAGAGTTTACAAAAAGGGATATCCCAGTGCAAGATCCCAATATCAGCCTCCTTCAAAGTAGAGAAAGTAATAGCTTATACATTTGACACATGAATTTATGCAATAACAAGTGCTCATAGGTTCGTATAATGTTGTTTTGGGCATTCTTAGCGTCGAATCATTCTAACCTAGTGAGCTTATTCCAATAGCGAGAAGCACGAAAATCATCATGTTGATCGATAATGGAAGATTCGAAGAACCTGCAAATATCAGACATTATTTCAATGTTTAGTTCATAAGCTCATCTCCGCAACCTAAACCACATTTCCCTAGAGTTATTAGGTTCGAAATAAAGGAAAGTGAAAAATTCGGGAGTGAGCTCCTAGTAGACAGGATATTGGAAGTGTATAAGCTTCGTCCACTGAATTCTTTCTGTTAGATTCTCTACCCTATCTCGCAATTCTAGCCTATCAAGCGTATCAAAATCAAAATATTTCAGGACTACTATTTGTTTAACATTAAGAGATTGGAAATGAATACCTTCCTCCTTTGTGTAGATTGAGAAGGGTGTTACAAAGTCTACCGCCCTATTCCTTCGCCCTCAGCCCGAGATTTGATTTCGTCCTGATGATTGGTTTTTCTTCGCTAACTGCTTAATGCGTGACATACTATATTACAAGTAGGTGGAAGTTGGAATAAGTGAAAATTTGGAAGTTGAAGTGAGAGTGTTTGGAGGTTCTAAACTTAGAGAGATAAATTTAAAATGAACATGAGTGAAAAAAAAGAAGTATGACATGAATATATAGGTGAAAGAAGGGTAAAATAGTAAAAAAATTTAGTTGAAAATCGCGTGGACCGTTTTTCCTAGCCACAAGACACAATAATCCACCAATTTTCCAATTTTTCTTCTTTTGTCATTCTACACATTCCTGAGATCATTTCCTAACTCTTTTATAGCTCTTTCACCTCTCTTTTTTGCTTACTTCCTCGATCATCTAACTCATGTCGAAATTCTATGCCTTCCTGACCTTATTTGAAAGCGAAATAACCTAACTACGGAATTCAAACTATCTAAACATCAAATAACATGAAATTAACAATCCATGGGTTGCCTTCTATGCAGTGCTTTTTTTAACGTTGGTATCTCGACGCTCTATCCTTAGAAACTCAGACGGATCAATTATGAGCGGTTTTCTTCCACCTTTTTCGTTTAACATCAGTTTTGTAGCCTGTAAGTAAGCTACAAATTGCAAAATAATCAGAAGGAAAATATTGATAATATTATGAAAACCAATTAAGCTTAGTAATGTCCTTTTTTGAGCCAACTGTTAACAAAACAAGGAAT
This sequence comes from Erythroxylum roraimae, assembly GCA_027568915.1. Taxonomy (NCBI): domain Eukaryota; kingdom Viridiplantae; phylum Streptophyta; class Magnoliopsida; order Malpighiales; family Erythroxylaceae; genus Erythroxylum; species Erythroxylum roraimae. Next base: position 20,141,689 of record JAOSBL010000001.1, on the reverse strand, counting down.
AACAAAACTCCCTGAATCTTCCATAGAATCCAGCAGTTTGCCTGGTAAGAGGGTGAGTTGTTCTCTTCTTGGTTCTTCCTCATTCGCCCTTTTCTCTTCTTCTTCTTTGGCTTCTTGAATAGAGACTTCTATAACTTCTTCAAACTTGATGTCCGTTGTTAACTGTTCTTCGTCGTCTCGTTCCTTAAAAGATTCGAACACATCATTTTTTTTGAATGCATCGCCCTCCTCCAGATTCTTTAATACATCATTCATGTTGAATATTACTTGATCATCACTAATCCAAATGATGAGGTTCTCTTTATAGACACCTATCCAAGTTTTTTCGATGTTCAAGCATGATATACCAAGATTTGGAGGATAATATGGGGGCTTGTCACCCTTTTCTTCATCCTCTTTCTTGATTTCCTGGTCTTCTATAAGGTAGTGTTCAGCATGGTCTTCCACTGGTTCTTCTTGTTCTTCCCCATTTCTAAGTGTGATAGCCTCATATTGCTCTCGTTGGTATAATTTCATATTGCTCAGAGAATCTTCCACACTTTTCTTACAAAATTCACAAAAAATCTTACTTGAATCTCCAGGTTGTGCATAAACAAGACATGATTTTTCCGTTACTTGATCCAATTGCTCTTCCAAGTCTCTTCTGGTTCTTTTCCATGTCTATTAGCTCATCTATGATTTTGTCCAATTTCGAATCTTATGAGCTGGACTCATCTTGCTGAAATTCAAATAGGTCTTGATGTCCCATGTGATTACTTACATTATTGAACCAATAAAAATCTAGGTGGTTCTACCACTTCGAAGTGTACGGGTTCATATAAGGATGATGATTTTTCCAACTAAATTGGGGCTCATTGAATCCTACAAGAGTCCTTTACTCCTTATAATATACATCCTCTATGATTGTTCTTTTTATCTCTTCTTAACATTCAAATCTTGAGATTCCCCATTGTTGTCCGGTGATATCCAAGTTGATGTGTCGTCTACTTTATGCCCAATTTTTTTTAAGGAAGATGAAAAAGCCTTAAGCTAAAGAACTAAACTTATCGTCTCCCCGGTATGCAAACAGGTGCTCTCTTGTGCTCTAAATTGTTGCATGGATGAGCTTTTGCACCTGTTCAGAGCCCACTGAAATATGAGTTTAGATCTTTTATCTCGTCCAATCCTATTGAGCCCTGTCCATCAAAAAAGCGTCATCGTCCCATGTAAAGAAGGGTGAGTAGCTTCTTTGTGGTAAATTCTTCCTAACATTATATGGGACGTGATGTTTTTTTACTAGACACAGCTGAATAAGATTGGACGAAACAAAAAATCTGAACTCATATTTCAATGGGCTTTGAACAAGTGCAAAAGCTCATCCATGAAACGATTTAGAGCAATTGAGCACCTGCTTGCATATAATTTACACATCACGTGCAATCAAAGTTATGTTTGCATTGGGACATGTTCTTAGTGATATTCGAATTCTCCTATCTACGCTATCTCGATCGAGCCTGTCGTATAGGATTTGCCTAGTGTGGAGCACTCGGTTGGTGTGATTTGAAGGCTATTGTGTCAATCCGGAAGTTTCCTCAGTACACATCCAAAGAATAACGGCTGTATGTTCCTCCGTTTTAAAAAAAATACAATTTTATGTTTCATCTTATTAATGCAATTTATTATTAAATTTAAAACCTCTATCTAAGATGAAAAAATTTAGTTTAATTAAGATTAAGAATTTACTTAAAATATAAATATAATTAAGAAGATTGAATTATATTTCATAATAGAATAAAAAGATTAATATAACAATTTTCCTAAAATTCAAAATTGGTTCCGTTACCGTGAGACCCCAAACATCCTTGTTGTCTTGGACATCGGAAGAGACCAATCCGCATGACTAGGGTTTATTACTCTCCGAGCACCATCACAATCTAAGACACCCATTTTTAGTTGGAATCACTCAATTTCACGTACCACTGCTACTTTGGATTGAGTTCAAAACCATGAACCGACCCGCTTTTGCCTCTGATCTGGACGCCTTCCAATTCATGCTCAAAGAATCCGTCGACCGTTTTCTGACCGACTACCGGAAAGGCGCCTCCGATTTTTCAAATTTCACCTCCATATTCTCTCGCTTGCTTCACATTTTGCCCGATCCTCCTCTGGAAATCGTATGGTTTTACGCTTCTTTGACTTCATTCTCCACCAAATTGACCACTCTACACAATTCAAACCAACTCTCTCTCGTTAAGGACTTGTTTCAACTACTGGTTTCCTGCTGTTCTTCATGTAGTACGGCAAAAAAGATAGCTCTACTGGCTCCCGTCATTTGTGAGATTTATGGGTTGGTCTTTGTTAGAAGGGACTTGAGAGAAGAGATTGAAGGTGTTTTAGAAGGTGTTATTGGTTACATAAGCATTTGTTGTGGCGCTTGTTGTCATACGAGCGAGGAGTTCGAGGTTTTGGGTTCGTGTTTCGCTGATATGGTAAGGGTTTGGGTGGTGGAGAAAATTGGGGATAACGGTAAATTTGGAGAGGACTTGAGGGTGTTTTGTCCAGTTATTAGTGATGGAATTAGGAAACAAATGGTTAGTAGAGAGAGATTTGGGGTTGGAGACTTGGCTGGTGTTGTGATGGTTGAGGCTTTCTTGTTGAGGTTGTGCCTGAAGTTTGGTTGTGGAATTTCAAGAGCAGAGTTGAAGAGGGAATTGAATACCAGTGCAGTTCAGATGATGGCTGCCTTTCGGAGTTATTACTTTTTCGGTGATAGTTGTTTTCTTCTATTGCACCTTAAAATTCCTTTAGAGTTGCAGAACTTGTCATGTCTTTTGTTAACGGGTCTGAAGATTATTCCTTAAGAAAAAAAAAATCTCCATGCTATAAAAGGAATTCTCATGATTGTAGGTTATCCCGTATGCCCAATTTTATGTTTAAAGGGACCAGGTCTGGTGGCTTTAAAGAAGAGTTAAATGCTTCAAATTTGAGCTGTTCGGTCTGTGACTGGATGAATCTAATTTCGATTCAGTGATGAGTGGATACTTGCCATGTATTCTCATTCTTTGATGACTGCTTTCTTCTATTGATACTGTTTCATCTCCAAATAGTTGAGCCATGTAGTTGGTAATTTAAGTAACCTAGTCTGTATAATTTTCTTCTTGTTAAGAAATGCTGTTCCGTTTACATTGCAGATACACTTCTCAGGATGTTGTTGGAACCAGTTTTGCCTGTCGTCTCGTTAATTGTCAGTATTCTAACTTCTGCTTGTTTACTAGTTTTTTATAGTCAAACTTGAGCTTTAAACGAAAGTTGATGGTTTTCCCACCATCTTAAATATCATAGATGAATTACACTGTAGGTTTATCTAGTTAGAATGGAGTGTGAAGAAGACCCTAAAAGTTAAACTAGAGCGATGTGGAGAATTTGATTTACGAGGCTATAATTAAGTTATTACAGCAAATATATAATCGTACAGCAAATTGTCCTTGATATGATTTGATTGTTCTGTGCCTGTGTGGAGTTGCTGTACACTGGGCAATTTACGAAACCTACAACATATGATACTGACTTAAAACCAGGGGGCTATATATTGTGTGTTTTATTCTGACATAAAGCCAAGGAGTGAGGCTAAGTTCTGCTATGCTGAATCTTTAATTGTTCAAAATATTACCAGCATTTCATGTAGTTGAATAAGCTGCTGTGCTGAAATTTCGTATCAACTGCATGTAAGGATCATTTAGATCATGCAGTTTGCAAGGTTCAAGGCCATTTATCTTTTGTTGTAGTGCTTCAGTAACATGACAGCTGTTCATGGTTTGTTGTTTTCCTAGTCTTCTTGACCAATTTATGTAGTCATTTTCAATTAATCTTTATTAGTACACGTCCCTAAGTTAAACTTTATCCTTTTTCAGATATCTGATGATGCAGCTTCCTTACAAGAAATTCTGATGGAGGCTGTGATAATGATGGACTATTCATTCTTTTTCCCTCAAAAGGGAATACAGATACCTGATGAACACTTGAAAAGTCTTGCTGTCATGTGGTTGTTAATTGCTGATAATGCAATTCAGTTTGTCAGGTATTAGAGAATGAATATCATAGTTGTGATGCAAGAGTTAATTTACTTGGGCCACTGTATCTAATTCTTCTCACCGTTCTGATTTGTGATAGGGAAACTGGTGAGTGGAACAAGGTCACGTCATATGGACAAGCATTTTTTGGATCTTGTGTGCGCTATCAGTTGATAAAGTGGGTTATGGATCAGCCTGGTCTACAAGCCCAGAGAAGCCTTCCAAATGTGTCCACTCCTGTAGCATTTATCAGTGAGTTCCCCATTATCTTTATCCTCTTGCTTTATTCGTCAATTCATCAGGGGTTAGCATCTCTGCCACTATATTGTGTGGTTATGATTCTCAGAAAGTATGCTATGATATGGAGAGGCTTCTATCATCATATCATTGCTAATGGGGAGCATTAAATTACTTGACCAGCTTTTCCTCTTGGAAACGTCATGACAACGTCTTCTAAACTGAAATGTGCCCCACTGTGTTGCTAATTGGACAAATTTGGATAGAAGCTACTTAGTGAGGAACCACTCGTGCAAATCTTTTTCATATTCTTGTTTTTATCTGTATCTATGCTGTATCATTTCTAATTCCTGAACTGCCCAATTCCAGAGTGGTTGCTAAATGTTGAAGAACGAGGTGTAAGAGTGTTTGACTGCAAAATCTTAAAGATCTATGCAAAAGCCATCATTTGTAGATCGAGAGCAGATGAGGAGCTCTCGGCAATTTTTTCAGAAGCCCAGAATTTGCCTGAAAATAATTTGTATTACAATGGTAATGTGGGAAAATGGAAACAGGGTATCAATTATGATTTAAAGATGGTTGATTCCATGAATGTTATGTTCTTGGATACTCCTGAACCGTTCAAAGCAGGTGCAACTAATCTTACAAGGAAGCGGAAAGAAGGGCCATTGGAAGAAGGGGATAAGCAATTTAAGTTTGTGAGAAGTCACCTAACTGACATTTCAATGATGGAGAAAGTTTTATCAGTTACCGGGGATGACAATTTCAGTAGTGTGACTGAGGTAGATGATCCAGTTTCTTTTGAAAACGTGGAATATATGGAGCAATGACAAAATCATCCATCAACTGATGGCGAAGTTACTGGAAATCCATGGCCTGTGGTGAATACTAGTGACAGCTTTTCAGTGCTATTACAAATCGGGATAAGAAACTTTGTTAGTGCAACACGACTTGTCATCCATGGCAGCATATTTCCCCTTCTAGAAATGTTTAGGCCAGAGATACGTTTATGCAACTGGGTTTTTTGGTCCTGGGTAGATTCCATCTTTCAGTTCATTCATCCCAGTCATACATTTCTGCAAGCGACTTATCTTTGCCAATGATGAAAATGAAACTGGCCTTCCACATGAGCTCAATGCGAAGCCTGACCAGTCGATGGACTTCCTGCATTTGTATTCATTTGCTATCTAAAATTGTAGCTGTATTACTCAATTTTACCTTGCGTATCAGAGGCAGTAGATTAAGTTACGACTGACTGTCCGAACCAGTTAATCAAGTATACAAGCATATGCTACGGCTATATATGCCAGTGTTTGGACCCTAAGGTATGACTTTTTTTTCTCTGTTGAAATTATTCATTCATTCAAATCAAATTTGTTGAACAAAAACGGTTTATAGCAAAATCAAGAACTACGAATGACTTCCTTTATGTCTAATCATCTTAAATAACGAATAAAGAATTCAATTTTTAAAGCTCACAAAAGTATCACTTGATTAAGAGAATTTTATTTATGAAAAAGTTTGAAGTCTTGGATTTAAAACTTTTGATGCCTTGAAGAATGATCGGGTTGAGGACCAACAAGATTGTCCTCTTGAGACTCAACTTGACAGACGAGTTGGATTGAGATTTGGTTTATAAGGCAAAGGTGGTGATGTCTCCCACGTAAGGAGTGGTTGGCCTCCTTTCCTCGGTTGGCCGTGAAAATCCTCGCTGAGAAAGGGTCTAGTGAGACCTTTTCGATTTTGGGTAGACATCACAATTTCGCAACTTTGGGAACATAAAGGTAGCATGTTGTGGCAAGGTGTAAGACTCCTTTAGTAATATGGAATTATTGGTGGACAACGTTAGTATGGTGCTTTAAACTAACTTAGAAGGCTGCGTGAAAAGGGTGGACGGAATTGCATGTTTTGTTTGACCCATTAAATTGGACGTTAATCTTGCAGGGCTTCAACAAAAGGACATCTGGTGGCTTAAACAAGTGGCATCTGGATGGGCTGAATGTGTGCATTGCATGGATGAACGTATATGTGTTTAAATGTGTCGTTTTAATTAATAAAAAACTGTACAACAGTTGGTAACTATCCCAATTGTTATGGATTTTATCCTTTAAACGTTAATGTTTGTTGGGATGTGTAATCCTTCCAGACTAGTGTTGTTTGTGTTATGACATCAAAATTCTGCATTTTCCAAAGTTCCCTTTGTTTCCTTTAAGCTGGTCGTGTTTTATCTATATTGTTGTCCCACCAAAGAGCTTATATAACGTTTTCTTCGTTCCTTGTGAGAGGCAATTGTTTTGTTCCATTTAATCAACGTTACTGGGAGAGAAACTTGTGCTGGATCAAGTGGGTAGATTTGATCGCAATTACAGACCATTCATTCTTGAGTTTGCTAACCTCAAATTCAACCCTGTAACAGGTCTAGTTTGACGGCTCCACTACCTATACCTATTCCATAAAACTTGAAATATAAATAGTTCTTTTGTAATATATGTTTAAGTAACTTTTCTAGTGATTAAAGTGTGAGATAACCAATTGAAAAAAAAAAGGAAGCTTTTGTGAGCAATTTGTAGTTTGTTGGGAAACGTTTACTGGAGCTAATTGTGAAAGACTTTGTGAGTGAGCATTGCTATTGTTATTTTTTGAAAGTTGGTATTAGTATAGAATTGAGATTGTTGTGATTCTTCGGATAACTATTTGACTTGAAAATTGCCTTCAAAGTTCTCTCTCCTCGTCAAGAAAAATAAAGTGCGCTGTCCATATTATTGTGTAGTGATAAGTTGTTGATTTTGTTATATTCTACATCTATTTTGATTTCTTTTAGTTTTTGTGAATTTAATACTGCTCCCTCGTTTTTTTTTTTTTAATTTGCAGTTGTTTGTGATTTGAAGCAAGATGTGCGCAACAAACCGAAGGTTACACGGCCAGACCGTGTGAAATCACACGTCCCGTGTATGACGGTTACTTTTGACAGTTTCAGAAATTTAAAAGAGAGAAAACTGAAGATAAGGGGGGACTTTTTGCACGGTAGAAAATCGGGAGGAGAAAAGAAGATCGAGAGGAGAAGAAGAGAACAAGTATCAGCGAAGAACAATTTGGAGATTGAGAGATCAAGATTCAAGACAAAATTGGAGTTCCTTTTTTCTTCCTTTTTCCATTTT
>JAOSBL010000001.1:20011272-20031966 GCA_027568915.1 Erythroxylum roraimae | reverse complement strand
TTTTTGTACCGATTTGAGTCTTCCGCAATTATTGTAACATGTACATTTGAAGATTTCTGTTTGTAATAACTTTCCAATGTGGAATGGTTTGTAATTGATTATGAAGTGTACTAATATTATGATTATAAGTGTTTCGTCTCGATAATGGGCCTAAGTGGGAAGTGAAATTTTAATGAGTTGTGTACCGGATGTTACGCATAACTAAAAATGTTTATGAATGAAATTGGGCTCCAATTGGCTATTGAAATTCTATTGATTGCATTGTGTTAAAAAAAATTATTATACCAACTTTTGAATGTTTGAGTGCTTTAGCATGCCACCCTCCGGGGCACAAACTCGGATATCACTCAGGATGTCGAGCATATGTCTTGCGGGGAGTGTGGTGCCACAAAAAATCGAGGCTAATCAAATGGATTCTCCTCCTTCAGGAATTCGACTTGGAGATCAAAGATAAGAAGGGACAGAAAACGTGGTGGTGGACTATCTCAACCATTTGATAAAGGAAGAAGTTGATGTCCCTCTGCGAGAAACCTTTCCGAATGAGTAATTATTTTCTACTGAGGCAACACCACCATAATATACAGACATTGTTAATTTTTAAGTTACTGACGAATTACATGTTGGTTTGTCAAAGGCTCAGAGGATAAGCTATGGAGTCAAGTGTATGGGATGACCCGTATCTTTGGAGGCACTACATAGATCAAGTTATCAGAAGGTGTGTACCAGAAAATGAAACATTCGTAATCTTAACCTTCTACCATTCATATGCATGCAGAGGACATTTTGGAGTAAAAAGGACAGCTTGTAAAGTTCTGGAGAGGGGCTTTTACTGGTCAACGTTGTTTAAAGATTCATATACCTTCTACAAATCCTATGATAGATGCCAACGGTCAGATTTTGTTAAGGATAACATTCTTTCTAGGTTTGGAATACTGAAAGCCATTATTAGCGATAGAAGAACCCACTTCTACAATAGGGTGATAGAAACAATGTTCAGAAAATATCACATCACCTACGAAGTTTCTACTACTTACCACCCTCAAGCCAATGAGCAAACTGAAGTCTCAAATTGAGAAATCAAGTTAAAACCGGAGAAAACCATGCAGCCCAATAGGAAGGATTGGAGTGTAAGACTAGAAGACGCATTATGGGCCTATAGGACGCTTACAAAACACCAATTAGGATATCACCTTATAGGCTAGTGTTTAGGAAGCCATGTCATCTTCCAGTAGAATTACAACATAAAACATATTGTGCTATCAAAAGAAGCAACATGAATTTGGATGATGGGGGAGTGCATAAGAAGTTGCAGCTTTAAGACTTGAAAGAGATGAGGAATGAGTCATATCAAAATATAGTGATATATAAGGAGAGGATGAAATGATAAGATGATTTCAAGGAAGAGCTTCTTGAGATACGGACTCTCAAAACTGACAAGACATTAAGAGTGAATGGTCATCGCTTAAAGTCGTATTATGAGGATTTGTTAACAAATCACATTCCAAACAGATGTTGATGCTGGAGGATGTGGCTAGTGTCACTTGATGCAAACAATTGGAGGTTGAGCTAATGACGTTAAATAAAGTCGTTACTTGGGAGGCAACCTAAGGGGAGTTAATTTTTATCTTTTACATTTTCGCTTTTACAATTTTCTTGAACTGCTCCCTTTCTTGCATTTTATTTTACATTGAGGATAATGTAAGTTTTAAGTATGGGGGTGGGGTATATTAGTTTTTATGCATATTTTTTAGCTTAATTGTAGCTTATGTGACTTCTTAGGCAGTTTTCAAATTCACACAAACAAAATCGAAAATTTTATTGTTTTCTATTACTTTTAAGATTATTTAGTCATAATTAGAGTTTGAATTGATTAGTAAAATCCATAGAAAAATTTGGCATATGCTTCTGCTCTTGTGATTTGTTAATGTGCATCATTCTTAGAAGAGCGGTAACTAGTAATAGACAAAAAACCAGTGAGGTTTTGAATCATATTAGACTGACACATCCATATCAGTCTCACTATTTTGTTTGATATGTGTGACCTTCATGACATATACATCCTTACTTTGCGTTGATTTTCTATCAAAGACTACATTTTTATCACATTCATTTTAAGAAAATGCTTAGGCATTCTTTATTGATTATGAGCTATATTAGCCAAATAGCCTACCCATTTATGTGAATTTTTCTTTGCTAACCCCCTTTCAGCTTTATTGGCCTTTTCTTTTATATAAACAACATTACACGCACCTAACCAAATTTCCTACCCAAGTCTTAAAGCTAGTGAAGCATTTGTTAATTGCTGATGAATGTGATTGTACAAAAGCCTAAGTGTGGGGGTATACATATATATGGGTTAGTTATATTTGTTAAAATTCCATGTTATGAATCCTATGTTGATGTAGCTTCTATCACTTTTATTTTTGAAAAAAACGAGAAGAAAAAAATGTTAGTTTGAATAAAATTATCAAGGAGGAAATACAATTGTTGTGAAAAGTTGTTAATAGTTTATCCTCCTTAAGTTATATTGATTGGGTATTTGAATATATTGCATATGAGGCGGATGTTGCTTTGGTTGCAACATTTTTGTGTTATGTTTATGTGGCTTATGGTGTGAGAGCTGAATTTAGTTGTGAAACATAATTGTTGTATTCTTCATAGTTTATGCATTTGATATCTCATTTTTGAATGGATGTTAACTTATGCGCTTGATATCTCATTAAGTGTTACTTTTGCTTCACATTCCACCTTTACCCTTACCCATATTACAACCCTAGAAAAGTCCTTTGATTCATGATTATGCATGTGACTTTTAGTGGTGGAGAAATGAAATGATATGCAAAGTTATGGACTGTTGTGATTATGAATGGTGTTTGAGTGTACCCGTGGAAATATCTTGTTTAAACACCTTTTGTTTAAGTCTACCTCTAGATCACTCAATTTCTAAGGGTGTTGAATGTTGATTGATCAAGAGTAGCTTTGAATTTTGAGTTATTGCTTTAGGTTTTGAAAGTCATTCATTTTTAGTTATGGCTATCTATTCTTAGCAAACACAGAAAATAAATAAAAGTTTTGGTTTGTGATTAGTGTAAAATATTACATCTTTTATCCTCCTAAACTTAGTCCATTTAGTTATTTTTTATGACATATTTGGGCATGACTATTCATATTTTATTAGTCAAAACCCAAAATTATTTATTCTAAATTTTAATTATTCATATTTTATTAGTTAAAACCAAAAATTATTTATTGTGAATTTTACTGTAAAATTGGCCTAAGTTAAACTAATTTTTTAAAGTTTAATGGGCTGATGTAATTGTGTTAATTATGTGGAGATGGTTAAAAATCCAGCAGCCTATGACAAGCAACAACCCACGCAAAATGGCACTGCAGCAGATGAAACAAAACATACAAGCAGCGTGTACGATGTATGCAGCAGCTAGACCAAAATGACAGTCCAACTAGTTGAAGGTAAAGTAGGAAATGACAGCTTCAGTAAAAGAAAGCACCAGCAGCTAGGAAGCCAAAACACATTCCACACCATAGGAAACGCAAACAGCATCTGCATTTACGCAAACAAGACCACGTCTACACTTCATGCAAACGTTATGCATGAAATGTAGACGGTTGGCCAATAACAAAAGGGACATTAACATAGGTTTTTAAGGCAGTGACCAGTACCAGTGGACCAACAAAGAATTCATAAAATTAGAACAATAGCAGTAGCATAGAGGACAGAATAGAGAGGAGGCACAGTAGGAAAGAGGGGTTAGGTTGGGATTATTCAATGGGGGCTAAAGCATTTTTCCGCAAGAGACCTATAGAGGACTAGATGTCTTGATGTCGATTTGGAGGTGACATCTATGTTGATAACACAATCAATTTCTAATGAGAGAAAGAAATAACAAAATATATTATTATGTTTGGGTTTTGTGTATGGATAATCTTATTCTCATTATTGTTCGGTTATTTATGTATGAACCCATTGGATATTGTGAAAAGATGATTTTAATGCGTTCATTGAATCATTTATTTGCAAACCTATTGCTAGAATTTCGATATAATCCATAATTATTATGTTCAAATTCATGTGTAGAGACTAATGGTTCGTAATCAATAAGGATAAAATGACCTAAGTTAAATGACGCATCGTATGTGGTTATTGCTTTCATTAATCGGTTTTCATAATTCGTAATGTTACTACCTAATTGAATCTAGAGATCGTATTTATTCGGTAGTTAGGTTTAATTAACGATTGCATCTTGAGTAAACACTACCTAAGGAAAAATTTGGGTTAATTACTAACCCACGATTAATAGCTGCTAGGAGAGGTTTGAGAACAAGAAATCAATGAAATATGTTTAATTAGGTTGTAGGCCTAAATTAAACTAAAGAACCAAGTCTCTACCAAATTCTCCACTTTTATCATTTTTTGCATGTTTTCTTTAATTTGTTTTTATTAGTCTAGTTTCATTTTATTTTCTTATTTCCAAATCCAAAACCCCCTAAACCTAAACATCGATTAATTTCATTTCAACAACTTTATACACACTCTCTGTTGGATCGACCTAGACTCACCATTGCTGTAGTTGTAGTCTATTTTTTATTTTGACTAGCGTTATGACGCGCTATCAATTTTGTCATTATTACCAGGGAGTGCATTGTTTTAGTTTTTGTGATTTTAATTGGTGTTTTGTATATATTTGTTCATAACTGGTTTCTTTTCAGTTATTTCGTGATCATTTCATTATTCTGTTTCGTGATTGTGATTTTAAAAAATAATAAAAATAATCGTGGATGAAAGTAATTTATACTTTTAACTCTTATTCTTAATCTTATAACCAAGGTTGGACTTATCAACCTGACATTGGTTATGGATGGCATAATCATCAGAGTTACTTCTATGATAGTTTGCAGGACACATAACAATTTCCCATGTGGACTAAAAGCTTTTTTATCAAAACTCAGGTACATCTCTAGAAGAATTGATGAATGTTGTGATTGCTAACAATCTCCAATTTCAAAAGAGCCTACAACAGCAGTTGCACAGTTCCAACAAGAGATGAGGCATATAACGTCTAGAAACCAAAACTTGTTAAATGACAACTAGGATCGACTACCTAGAATCACAAAAGGAAGAGGAGTAGCCATATCAACCAAGGTATACCTAATGGATGTTAGTGTGGAAAGCTTACATAGTGATCAGAAGCTTGAGAATTTTGATAGCAATACTCAAGGAATTGCAAGTGAATAAGAAGTTGAGGAGGAGCATGCACCAAAAAAGGAAATATCATTTAGCTCGGAGGTGAGTACTGAGTTCATGATTATTTTTTAGAATAACTTTTCACCTTTACATAGCAGATTGGAGGAATTAAATAAGGAAGAAAAGGAGAAGAGACATTTGAGATCTTTCCAAAGTGCATGGACTCAGTCAAGATTAAAAGTCAGAGGATAGGGAAGATGTTGAATATGATGGATCATCAACAGAGACGCTATCCCACAGGACCTCACATGGAGGAGCCGCATATGACATCTAAAGATCACGATTTTGTCACGTGAGGAGAAAACATAGAGTCGAGCCAGTGACCCTAAACAAAGGCGCTTCTTGGGAGGCTACCTAAGGGAAGTAAATTTCTTTTCTTTACATTTTCGCATTATTTTTTTATGCATATGTGTTTTTTAATTTGTTTGTTTTACTTATTTTCAATAAAAAAGAGAGAAAGAATAAAACAGCAAAACAAACATTTTTTATTTTCTGTTGATTCTAGGACTATATAGTCATGATTAGAGTGTGAATTGACTAGAGAATTTTGTAGCAACTTTAGCATTTATTTGTACTCTTATGATTGGTCAATGTGCATTATCTTTAGAAGAGTAGTGACTAGTGGTAGACAAAGTCGGTGAGATTTTGAACTTTATTTGATTGACACATTCATATCAATCTCATTATCTTTTGATAATGTGTGATCTTCATGACATGTACATCTTGATTTTTCCTTAAATTTCTTTTCGAGACCACATTTTTATCACTTGCAATAACATGGATATGATTAGGCATTCTTTGCTTTTCCAAACTAAATTAGCCAAATAGCCTACCCATTATATGACTTTTCCTTTTTGATAAGCCCCTTTGAGCTTTATTTGCCTTTTCTTTCTGTACTAGCCACATTACCTGCTTTAACCTAACTAAATGCCCTTCCCAAGCCTTAAAGCTAGCGGAACATTTGTTGATTATTGAGTTTGTGGATATACTAAAGTATAAGTGTAGGGATATATATATATGTGTGGGTTGGTTATAATGTTTTGATGTTATTTAATATCTTATTATTGAAATTCCCATGTTGATGTAGTTTATTTTAATTTTTATAAGAGAAAAGAAAAGGAAGGAAAAGAAAGAAAAAGAAAAAGAATAAAAATGTTTAAATAAATGTATCACAGAGGAAGTGCATAAGCGATTTGCAAGGTTATTCATACTTAATGCATCCTCCTAAAGTTGTATTGAATGGGTTATTTGAGTATGTTGAATATGAGGTAGATGTTGGCTCGGAAGGGTCACTCTTTGTGGTTTCAATGTATTGTCATCAATTGTATAAGTGATCCCTTCGGATTGGCATATACTTCATATGGTTTGTGTATGAGAGCTCAAGTTTGAGTTGTGAAACTTGCTTTTGCATTCATCATACTTGATGTACACAATTGTGAGTGAATGTTGGTTTTTGCACTTGATAGTACATTAAGTGTTGCTTTGATCCATGATTTTACATGTGAACATTAGTGGTGGAGAACTGAAATGATATGCAAAGTTGTTGAATGACATGATCATGAATGGTGTTGAGTGTACCAATAGACATATTTTAATTAAACACATTTTCCGAGTTTACCATTAGATTGCTCAATTTTTGAAGATGATAAATGTTGATTGATCATGAGTAAAAACTTGGAATGTTGATTTCTTGTTATGATTTTGAAAGTCGTTCATCTTTGTTTTTAGGTTTATGAGCTTAATTTTGATGTTTTGCCCGAGGATAGCCAAAAGTTAAGTGTGGGGGAATTTGATTAGTGTAAAACATTACATCTTTTATCCCCTTAAACTCAATCCATTTCGTTATTTATATGACATATGCCATTTAGTTATTTGTATGACATATTTGGGCATGATTATTCATATTTTATTAGTTAAAACCCAAAATTTTTTATTCTGAATTTTACTGTAAAATTGGCCTAAGTTGAACTATTTTTTAAAAGTTTAATGGATTGATGCAATTGTGTTAATTATGTGGAGATAATAAAAAATCCAACAGCCCATGACAAGCTATAGTCCACGCAAAATGGCATTGCCGCAGATGAAACAAAACATGTAAGAGACGTGTATGTTGCATGCAAACAACTAGACCAAAATGACAGTCCAACCAGCTGGGAGACGAAGTAGGAAATGACATCATGAGTAAAAGAAAGTGCCAACAGCTGGGCAACAAAAACGTAGTCCACGCCATAGGAAACGCAAAAAATGTCTTCATTTCATGCAAACGTTATGCATGAAACATAAACATTTGGCCAATAACAAAAGGGACATCAGCGTAGGTTTTTTAGGCAATGAATAGTACTTGTGGATCAAAAAAGAATTCATAAAATGATAACAGTAGCAGTAGCGTAGAGGAGAGAATAGAGAAGAGGCACAGTAGCAAAGACGGGTTCGATTGGGATTATTCAATGGGGGCTGAAGCATTTTTCTGCAAGAGATCCATAGAGGGCTAGACGCCCCGACGTCGATTTGGAGGTGACATCGACACTGACGACCCAGGTTAAGTGTATTTCACTATTTTTGTTATTTCTTGCTCTCATTAGAAATTGATTGTGTTATCCTATGTTAATTGATTTGAATTTTTTGTATGGATAATTGTATTCTCGTTATTGTTCGATTATTTGTGTATGAACCTATTGGGCATTATGAAAAGATGAATTTAATGAGTCCATTGAATCGCTTATTTGCAAACCAATTGCTACAATTTTTATATAATCCGTAATTGTTATGTTGAATTTCATATGTAGTGACCAAGGATTCGTAATCATTAGGGATAAATGACCTAGATTAAAAGACGCATTATATGTGGTTGTTGCCTTGATTAATCGGTTTTCCTAATTCATCATGCTACCACCCAAATTTAGAAATTATATTATAGGTTATTCAGTTGTTAGGTTTAATTAACGATCATATCTTGATTAAACACTACCTAAGGGAAAATTTGGGTTAATTATTAGCCCATGATTAACAGTTGCTAGGAGTGGTTTGCAAACAACAAATCAATGAAATATGTTTAAATAGGGTATAGACCTAGATTGAACCAAAAAAATCGGGTCCCCACCGAATTCCCCACGTTTATCATTTTTCACATGTTTTCTTTAATTTGCTTTTATTAGTCTAGTTTTATTTTATTTTCTTATTTCTAAATCCAAAACCCCCTTAAACATAAACATCGATTAATTTCATTTCAAAAACTTTACAAACACTCTCTATAGGATCGACCTAGACTCACCACTGCCATAGTAGTAGTCTATTTTTTATCTTGACTAGCATTACGATGCGCTATCAATTTGTCATTTTGGTTTTGACGATTTGCCTGAGGATGGTCAAAGACTAAGTGTGGGGGAACTTGATATGTGTTTAAATTTTGATTTAGTTGATATGCTACACTTAGTGATTAATGCCTCATAAATGCTTAAGATACTCACTTTGAGTAATATGTGATTTAGGCACAATTTGAAAGCAAAGAAGTTAAAGTGAGTCGAAAGCACGATATTTAGGCTACTTTCTAAAGAAGCTTAATTGACATTACGGATAAGAAGAAGCAAAGAAAGACAAGAGGAAGACAAGAAAAATGAAAATGAAAAATACAAAGAAGATTTAAAGTTGCTCACGGTACATGCATGAAAATTGCATGTAATTATGTGAATTGATAGCAGCATAGTAAGAGAAGAAAAAAAGAACAAGCCAATAGACCAAAATGACGTTGGTGAGGCAAATAAAATGCATGCAGCATACATTAGGGTAGAAACGCAAACCACACCTGCATTTAACACAGATCAGACATCTACATTCGCAGATATTGTGTGATAAACGCAGACTACACAAACGTTTTCTCAGAGTGGAATGTGTTTTAATTAAAATGCACAATAACAAGGTAGGGCATGTGAACAGTAGGGTTGACCAAAAACCTAATAGAAAAAAGAGAGTAACGCAGACAAGGAAGTGGAGGAGCCGGAAAAAGAAGAGTTTTTGGTCCCTCTTTATCTTTTCACCACCGAAGTAGCCATGGAGAAGATGATTAATGCTTGGAGCATAAAATGAAGATAGAAGGCTAGTTTCCCAACACTAGTTCAACGGGTATATCAACGCCAAGTCACGATTAAGCCATTTTATCATATTAACGTGTAATTTCTTTTCAGATTGTTATGTTGTTTATGTTGATTTGATTGGGTTTTGGAATGGATGATCTTAATATGTTATTTTGATTATTTTATTTCGAACCTATTGCTATAACATTGAATGTAATCCGTAATCGTTACTTTTCATGTTTGGTAGTAGCTTCTAATGATCCTGTATCATTAAGAACAACATAACTTAGGTTAGATAACCCGAACGTGTGAGGTTACTACTTATATTGATCATTTTCCACATCGTAATGCAACTGCCAAATTAAATCTAGAGATCATATCCTAGGTTATTCAGTAGTTAGGTTTAATTTATGATTTTATCTTGATTAAAAAAAACCTAAAGGAAAACTAAGATTAGTAGAGCATTCTATTAGTCTCAAATCGATAGTCCAAAGAGAGTTGTAAAGACGTTAGGATGATGAAATATGCTTGATCATGTTTAGGCAGAGATTGAACTTAGAACTGGACCTTACGGGGGTCGCTTAATCTGATGTGCCTAGCACACGATTAGCCAATCGTAATTACCTCACTAATCACAAAAAAATCATATACAAATATTGAGTACAAAAATAAAGTAAGGCACCATGTCTTTATTTATCGGTCCAATCGATAAAATGAAACCATGCCATGGCTTTAAGCCAAAAGAGAACAAATACACGCAGCATAGATGACTCGATTATGCATATGTAAATTCGAAAACATTATTTAATGCAATAAAATTCATCTTTTGCACTCCAAGTGCAAAGTTGTTTAAAAATGTAGTTTTAAGCATTGCCCTTTTCACTTCAAGTACAGGTTTGTTGAAAACAATATCATTTCTCAAAATATGTAATAAAAACATCAGTTTCAAAACAATGTCATTTATTAAATACACAAGTACACTAGCATCTACTTGAGACTGCTGTTTATGTGATAGAAGAGTCCCTTTAAAACAGTTGATGTTACTCCATATGAGAAAAAATTCCCTTCAAAAGCAGTTAACTTTACTCCATATGAGATATGGACTAAAAAAAAACCCTATCTTTCTCATATGAAAGTTTAGGGTTGTCCAACTTATGTAAAGTGGATTCAATCAGACAAACATGAAGCGAAATCTAATAAATGTCTATTTATAGGATATCTTAAGGAAACAATTGGATATCAATTCTACAATACTTTAGAGCAAAAGGTGTTTGTCTCTAAACATGCTATCTTTTTAGAGAAATAGTTTCTTCTAAGAGAAGACAATGGGAACAAAGTTGAGAAGACAATGGGAGCAAAGTTGAACTTGTTGAAGTTCATGATGCTCAAATTGACGCAGATCAATTGCCTGAACCTAAGATTGTAGTTCATGGAGATGAGACAACAGTTAAACCTTCTGACACACAAAAATGTTCGTAGGTCAAGTAGGGTACGTAATGCTCTAGAGAGATATGGATTGCTCATAAGTAAACATAATGAAGTATTGCTCATAGAGGATGATGAGCCTACAAACTATGAAGAGGCTCTGAAGAGTTCAGAATCTGAAAAATGGTTTCAAGCCATGAAGTCTGAAATGGATTCCACGTTTGAAAACCAAGTTTGAACATTGGTTGACCCACCTAAAGGGCTAAAACCTATAGGGTGGAAGCAGATTTTCAAGAAAAAAATGGACATGGATGGTAATGTGATTACCTGTAAAGCGAGGCTAGTCGCTAAAGGTTATCATCAAAGATAAGGAGTTGACCATGACGAAACATTTAGCCCCATAGCCATGCTTAAATCAATTAGAATACTCCTAGCCATTATTCCTCATTATGATTATGAGATATGGAAAATGGATGTGAAGACGACTTTCCTGAACGGAAACTTAGCTAGGGATATGTATATGATACAACCTGAAGGCTTCATATCCAATGATGGCAAAAAGATATGCAATCTTCAAAAATCCATTTATGGATTAAAGCAAGCATCTAGGAGTTGGAAAGTCTGATTTGATACGACAATCAAAGAGTTTAGTTTCTTATAAAATCCAGATGAACCTTGTGTGTACAAGAAGGTTAATAAGAGTGCTATCATAGTCCTTGTGTTATATATGGATGACATATTACTAATAGGAAATGATGTCTTAATTTTGCAATCTGTCAAAATTTGGTTGTCCCAGAATTTCTCCATAAAAGACCTTGGAGAAGCAACTTATATATTGGGAATAAAGATCTATAGAGATAGATCAAGGAAGTTGCTAGATTTTTCACAGTCTACATATATAGATAAAGTGCTAAAGAGGTTTAGCATGGAGCAGTCCAAGAGAGGGTTTCTTTCTATGACTCATGGGATAAATCTCTCAAAAGCTATGTGTCCCAAGACACAAGATGAGAGGACTCGCATGAGTTTGATACCATATGCTTTACCTATAGGATCAATCATGTATGTTATATTACGTACAAGACTTGATATATCGTATTCTCTAAGCGTTACGAGTAAATATCAATAAGATCCTGGTGAGTGTCACTGGGTGGCTGTCAAGAATATCCTAAAGTACTTGAGAAGGACGAAGGATGTATTCTTGATATATGGAGATCAAGATTTCGTAGTGAGCGAGCATACAGATGCTAGTTTCCAATCTGACCAGGATGACTCCAAATCCCAGTCAGGTTATATTTTCACACTCAATGCTGGAGGAGTCAGTTAGAAGAGTTTCAAACAAGAGACGACTGTAGATTTAATGACTGAGTCAGAGTACATTGCAACTGCGTAAGCGGCAAAAGAAGTTATTTATATCAAGAAGTTTATTAGGGAACTTGGAGTGGTTCTAAGCATTGTAGACCGGATACTATTATATTTTGACAACAATGGAGCTATTGCTCAAGCCAAGGAACCAAGGTCTCATTAGAAGTCCAAGCACATACTCAGGACATATCACCAGATCAGGGAGATCATTTATAGAAGTGATGTGAAGATAGAGAGAGTGCCCATAGATCAAAACATCGCTGATCCTTTGATTAAGCCACTTCCTTAATTGAGATTTGATTATAGTGTACTTGCCTATGATATTAGATACAAAGGTGATTGGTTTTAGTACAAGTAGGAGATTGTTAGAGTAGTGCTCTAAAGGCAATCACCTTTAGTACTTTTCCATAAACTTTATTTTGATTAATAAAGTGAAAGACAATCTTCATTAAGTTGATGTTCTTTTATTTATGAATTGGTGTCATTCTTAAATCGAATTAATGAAGTCCATGTTGTAAAACATAGCATGAAGGAAATCATGATAATGAGATTCCTATCATATGTAATTATATTAGTATCTAAATTATCCCTATTGCCAATCTGGATAGACTAGCATATGTTATACTCCTTGTTTTGATCAAATAGTCAATCTCATAAACAATAAACATGAAATGTTTAGAGTTAATATGTGGATCCTTACTAAAAGTAGTAAGTACATCAGATGACCCACCATGAGATTATCATATGGATGATCTACCATATGTCAGTGATTAATCTCATCATAGCAATGGCGCAAATATCCTTAGACTTGAGGTACTCGAGGATATCTTGGATACTGATCCTATGCTTTAACATCATTCCTTGTTGCCTCAAGATGAGGTCACTCAGAGGGTGGTGATTGGGTACAGTTATTGGTATTTGAAGGTAATTGGGTAGCTAATAAAGGATTCGCCCTTCCTGATAGAAGGAGATGATACCCACAGCTTCTTATCGAGGTCACTACTCGGGAGTTTTTGGGCATAGCAATTATGTGTCATGAAGAGAGTCTTCAATGACACATAGAGTAATAAGATCCCCAGGATAAGAACTAACATCACTTGGACTAGATCTGACGTACTCAGTCTAGTGGGAGTTGACACATAGCCTATACTCAGAACCAAATGGGGTATAGGATGGTGAAGGGACGATTTACATAGTAATTGACTATGGAAAGGTTCATAATTCGAATAATTAACTATCAAAGAGTTCAAGGGTTAATCCACTTGCATTCAACTAAATTGGCATCATGAAACCCTTCATGATTTGCTCAGATTCAGAGTTAATTCAAGTGACCAAAATTACTGGAAACCTAAGGGCTACACGTATAAAAGATTGGATGAAAAACAAAGTGTGCATGGCTGTCAATTAAGCGTGCCATGATTGTGGCTTATAGGTCACGATCGTGACCAACTTAATGACAGGTGGTACCTAACTGAGTTCTTCACTTATGTACATATGAATTTTTAGCCATAAAACACACTCAATAGAGAGGTTAATGGTATAGAAGAGTTCTGGAAGTTGAGATGAGTGATCTTGAGATTTATTCATGCAATCTTAAGCAATTGTTGCATGAGATTAATTGCATGAAACTTGGTCTTAATTTAGCTGTCACTAGAGCATCTACTTGAACTCATCTTGTTTGGTGCTCTAACCACCCTTACACACTGATTTTTCTTCATCTTTGCGTGCTCTCTAAAGGCCAAGGATGGTTTTTGGTGTTTGCTACAACCCAAACAAGGAGAAGGTTCAAGAAAAGAGGATTATTTGCAAGGTACATATGCTATAATTTCATGTTCTCATAATTTGTTTATGCATGCACATAGATTTTGGATTTTCTGGGGATGTCGTGGGATTGGAATTTTGATTCTGACACTTCCTTAGCCTTTCCATGTATGTGATGCATGGATCCATAGCTCCCAAACAATGGTATCAGAGCAAGTTATGCATGTATAAGGTGATATATTGAACATGTGCAAACTGTTTGCTAGGTTGTGACTAACATGCATGTTGATTTCACAAAATTCGTATAAATTGTAGAAAAACAATTTTTCTGATTTTCTTTCACATAAATATTTATAAGATGTTATATTGTGTTTTTGTTAAAGAAATTTTCAATTGAATGTCATTTTCTATTTTATTGCGAATTAATCTATAGTATGTTCATATTGGTTTCTGGGAATTTCTAGAAAACATAATGTATATGCTAATTTTGAAATTTTTGTAATAATTATAGAAAACTTGTTTTTCTAATTTTCTTTTACAGAAATGTTTATAAGGTTTTATGTTATGTTTCTGTCAAAGGAAAATGCAATTGAATGTCATTTTCTATGTTATTACGATTTTAGTTTAAATCTGATGAACATGCATGCTTGTAAATCTTCCCCTGATTGATTATTATCCTTACACTCCCTATTTTGACATCTTTCAATTTACTAGATCCAATAACTTTTAAGATATTCAAGACACTCTCCTTTAGCATCCTATCACCTTCATCTGATGTAAAGGTAGAAGAAATCTTTTCCTTGTGCTTCTTTTCATGAATGCTCTTTATAAGAATTGTCTCCTCTTTGTTACTCCCTTCTCCAACTTCCTCCACTATAATCATATCCATATTATCCTCAGATTGTATCTTTTTTTTAATATCCATCCTCATCAATTTATCATATTTAACTTTTAAAGAAGTTTTCTCAGTGGTTGACACACCTTACATTATTCCTTCATAGATAGTTTCCATAATGAAAAACCTTGATTAAATGGTAATAAAATATATCATTTTTTTCCAGTCATATAAGGATATTACATCAAATAATTTCCTTTCAATTTTTACATATACTCGAGTATAACCTATTATCCTTCTCTTAATAGTAGTTTCATCAAAACATATATGTTTCCTAATATAGCTAGCTTACATACTTAAGACCTTGGTTAACTAATATTCTAAGGGGATATTATAGAGATTAGCCTATAGGTTAACATGTTCCTACACGATAAGGTAGACTTTAGCACTTTGAAGATTAGCAAAGTGCTAAAGTTTTTCTTCAATCAGTTTCCTAGCTTATTATCTCGAGGAAAATCTGAACAAGAAGTTTTCTTCTAATGGTAAAACTTCACTTAAAACTCTATTTTCCTATAATTTATAACCCCAAAAATAATTGTTAAAAAAGGATGATGTTTTTAACAAATGCTAACAACTATCACCTCCCATGTTTTTGCTCTAGCCTTTAAGACCTCCAATTTGGGAAAAGTATGGTCCTCTTCCCTTTTTAGGTAGGAAGGTAGTACATCAAAGGAACATAATAGTTATCTATTACAACATATTTCCATGTCATGCGAGGTCTAAATGAAGGAGTTTTGAAGGTTGCTTAAGGATTCAAAGAGTTTAATTTTGGAAGAGCATGGTTAATTGAGATTTTATTACTATCTAGGCTGAGTTGAGTTAGACTAGAAAAGGTATAACCTAAAAGGGGTTGAAAATTCATATTATCCTAAAAATTATAACTTCGATTTGGAGCTTTGATTTCCACAGCTAAAAGAATAAGTATATTGGTAATATGTTTAAACAAAATTCAAAAAGTGGTTACTAAAAATGGTACTATGTCATATGTGGGAAAAGAAAAGGGTAATGAAAGAATAAAATATCCCTAACTCAACTGGGACTAAACAAGATAGTTGAGTTATTATAGGAGCTTCAAGAAAAGGGATAAGGATGTAAAAGGAATGAGGATCAGGAAGGGTGAATAGGGATAACAAAAGCAAAGATCACAGAGCTAGTAAAGCGGTAAAGAAAACAATAGAAAGATGGAGGAACCTTAACACTTGGGGTTGTTTTGAGGGGCATGCCCAACTATAACCTAGCTAGAAATAAATATCATATACTACATTTCCATAGCAGCATGATCAATTCTTTTTTTCTTTTGGTATATAATATAGTTGTTTGTAAAAAATGTAAACATTTTAAAATTTATTCCTTTATTTTTAGATTCTACAAAGGAAGCTAAAAGTTATTATAATAAAAATGCAAAATGACATTTTTTTTATCCTTTACTATTTATTCCTTTACACATATTTTATACCTAAATGTACTCATTATGCTTAGATTTAACTAAGGATGAAAATGGTGGTGTTTAGCGCAAAAAGGAAGATAAATGGGCAATTTTGGACTATTTTGATAATATCTCAAAGTAGCTATAACTCTCTCTCATGAGCTTTGATTAAGATAATTCAAAATGCCATGAAAAATTAAAGAAGATTTCTAAAATTATATATTTTAAATTTTATGGTAATTTAGTGGTACATAGCTTGGAACATGCCCGTTTACCAGGTTTTGCTTTATAATGAAATGCTAATGCATTAAAGACAGTTGGATTAGAGCTAGTGTGACATTACAAAGAGATACAATAAGAAATATAAATTGACACACGATTATATACCAATGCATATTCTTCTGAAACACTCAATGTGGAAAACATATGATATATGATATAAATAAAACAAAACACAAAAATAATATCAAAAAATCACTAAGGTAAATGCACCTATCGTTTTTTATAATATAGCTTAGGTGAGTCAAGTTTCAATCCTGTAGAGATTATGACTACAAGAAATGTCTCTTTCGATTATCTAATATAATAAATCAAATTTTGATTTAAATAAAAAATAAAACAAATCTAAATCACCAAATTAGTGTAAATAACAAGATTAAACAACCAATAATTAAGTAGGATCCAAGTAAGAATTCCTTTAGAAATTATTCTTTGCTTTAAAGTTATCTTGGCTTAATAATTAATCCTAGTTCATTAAATCAATAGGAATTCTCAAGTTACAACTAAATTCTTCTCAAACATTATAGTCTTTATCCTAAAATTGGTTTAATCAAAATCTCTTTTTAAAGAAAGCAACCTAAGAATGCATTAACTCATTTCGTGAATCTTCATATAGGTTTTACCCTATTCGAGAAAGATCGTATAGTTTTATCTCTAGCAACCCATACAAACCTCATTACTCAAATTATGATCTATTCATATACGTCATCTCTCGATCTCAATTTACAAATTTCAATATTGAATCTCCTGCTCTCATTCCTTTAATTCAACACAATATATAAGCATGAAAAATAAAAAAGTTAGAAAATTTTCATTAAATCAAAGTGTCAATTTAGAGTATTAAATTTTAGGTTCCATCCTGTCGAGCAAGTTTTATCTGTAATAAATTTTCAATATTCGCAAATATATGAATCGTAAACTTATAGTATTGAAGGTGTCGATCCCACGATGAAATAGTTAAAACTAAGTGAACTTAACTTTCTATAAGGTATTAAAATATGAATTGAATGCAAATAAATAACAGAAATTAAAGAAATCAAATAAAATTGAGCAATTAATCAAATAACAGTTTAGCTGCCGCAATTATGTAAGGATGATCAAGGATGAAGCTTAGGATTTATTCTCTCGTTATTTTGTTCCCCTAATAATTACTGATTTAATTATGTGTTAATCCTAGATTTTGAAGGGACTGATTACTATCTTTCAAGATCTAACCAATTAATTATAATTGAATCTAAAATTCTAGAATTGCAATCTTTTAATTCACAAATCTTTCCCTAATGTTTTCAATTAGTTTTGAAGTGATATATTGAATAATTGAGTTTTCACACAATATGTCTCTTCGTATGCTTGTCAATTTATTAATTGTGTTACATATTAATTCACCAACTCTTGTTGCACAAATTAATTAGATTACTTTTGACTCACTCTCTTGATTTGTTGTCAAAGTCTGAACCTACACCATTAACACAACACAAAATATGTATTGAATCAATCAAATTTAAGGTCACAAAACAACCAAAGAACAAAACCTAATCTAGAAATTTAGAAACTCATAATTGTAAATAACATCTTAGAATACAGTCTACACATCAAGTTAAATGAAAAAAACAAAAAGGAAGAAAGAAAAACTTGATTTGGAACTTGATTTGGAAATCTGCAAAATCATCGACATTCTTCTTGATCGTCTTTGTTTGATCCAATTTTACAAGATGGTGGCTGCCTTTTTTTAAAGTATTTTATGCTCTTAAATAGTCCTTGAGGGTATTGGGGGTGTAACTAGGGTTTTCGCACTTAAATCAGTTCTAAAATTGCCCCTGAACCTCAAAATAGATGAAAAATCTCGACCTTGGGAAGTGTTTGACATTGTTGTGACATAAGTCTCATGATTGTGACAGTGGTGACAGCGGAGAAAACCCTTCTGTCACAATCATAACATGGCCTGCACTATCATGACACTACCATGCACCCCAATATCACTTTAGGTTTCTTCCTTTGTGACAATGGAGAAAACCTTTATGTCATAATCATAATATGGCACGCACTATCATGATACTACCATACACCCCAATATTGCTCTAGGTTTCTTCGTTCATCACTTATCTGGTTTCCATAACTAAAAAACACATCAAATTGAGTGAGCGATTGGTGAGGTGATTGGGAGTGATAAAACAAAACATGAGTGACTAGTGAGTGAAACACGAGTGACAGGCGAGCGAGCAACAATCAAGAGAGAGGCGAGAGTGGTGAGGTGAGCGAGAGCCATCATCATGTATGGGGACGCTACATGCCTACAGTAACTCCCTTGATCCACCTAGGATTTGACACCTCTCAATCATGTTTACGCCTTTTCAAAAATTCAGTGAATTTACAACAAAATAGAGGTAGAGAGAATGAGAAATTGAGTGGAGCATTGACAATTGTTCATACCTTGAATTATCAAAAAGGTTATTGGCTATCAAGCTCTAAAGCCTCTCGGAGATGCCATAGCTGAAGCCTTGAAACTTGTTCTTATCAAATCAAAGGACTACTTGTTCATCACTTTTTGGCCATCTTGTCCTTCTAGCATTATGCAAAACACTTAAGGAGATAAATCTACAACACTTATTATTGGATCTGAAGAAGTGAATTAGTCAGGTTCAAGGAGATGGGAAGACTTTATTACGATCCTTAAACGTCAGCCTCATAGAAGCAGCCTCTAGTGACTAGTTGCGACCTCCACCATGTTCCTTCTCAAAAGTATTACAAAACTCTACCCACTGTTTTGATCATGTTATTGTTAAGGATCCTACAACTTACAAGGGTGAGCCTCGTATTAAATTTTCTCTTAAAAAAGTTGCAAAATTGGTTGTCCCCTTCACTAATTATCTCTTCAAAAAAATTTCTCGTGGCTGACCGACAATAGATAAACTACAAAATTACATCATGGCCATAGGATTTAAGGGGAATATTCATATTGGTTTGCTAGATTACTGATAGGCATTTAACTATCCTACTTGTTTTCCCAAGTACCACAAGTGCACAGGTCCTTTCATAGTATACTTGGTATTGAATCACACAGGAATTGTGTAGTCACCTTAGTAGTTTAATTAAACTTTGTTTGAGCAATTAATTAATGGACAATTAAAATAATAAAATTAGAAATTGGGAGAAAAAATTTACAGAATTAAGATTTCCATAAACAAGGGGAATCGATGCTGAAATTGAAAAATCGAATTACTAAAGTTAGGATTACCCTTACTACCCCATGCAATCTTTCAATTTTTGTCAATATGATCTTGTTACCACATTGGACAATTACATCACATCCCATATCTCTATGTAAATGATGAATTAACTTGATAAATGGAACGTCCTACATTAATGCCCACTCTCATGGTACACTCACAACATATTTCTCAGCCCCATGTCTCTATGTAGACTAAGCATGAGCATCTAAATACTATAAACACACATAAATGATCATAACATTGCACAAAAGTGAAGTCTTATATAGATTAAGTAAGAATAATCCTAAAACAGCCTAGCAATCCATCAAACACAACTTAATCAACATCAATATAGGTTCCAAACTTCTGTCCATACAATAAATCAATCAAAGAAAAAAGATGAGAAAAAGATGGGAAAAAAAACTTATTACATGAGGAAGTAAGTTGGAAATCTGGACAACTTTGGTGTAGCCTTGGAATCCTTGGTGTTCTCCTCCAATAAATCATATTAAACTTGTGAATCTTTTCTCAAAGGCAAAATGACCAAATCTCCTTTTACTGGAACTGGAGAGAGAGCTAGTGAACTTTTAGGACTCATACATAATGATGTATGTGGGCCCATGAAAGTTCAAGCTAAGGGTGGATATTCTTATTTTCTCACCTTCACTGATGATATGTCAAGATATGGATTTGTGTATCTAATGAAACACAAGTCTGAATCATTTGAAATGTTCAAAAGATTTCGCAGTGAATTTGAAAAATAAACTAGTAAGAATATAAAGGCACTAAGATCTGACCGTGGCAGTAAGTATCTTAGCAATGATTTTGTTAATTATCTAAGGCAAGATGGAATCTTGTCTCAGTGGACTTCTCTAGGAACACCACAATATAATGATGTTTCAGAAAGGAGAAACAGAACCTTATTGTATATGGTGAGATCCATGATGGGGTTCACTGATCTTCCTATCTTCCTATGGGGATATGCTGTAGAAGCCGTTGCCTAT
>JAOSBL010000001.1:19992543-20004196 GCA_027568915.1 Erythroxylum roraimae | reverse complement strand
TGGGTGACCTCCTGGGAAGGCCTCGGGAAAAGCAAAACCGTGAGGGCTTGGCTGGGCCAAGGCCCAAAGCAGACAATTTCTGTAAACGGGTGATCTGGGATGTTACAATTAGGTTTAACCTAATCCAAAGGATTTATGTCAACCTATCTCTAGGTTTGCATGCAACTCCTTCCAATTATGATAGCTATATTCATACAAGAGGATTCTCAATCTCAATTATGCGAAATCAAATCATGCACTAATATTCTTGATATATTACAACAAGAATAAAACACATAATTGAGTCACAATAAACCAATCAATAAAATTGCATTAAATAAAAGATCAAGTCATATTGTTATCATAACCTAGGGTGCATCACACCTAGAAACTAAACAAGTTTAGTTCCTACTCATAGAAAACAAAACCAATAACAAATATGTAGAAGAATAACTAAAGAACAAAGAAATTATAATTCTAAATATCTATTTTTCTTTTAATGAATATTCTTGCAAGTTATCAAATCTCTTGACGTATTCTTCATGTTTTCCTTGTTCCTTGATTAGAAGTGTCACCTATTTATGTTTATTACTACTCAAAATTACTTAAAAATTTAGCTTCTTTTATTTCGCCTCCGCTCACATACTTTTATAGTAAAAACTATGGTTTCTAGGTTATACACGATCAACATACATGAGTGTGTGAGTGACCACGGATCTCCAAAAATACCTAAATTTGCTATTTCACATTAAATATGAGTATATAATTATAGTCAATTAAGCATTTATCAAACATCCCCACATTAAACTTTTGGTTGTCCTTAAGCAAATTATAATCTAAATTGTCAATCTTACATGTGATTACATAATGGGGGCAGTTCTACGACAAAGAGTGGGAAAAGCTACATATGCCATCTACTATGCTTCAAAAATTTTAAGTCCAGCCCAATTGAATTATTTCACAATTGAAAAAGAGCTTTTATATGTTGGGTTTGCTTTGAAAAATTTTCAATCATACTTGTTAGGCATTAAAGTTAGTGTTTACTCTGATTGTGCAGCTTTGAAGTACTTGCTCACTAGGAAAGAAACAAAGGCAAGGTTAATCAGATGGATTCTCCTCCTTTAGGGGTTTTATTTGGAAATAAAATATGAGAAGGGGACAAAAAACATGCTTGATCATAAAAGAAGATGATATTCCTTTGAGAGAAACGTTTCCAAATGAATAGTTTTTTCTACCAATTTGACACCTCCATGGTATGTAAATATTGTAAATTTTTTAGTTACTAACAAATGACGTATAGGTTTGCTAAAGGCTCAAAGGGATAAATTAAAGATTGAATCTTAGTACTGTGTGTTCCTAAGATTAAAGAGTGAATCCTAGTACTGTGTGTTCCTAAGAGCGAAACACCTTCTATCTTGACCTTCTATCATTCATATGCTTATAGAGGGCATTTTGGGGTAAAAAGGATTGCTTATAAAATTTTGGAGAGTGATTTTTACTAACTTTCATTATTTAAGGATGCACATGTGTTTTGCAAGTCATATGACAGTTGCCAACGATTGAGTAGAAATCAAATGCCATAAACTCCCATTCTTTTTGTGAATTTTTTATGTTTGGGCAATTGATTTTATAAGATCGTTTCCTTTGTCTTTTGGCTTTCATTGCATCTTACTTGCAGTTGAATATGTCTCTAAGTAGGTGGAAGCTAACGTGGAAGCTAAAGCCACCAAAACTAATGACACTAAAGTTGTTGAGTTTTTGTCAAGTCTAACATCCTTTCTAGATTTGGGTAGCCATGAGCCATCATAAGTGACAGGGGAACACATTTTTGCAATAAGGTGATGGAAAAGTTGCTCAAGAAGTACCATATTATGCACAAAGTTTTCACCTCTTACCATCCCAAACAAGTGGCCAAGATGAGGTATCTAACAAATAAATCAAGTCTATCCTAGAGAAAATAGTTCAACCTAAGAGGAATGATCGGAGCTTGAGGCTGGAAGATGCATTGTGGGCATATAAGACAACCTAGAAAATGCCAATTGGTATGTTCCCATATAGATTAGTGTTTGGGTAGCCTTGTCACGTTCCTATGGAGTTGAAACACAAGGCATATTGGGGATATCAAGTGCGGCAATATGAATTTTAATGATGCAAGAATGCAAAAAAAGCTGCAATTGCAAGAGCTGGAAGAGATACGGAATGAATCTTATCAGAATGCAATAATATATAAGGAAAATACCAAAGCCTTCCACGACAAGATGATCTCAAGGAAAAGCTTTGTTATTAGTTAAAAGGTGCTTCTTTATCATTCCATATTCAAATTATTCCCAGGTAAGTTACATTCTTGCTGGGTCGGTCCTTTTGTGGTTTTCAATGTTTTCCTATTTGTTTTAATTGAGATATGAAGACTAAAAATTGGAAAGACATTTAAGATGAATGATCATCACTTGAAGTCGTACTATGACTTCAAGTATAGACGTTATCTGTACTTAATGATGCTGCCTTCTAATTTAAGTCAATCTCCACCATAATCCTGCCTCCTACAAAGGCTTTAGCTTTTACGCACAATGTCGCTGCTATTGCCGTTTGGATGGTGTGGAGTAATTGGTTAAACATACTTTTGTTTGGGCTCAATTTACATTGAAAAAAACACGTGAATAAGTTAACTAGTGATTGCTAATGAGATGCTTCTCTAGACATCATAAGCCACGTCAAGAAGAGGGCATCTATCATCATTTGTCGCCATGACGTGAACTGGGCAAGTTTAGCTATGAGTTATGCATATATTTATTATATATGCACGTGCACGTGCTTGTGTTCCCAACTAGTCGTTGATGGGCCTATAAGGAATAATGATGTATCAAGGGTCTTCTTTAAAGGGACGCTTTTAGTGTTTCAATTTCACATATATATTATATTTTATTATTATAAGTTTGAGGAAAAACTATAGTTTACTAATTGTTAATATTTAAAGACAAACATAAATTACAAATGTTTTTCTTAAAAATTAATCTCATAAGAGGGATAATGTAATTAATCACATAGTTTAATGTGCTTGGTAAACTTAGGAAATTTAAATCATTTTTAACTGTCCTAACAAAAATTTATTAGATAAGAAATATTACAAATTGACATATTTTATGGTTTTTCTCATCTATTTAAATAATGTATTTCTCTTTCTTATATAGAACAATATGTATAAACCCCGGCCATTATTCATAATTAAAAGGCTTTTAAGGAGTCCTAGTCAGAAAATCTAGAAAAGGTTCCACCCTCCTCTAAGGAAGAACCTAAAAAGGGAGGGAATTGAGAAACAACCCACACGAAGGTACCAAAAAATGAAAGGAAAGAAAGCTAGCTTGAGGGTAAGATGGTAAATTTCTTAGTGAGAGTTTAGAGCTTCTTATCCTTTAACCTTAATAATATAATCTATAGTTGCAAAGATCATTTTGATTATTATTGATAATTAATAAATTTTCAAAAGTTACTAATTTTTAAAGTAACCTATGATGATGATTATATTGGTTTCTGTTCATGATTATTTTTTATTTCTTTGAGGCATTTGTTTATGAATTTGAACCCATTATTTCATATATTTGTTAATTCATTTATTTGTTTTCATAAGTAATAGTACAGACATGATGAGTCATCCCCAAATTAGTTAATGGTAAACAAAGTTCAACCTTTAATTAAATATATTAATTGATTACAAAGAGTACTGATTATATTAGTTACTTCACTATAAAATATTCTCCCTTCTACTCATAGACGGAATAAGTGTAAAGGCACACCCATATTTTGAACATATTCTTCTATGTTGCTTAATCATATATTCCGTCTAAAGTCACACCCATATTTTGAACATATTCTTCTATGTTGCTTAATCATATATTCCGATCTAAAAGCACACCCATATTTTGAACATATTCTATGTTGCTTAATCATATCATAATTTTTTTCATTTCATAAAACGTAAATTTTTTTTGGTTTATTACATGTATAATTTAAAGCATAAATAGACACTGGGTAGAAAAAATGAATGAAATTTAATACTACTCAACTATTAACACAGTGCACGCTCAATAGTGTTTCTCGCATGTCCTTTTGGTAAAAAAGAGTACATGACACATATAATACATTTCTTAAGAAAAAATGCTTATTCAAGTAATTCAAATTTAGAAATTACAATAATAATATATAAAGCAAACATTAACTTTCTTTATGATATATTAACTACTAATTTAGTCTTATAAGGTTAAAATTTTCATAAATGTCAGAGTGTTAGGATAATGAAAGGCCGATGTTATCACATACATGCCTAAAAACATGGCTAGCGATGCTTGTGTAATGAATATTGTTTGCTATAATCTTAGTAGGAAAAATCCCTTTTTCACACCTAGTTCGTTTATGGATTATCTATCACATACACTATTTACCACATATAACTGACAATTACAAACATCTATATAGTCCCATAGTCATGTTTTAATATTACAAACCATGTGTATGCCAATAATCTCATATAATCAAAAATATTTATACACAAATAATGACAATGGTATGATTAACATTTTTAGAGGAATCGGAATTTGATTCACCATCTTTATAAATTTCAGCTTTTGAACTTCCCTTAGTAGTTAGTAGTGTCAGCTTTATTGATGACTGGCAATGTTGCACATTCCCTTAATGGTGTTGTGCACCTTCCCTCCAACGTGTCATAATGAAATGAAATTTATGTTCCCTCTAACATTATTTCTACCTTTGCCAATTTTAATTTGCTATATTGGAGGGCAAAACAAAGATAACAAAATATATGAAAAATATAGAAAAAGGAAATGGTGACAGCTGGAGAATTCTAAAATTCTACCTTTAGCCGGTAGATAAGAAAAACCAAAATTGTGTGAGTATAAAAAATTCACATCATTCTATGTTGATTTTTATTGTTCTTTAAATCGATTATAGACAATAAATAAATTGATTTTGTTTCATGAAACAACTAGCATACCCATCTTTGTATCCATGTTCAATGTTGTTTAATCGTCTAATAAATTATTTTTAGTGTGTAAAACAGAAAATTGTCCTTAGTTCATGATATTAATTAATTACAACATATGAAATTATATAGATAACAGCGAAAGAAATTTGATACTACTATAATCTATTATATAATCATATTAGTATTACTTTATCAATAATAAATAGACTATCATTAACTAATTTTGTGACATGTCCAAAGTCCCCAATTTCCCTTTATATAGAATCTAAAATTTTTTTAAATTCAAATACATACTAACATAAAATTGTTTACCTTCAGATTAATAAATAAAAGAATTGACAATTACAAACATCCACATAATACCATAATCATCTTTTTGTATTTCTAAATTTGAGCACGCTAAGAATCTCATACCACAAGCATATGTGATATTATGCAATAATGAATAAGGTATCATAAACATTTGTCAATTGAATTTTTGAAGTAGTCTAATCTCATTAAAATCCCTCAATCCATAACATCTTCTCTAATAATGAATATTGACTACTACAGAACCATATGCTAATCCCTTTTTCTCGTACGGTTTTTTCATGGACTCTTTGATACAAATAATAAAAAGGATGTTCAAAATAAAATGTGCATTTAAATTATGTTTTTATGAACTTCACCCTATGATTCATATATGTTTCAATTGATTTGTTTGATTTTATAAGTAATACTATAGACAAGTTGAGATATACCCAAATTACATGATGGTACGTAAAGTTCATCCTTAGAATAGATGATGGTACAATTGGTTTATCACATTCAACTATTCAACAGCTGAATTCAATGTATATATTCAGAATATTTAAATTATTTTCAATTTTTTGTGAAAATTTCATGCTCAGTGAATAAAATTAGTTACAAAAATATGTAAAGTCTCACGGTCATGTTCCTTTATAAGAAAGCATGTTCATGTTAAAAATATTATATGACAAGATAATGTTTAAACTAATAATTCAAATAGTATGGTTAACATTCGTCTAATTACTAAAGTAGTCCACATTTAGTTACAATCCCTAAATCTATAACAATGAATGAAATTAAAGGATATAATACCTAAAAATATACTCCCATTTGCTTTAGTTTATTAGGCATTAAATTAGTGCTCAATCATTTTAGTTTGTCACACATGCCTTTATATAAAATGAATAAATCACTCATATAATACATTTGTTATAAATGTTTGTTGAATTAGGTTTCACAAATTTAGAAATTCCCATGACATATAAAGCAATGTATAATATGGATTGAAGATATCTTAAATTCTAATTTAGTATTATAAGAGATAAAATAACATGGATGTGAAATGGATGCGAAGTTGTTATGATATACTTTCAATTCACAATTAAGATTAGATAAACTAAAACTCATTTAATTCTATAATTAAACAATTTATAATCACAGATCAAGATTGACATTTAGGAATATGTCATGACCACCTAAATATTAGGAATATCAAAGTGGTTTGTATAATTTAATGTTTTTTTCATTCAAATAACCTAACTATAATTTTATACTCCTTCATTAATGAATTTATTTTTATCTTATTCATTTTATCAAATATTTGTATCTTTTA
The DNA here is from genome assembly GCA_027568915.1 of Erythroxylum roraimae. NCBI lineage: Eukaryota > Viridiplantae > Streptophyta > Magnoliopsida > Malpighiales > Erythroxylaceae > Erythroxylum > Erythroxylum roraimae. The sequence continues at coordinate 19,997,600 of JAOSBL010000001.1, read as the reverse complement.
TATAGTCATTTATTATAAAATCTTAATTTTTATAAATCAATTAAAATTTGTAGCTTTAATTAATTTAATTTCTCACTTTATATGTAATTTTTTATTTCCTATAATTCTATCCTCTTTCCTCATGTATGTTTTATTTATTCATTTATTATGAATTTTTAATTTTATTAATCAGTTGAAATTTATAATTTCAATTAATTAAATTTCTCATTTTATTTTTTTTCATTTCCCATAATTTTATTCTCGTTTATTAATAAATTTGGTTTCATTTTATTCATTTTATCAATATATGTATATTTTATATATTTATTTATTATAAAATTTTAATTTTTATTAATCAATTAAAATTCGTAATTTTAATTAATTGAATTTCTCATATTATATTTTTAATTAAATAAATTTATATTAAAAATTTCTTAAAATTAAAAAATTATAAAAAAAAAGTCTGGCCACTCCGAGGGCCTAGGCGTCACTCCTTTGATAATCTATGAAAAGTCAAATCTCAACTTTCAAACAAATGTATGGATCGTCATCATAAATTTGTCCAGATTGTTTTGGTTCAGTGTTTTGACTTTCACCTCCAACTCTCTCGACTGGGAGTAGTACTTCTTTTGTTCCAACACTCTGCCTCTCTCTCTATCTACCTACCTCTAGGGAAAGGCACAAAACTGTTGTTATCATAGAAGAAGAAGAAGAGGAAGAATGACGACTATCTTGGAGGAAGAATTCCCCTACAGAATTCTACGGGGGGATGTTGAACAACACGACTCATCTTTAACTTCGGCCACGAATTGGAATCCATCGGACACAGTCATCTTCTTTGGATTGAGTCTGGTGCTTGGAATCGCATGCAGACATGTGTTGCGTGGTACTAGAGTCCCTTATACTGTTGCTCTTCTTATTATCGGCATTTCTCTTGGCTCTCTGGGTACTACTACTCAATCCCTTTTCTGCTTTTCCTTTACCGTTTTCCTTTCTTTTTTATGATTTGATTCCATTTCTTTGTATGCTCAAAAAATTTAATATCGCCTTATTTGTTGGTTGCTTTTTTGGGAATCTGGAGATTGAATTTTCTTTTGCCCACTCTGTTGCAGAATATGGTACACATCATGGATTGGGGAAGATTGGAGATGGGATTCGGCTTTGTGAGTTTGTCTTTTTTTCATAGTCTTAGATGCTCTGAGCTTACTTATTAAGCTAAATATTTTTCTTAGACATATTGATTATTGAGGTTTAATTAATGTTGTTTAGTACTGCAGGGTCACGTATTGATCCTGATCTTTTGTTGGCTGTTTTCCTTCCTGCCCTTCTTTTTGAGAGCTCCTTTTCAATGGATGTCCACCAAATAAAGGTTTGTCTTCACTTGTTATTAAAGATCTTAGGAACTTGCTATGCTCTTTATCAAGTGATGAGAAAAATGAAACATTAAGTTACCTTTAAGTGTGTTGTCAAAGGATTTTTTTTTATAATCAATGTAAGTCAATCTTTTTGATGAAATCTTGGTTGTTGTTTGGTGCATGATTCGTGATGCTTATGCTCACAAACATTTCATAGTTTGAGAGGTGTGTTACTTTGTAAATTGTTTCTTTGATGATAAGCAATTTAATGGAATGCTTAGTTCTTGAATGTTAAATGCAAAAGACAAAGCCTAAATGTGGTTGTTAACAGCTAAAGGTATTCATTCTGTCTTTTGTGGATTCCCTTTTGCATTGAAGATATATATTGCTTTTGAGTTTGAAGAATGCCTTTTAACTTGGATTGTTTCCACCGATCCTAACTATTTCAATCAATTTACTGAGTTTATAATTGCTTGGTTTGTTGATTTAAATGCTATGATTATAAACATGATTAAAAAGAAAACCAAATACAAGAAAGGTGGAAAAGGCTGTGAGACGAGGTCCTTGAAAAAAGGATTCATATGGTAACTGGACCAACTTTGTAGTTTTGACTGTAAGTGTTGATAATTAAGACTTCACTGTTCATTTTGGGTGTTAATCCTGGGCTTTTTTAACAATATAAAGTTAGAAAACGCTTTATTAACCCCGTTTTAGATTGTTGGTGATAAACTTTATTTTTTTTGAAACGGAGGAACCCGCAGCCGCTATCCTTTGGATGCGCACTGGGTAAACCTTCGGATTGACGCAATAGCCTGCAAATCACGCCAACTGGGTACTCCGCACTAGGCAAGCCCTGTACGACAGGCTCGATCGAGAGAGCGTAGGTAGAAGGATTCGAACACAGGACCTTTTGGCCCTATGCCTCCCACTCCACCAACTCGACCACCCCTTAGGGGGCTGTTGGTGATAGCCTATTGAATAGTTGTAGCAAATCAAGCCTTCATATTTAAAGGGTAATAGATTACATGGCATAATTAATTCTATTGATGTATGGGAAATCTTGGGAGGAGTCTAGCTTTATGTCATCGGACGATGAGCTCCTTAAGTTGTTTTTTGCTTGTAAGATCTTTTTAGTTGACATATCATAGATCACTTCTTTTTGGTTGTTTCTGTTATGTGTAGATTGTTTTCTTTTGTTTTTTTATTCTAAGGTCGTTCCATGTGCTTTAATTTCTTGTTCCAAGGATATGCCAAAGTTCAATTTTTGATAACTAGTGAAAAATGTTGTCATGAAACTTTATGGAATTTTTACAATTTTATTCTCCACTTCAAATGACTAGCTATTTATGTTGAAATTTACACAGAGATGTATGGCACAAATGCTTCTCCTTGCTGGTCCAGGGGTTTTGATCTCTACATTTTGTCTTGGTTCTGCTTTGAAGGTATATTGCTAGGTTAGAACTTGCGATAATATTTTATGGTACTCTTGCAATGAATGCAAATCTTATTTTGCAGCTCACTTTTCCATATGATTGGGGCTGGAAAACATCATTGTTGCTTGGGGGACTTCTGAGTGCTACTGATCCTGTGGCTGTTGTTGCTTTATTGAAAGAACTTGGTGCAAGTAAAAAATTGAGCACAATAATTGAAGGAGAATCTCTAATGAATGACGGGTATTTCATTTTTTTTTATCCACCTTTGTTTCCCAGTGTAATGTAGTGCGTCATAATTGACAAATTTGAGTTGGTTAAATAAGCAATCTAGGAATATATCTTTTTTCTTCTAGATTATTTATGCTTTTTATGCATTTTAATTTCTAACTTATTTGAGTGTACTTAATGTTGGTATCTAGCACAGCAATTGTGATCTTTCAACTATTCTACCGCATAGTACTTGGGGAGAGCACTAGTTGGGTTGCCATTGTCAGATTTTTGATACAAGTATCCCTTGGAGCGTAGGTATCAATTCCTTAGAGTTAGAAATTCTAGAAGGAATAATTTGATTATAAGTTTCTCTTATTGTTTCAGTGTAGGCATTGGTCTTGCTTTTGGAATTGCTTCTGTCTTATGGCTTGGGGTTATTTTCAATGATACTGTGATAGAAATTTCTCTCACACTTGCTACGAGCTATATAACGTACTTCACTGTAAGTTCATTATTAGGTTCTTTAGAATTATTTGCATCATATGTCTTATAGATGAACTGAAGGCAATCGTCTTCTAGCAAATCATCTTCATACTTTACAAGTTAGTACAAATTTGGTGCAAGGGTAGTGCTTGTCACAGGGTAATTTTTTTTTCTGGAATTTATGTGATTGATGTGTTCTCTCATTTCTTTTGTTCCCTTGATGATCTTCCTCAAGGTGTCTCTTTGATTTTAGGAGCTCTTTAACTATCAGGAAAAGAAGTCACTAACTGAGAAATATTAGCAGTGAAGAAACAATTTCATTCACATTACCCGTAGGTTACAGTTATATTCAATATATATACAAGTGTCTATACTAAAAAAAGTATCAGATTTCCTAAGATACATGGAAATCTGTATCTTATCCTAATCCCTAGAAATCAGGGATTCATAAGATTTCTATAGCTATACAATCTTCTAGATAATACTGCATGATTCTACATAATCTGCATGATTATACATGATCTGCATGATTCTGCATAATCCGACACTCTCCCTCAAGCTGGTGAGTGGATATTTTCCATTCCTAGCTTGCCAATAATATCTTGAAACACTGTGCTTGTTAGTCCTTTTGTAAGGACGTCTGCCAACTGATCCTTGGTTGACACAAATGGAGTGCATATTAAGCCACTGTCCAGTTTTTCTTTGGTGAAATGCCTATCAACTTCAATATGCTTTGTATGATCATGTTGTACAGTTATGTACAATGTTGATGGCTGATTTGTTATCACAGTACAACCTCATGGGCCCTTCCCATTTTATTCTCAAATCATTAAGAATTATCTTCAGCCAAAGTAACTCACATATTCCCAATGCCATAGATCTAAACTCAGATTCTGCACTTGATGTCGCCACTACATTCTGCTTTTTACTCCTCCATGTTACAAGGTTACCACTTAGGAGTATGCAATAACCAGATGTTGATCTTCTATCAACCAAAGAACTTGCATAAATAGCATCAGTATAAGCTTCTAATGTCAAACCTGTGACTGTTTGTTTCTTAAACAGAATTCCTCTTCCTGGGCTGCCTTTCAAGTATTGTAGTATTCGGTTTACTGCCTTGAGATGTGATTCTTTAGGATTGTGCATAAATTGACTGACTTTGCTCATGGCAAATGCTATATCTGGTCTTGTATGTGCTAGATATATCAACTTCCCAACAAGCTTCTAATATGATCCTTTATCTACAATAGGATCTTCTAGAGCATCACCTAATCCATGATTGAATTCTATCGGTGTGTCCACTGGTTTACAGCCCAATTTCCCTGATTCTTTCGACAAGTCAAGTATATACTTTTTTTGAGAGATGAAAATCCCTTGCTTTGAGTGAGCTACTTCAATGCCTAGGAAGTATTCTAATTTTCCTAGCTCCTTAATATCAAATTCCTTCAAGAGACATTGCTTCAGATTTTTCATTCCGTCTACATCGTTACCTGTCACAATAATATCATCTACATAAATTGACAATGCTGTGACCTCTCCAGATTTTGAATGTCTAATGAACAAAGTATGGTCTCCTTGACTCTGCTTAAATCCCAAT
>JAOSBL010000001.1:19974647-19992443 GCA_027568915.1 Erythroxylum roraimae | reverse complement strand
GGGATTCATAAGATTTCTATAGCTATACAATCTTCTAGATAATACTGCATGATTCAACATACTCTGCATGATTATACATGATCTGCATGATTCTGCATAATCCGACACTAACTAATCCTTTTTGCCATTCGACTCTCTGGAAATGATGATTTTGTTGGTTTTGTTTGTTTTCTTATATCTTTTATCTTTTAGATATCTATAAAAGTTACATGATTTGCAATTTGTTGTGGAAGAAGCTTTTAGGTTATTCCTTAATTAATATAGATCTCTAATATGTTTTAGCAAGTGTCTTTATTCATGCTTTTAAAAAAATCAAAATTCATTCCACTTTACCAAAATCTATTGTACTGCAACAACATAAAATTTGTTCTCAAGTTTAAATCCTTTCATAATACTCCTTTTATGTATGGAAACTAACTAGCAATACTTTTGTGATAGGCGCAAGAGGGAGCTGATGTTTCTGGAGTTTTGGCAGTAATGACCTTAGGAATGTATGTGGATGTAGTTTAATGGTTTCTTGTATATCTAGATAAGTGCAACCCTAAGATTGCATTTTTACAGGTTTTATGCTACATTTGCTAGGACTGCTTTTAAGGGTGGTGGTCAACAAAGCTTGCATCATTTTTGGTATGTTTAACTCGTTATCTTTTCAATCTAAGTAGTCTATATGCTCAGTGAAGCATATATAAAAGCTGTTAGGAAGTTTCTCATTAAATTGTTAAATGTGTTGGAAGAGAAATAACTAAAAAAAGTGAAGAGTAGAACAAAAAATAATGATAAAATAGCAATGTGTAAAATAGTTTACTAGAGATTCGTATGATGCTATCCTAAATCTTATCAAGTTGTTTTGTGTTTTGCGTAGAATGGTTTCTCAAATGTTATTACGTACTCTAGTCTTTATGCATCAAGAAGCCTTGAAATTTGTATTGTGAATTGAATTCCCCTAGTTTATTTTGGCATGCAATTTTTTTTTTCCATACTAATCAAGGAGAAGTTCCATTTGCAAGTTCAAAGTTGATACACACTAGCTATTTTGAGGTGGGCAAATGCTCTTTCGAAAATCAAAGTTTTTATAGGCAGGAACCAAATTGAATGTCTTAATTGTAAAAGGTTGTAAACTTTAAAGGTTTAATATATTCATTAAGACTTAACTTTATGATCAAGCTTTTGATCCAATAGCTTTTGACATCCTATTGAGAATTGTCTATTAATTTATAAGATTTTTAAGTGTAAATTAAATCAAGGAACCTTATTATGTGATTTTAAAAAAAAAGCTAGAATTGTTTCTAGATAATTGGCAAAGCAAAACTTTCCTTGAATGCATTGCCATTCTATTATAAAGAGGTCATTAATTAGTAATTATGCATGTCCTTTTTCTGTTTTACATGGTATTAAAGTTAAAGAAACCCTAGAGGAAAAAAATCACATAAGAGAGGGATTTCATGATGTGGTAATGATCATACCATTGTTATGGGTTGTAAACTAATACGAGCTAAACTTTCACCTAGCATGTGCACTAGAATTATAGTATAGCAGCATAGATATTGTTCCACGAGAATTGATCACTAATACTCAAAATCACACCTTTAACTACTATTCAAGTTGTCGATTATGCAGTTATTGACTAAAAATTAATGCAATAGTACTTAAAAAAACAATTAATTCACTAAAAGCGTACAGTTCAGCTTTCGCTCACCCCCTCTACCATGAAAAGCTCTAAACATTCTTTCTTTACATGAATTTGTGTAGTTTCCTCTAGTAAAGTCAGCCATATTTCAGGTTCTAACTAACTATCTAAACCAATTTTTGACATCAAACACCCAGTTTTTTAGGTCGTGTAATCAATTAAAAACTATCTAGACGTATTAAAAATCAATGAGAATCATGTAATATCACCACCAAAATTATCCAGGAGTCCAATATTTCAGGTTGTCTTAGTAAGTTCTAGCTATGCTTTATCAAGATCTCGTAAGAATTCCATCTTTGTATCAATTAAAGGTCCATGTTTCAGGTTGCTTTAATGAACAACATGCATAAAAATCAAAGAAGCATTAAAAGCAAAATAAAGCATAAATTCATGTATTGAAAGAGAGCAATTAAACAATCAAATCATGGCAGAATGAGGTTCGATTCAGCTTCCCTTTGGCACTAAAAAGAAATTAACATGTTTGTAAACAAAAACACAACTGGTAATAAATTCAAACGAAACATGATGGAAATAATATAATGAAAACCCCCGACACTAGGATAATCCCCTCCTCCTTGCCTTCTCTCTTGAGTGCAGGTTGTGCCGGTTATGTCGATTGTTCTCTCTGAAATGTGGCAGCTCCTTTTTATACTGCAAAATTCGTAGCTTCCATGCCCTATCCTAATTAGGAAGTTTCTTCTTGATTTAGAAGACTTTTATATGCCTATTTTGGAGTCCTTTTGCATATAGAATTAGTATCTGACCATATCTCTTCAATCCTTCCTATTTTAGCTCCAAAATTCCTAAATTTCAGCAAGACTTCTGCAAAATAAAATAATTAAGCAATGAATTGGAAGTCTAAATTAACAAAATAGGGCACAAATTTATGCTAGAATAGAGAAAACATACTAAATATTACTGCAGAATTTTTAGGCATCAAACTACCCTCAAACTTAGAGTTTGTTCGTCCTTGAGCAAACAAAAGAATTACAAAATGGATAAACTTCCAAATTCTGGAATCCCTCTCTCTCCTTTTGAACTCTCCTTTTGTCTTTATTAGTTTTGACTGAATCAGTATCCTAAAGGTGAATGACTTGGCTATCCCACCTAGCCAAGCCAGCAAAAAGTAGATTGGATCTAAATGAGTTGAAAAGAAAATAAAAAGGAATACTGTATTAAGTTTAAGTTATGTCTTCTTTTAATCCTCAAATCATGCTTAACCAATCAAGCTCCTACTCAGTTTCTTGGATTGTGTTATGCAATTATTAAGTTTAAGTTATGTCTTCTTTTCATCCTCTAATCATGCTTAACCAATCAAGCTACTACTCAGTTTCTTGGATAGTGTTATGCAAACCAGCTATGTGCAAGGCAAATTTTCGATCTAACTCCCATGGGTTTGCTTTTTGCACCAATCTCCACCAATGTTGATTCAAGACCGTCTCAAAGATCATTAGGACTTAAATAAGCTTGTACTGTTAAGGTCAAGGGTAAATGGTTGAAACAAAGGAAGGAATGGACTATTCAAGTGAGAAAACACCTTTTTGGTCACTTTACAACATCAAAACTTTCATTTCTACGCTCAATATGACTCCCTCACCATTTCCCTTGTCAACCTTACCACTCTTTATGATTCCATCCTTATTTCTCCTTGTGGAGTCAATTTGTTTTTTCATGTTTCACTTTCTTTACTCAACATTCACTCAAAAGTTGCTTAAGATTTTTTTTTAAACTTAACTCGGGTTTTTTTAATCTTTTCCTTTTTTCCTTTTTTTGCTTTTTTTTTCGAATTCCAATAAAGACAACAAATTCCATACAGAATGTGGAGTGAGTCGCTCACTTCCCCAAAATGTGATTGTCGTTGCATTTTCCACCCCCAAACTTAGGCCTTTGTATAGATTTTTGGGTGAGAAAAATGCCACTCTCTCCTCACTTACCTAACCCCCTCAAACTACCTCCACCCTTATACTTCCCCTCATAGCTCTGAATGCTTTTATATGACCGAATTAGTTCTCCCATGGGTGAAGTTATAAATATTTGAGTTCAAGGTTAGGATAACTATAGGCTATGAAAGAATAACAAAAAGGCTCATAACTATCAATAAAGGCTCAATGGGGATGCTAGTGATGATATTTAATAGAAAGGCTCAAACAACCAAACATGGCCTAAATCACTTCTATAATACGGTCTCAAGTCAGTAATTTCGCCTCAGGCGGCCCTCAAGCTACTTTTAGGAGTTAGTCAAATACAATACTTTACTCAAGCAAAATTCACATAACATGTTTCCAATAATCCCAACGTAATACAGTCATGGATCACAATTAAATTTGGACTTAAAAAAAACACAATTTCAATTTATGTATAAAATTGAAGCAATATCAAGTATTTTCCCTAAGTTATATTCTTTAGCAATGATATATCATTCTAGAGCATTGAAGTTTATCACACAAAATTAAGCTCGAGGACATGTTTTTCTTTTTAAAAGATTTTTAATAAACTTGAGTTTTAAACTGACAACCAAAATTTCAAGGAATTCTCCCACCTCCAAACTTAAAAGGTAATATTGTCCCCAATGTTAGAGAAATAATGCATAAAGATTGAGTAAGGAAACTTCCCTGAGGTGCCACTCATGTCTTGGGTGGTGGAGGATTCTTGAAAGAAAAATGATAACTTTAACTAAATAACTGAATTCAAAAGGAAAAAGAAATAAAATAAAGAAAGTTGAGAAATTTAGTTCTAAGTTATAGTTGTTAGCTTGACTTTCTCCCTCTTTTCATGGTTCTTCCAAGCGTCTAGAAGATGGTTGCTGCACATAGTCGGCCACCACATAATGCTTAAGCCTTTGTCCATTAACTTCAATCTTTCATTGCTTTTTTCATTCAAAATTTCAATTGAAGCAAAAGGTTAAGTGCCGACTACTCGATAAGGACCAGACCACCTAGACTTCAATTTGCCCGGAAAAAGTCGCAGACAGCTATTATAGAGCTAGACTTGTTGACCCAGTTGAAATTATTTGTCTTTTATGTGCTTGTCATGCCACTTAGTCTTTTCTTTATAAATTTCAACATTCTCATAAGCATTCCTTCTAAATTCATCTAACTCGTCAAGTTGTAACAAATGTCTTTCTCATGTGGACTTTAAATCAAAATTCAAAAATTTAGTTGCCCAATATGCACGATATTAAGATTTCTAGGAAAAACATATTCTATTTAATATACGCGGATACATATATATATACAACTTAACCAGTAGTAAATAGGTATCAATCTGAACTAAACTATATCTAGAGGTCTATAGCAGAAATCCCTTGATTATAGGGATTTCTGTTTCCAATAATCTTATCCCATAAGATTGATCTTATCTAAGTCTCTATTCTTCAACATAGCTTGAATAGATGTCTTCCATTCCCAGCTTGCATATAAGATCATGAAATCTTGAAGCATTTAGCCCTTTGGTTAGAATATTTGCTAGTTGATGATCCGAAGAAACATAAGACATACACATTAGTCCTTCTTCCAACTTTTCTTTGATGAAATGTCTGTCAATCTCAATATGCTTTGTCCTATCATGTTGTACATGATTATGTGCTATGCTAATTGCAAACTTGTTGTCACAATAAAGCTTCATAGGACCTTCCCATTTGATTTTTAAATCATCAAGAATGATCTTCAGCCATAATAGTTTAGATAGTCCCAGTGCAATAGCCCAGAATTCAGATTTTGCTGATGATCGAGCCATTACGTTTTGTTTTTTACTCCTCCATGTAACTAGATTGCCCCAAAGAAACACGCAGTAGCCCGTTGTTGATCTTCTGTCAACCGAAGATCCTACATGGTCTGCATCCGTGTAGATTTCTAAGGATACTGTATGGCCCCTTTTAAACAATATTCCCTTGCCTGGACTGCCTTTCAAGTAATGTAGGACTCGGTAGACAGCTTGAAGATGAGATTCTCTTCGGTTGTGCTATATCTGGCCGAGTATGTGCTAAATATATTAGCTTGCCCACTAGTCGATGATACATGTTCTTGTCCAGTACCAGTTCTTCCTTCGCTTCTCCAAGTTTGTAATTTGAATCCATTGGAGTAGACATCGGTTTGCACCCAATTTTCCCAATTTCCGTTAATAAATCTGTAACATATTTTTGTTGAGAGTTGAATATCTCTTGCTTTGAATATGCCACTTCAATACCGAGGAAATACCTTAGTTTTCCTAGTTCTTTTGTCTCAAGTTCCTTTAACAGTTTCTGCTTCAATTCCAGCTTCCCTTCTTCATCATTTCCCGTCGTTATAATGTCATCCGCTCTCCAACTTTGTGTCCTACAAAAATATTTCACCCATGTATTACACCTTTATTTCACAAGCATCTGGTACTCCTATGCTTAACAGTATTTAGGAGGCTCTAAAAGTTCCTGAGTGGAAAGAAGCTATTTTTGAAGAGATGAAAGCCTTGGAAAAGATGCAACTTGGGAAGAAGTCAATATACCAAATGAAAAAAAGGTTGCTGGATGTAAAAGGGTACTTACTCTAAAATTCAATTTTGATGGATCCTTAAAGAGGTACAAGGCTCGGCTAGTTGCTAAAGGCTTTGCCCAAACATATGGCATAGATTATTATGAGACTTTTTCACCAGTGACAAAATTAATCTCGATTTGAGTCCTCCTTTCAATTGTTGTTAATCTTGACTGGCCTATAAATCAGGTAGATGTAAAGAATGCTTTCTTAAATCGAGACCTAGATGAAGAAGTATATATGGTGCCTCCCCTTGGATTCTTTGAAAAATTTTGAACCAAGGCATGCAAAGTAAAAAAAATCCTTGTATGGTCTTAAGTAGTCTCCCAAAGCTTGGTTCGAAAGATTCACAAAGTTTTTTTTCGAAAGATTCACAAAGTTTTTTAAGGGTCAAGGTTATTGTTAAGGACAATCAGATCATATTTTGTTCACTAAGAGATCCATCAAAGACAAAATTTCAGTTCTGATTGTCTATGTGGATGATATAATTTTAACTGGAGATGATATAGAAGAAATGAGGAAACTTAAGCTAAGACTAGCCAAGGAGCTCGAAATTAAGGACTTAGGTCACTTAAGATATTTTCTTGGAATGGAAGTAGCAAGATCAAAAAGGGGAATTGTGGTTTTACAATGGAATTATATTTTAGATCTCTTAAAGGAGACTGACATGAGTGGACGCAAGCCTTCAAACACTCCAGTGGAGTCTAACGTCAAACTTGGAGAAGTTAAAGATGAAATCCTAATAGATATAGGAAGGTACCAGAGATTGGTAGGGCAACTGATCTACTTGTCTCATACACGACCTGATATTGCCTTTGCTAGTAACTGTGTATAGAATCCTTCAATATTTAAAGGGCACTCTTGAAAAGGGCCTTTTTAAAAAAAAGAAATGAAAGTAGAGGAGTGGAGGTCTATACTGATGCATACTGGCAGGATCAATTACTGACAGAAGATCGACGTCTGGATATTGTACATTTCTTTGGGGCAACTTAGTCACATGGAGATGTAAGAAACAGAGTTTAGTTGCTAGAAGCAAAATTTAGGTCAACGACTCAAGGTGTATGTGAAGTTCTATGGCTACAAAGAGTTCTGGAAGATCTTCAAAGTCTATTAAGTTTTCCTATGAGATTGTATTGTGACAAAAAGGCAACCATAAGTATTGCCCAAAACCCAGTACCTCTTAACAGGACAAAACATGTTGATATTGATAAGCACTTCATTAAGGAAAAACTTTAAAGTAGGAATAATCTGTACTCCATTCATTCGAGCCAAACAATAAGTTGCAGACATAAGACAACCATTCGAACTTCAAGTTAGCAAGTTGGGCATGATAGACAGTTTTGCACCAACTTGAGGGGGAGTGTTGCTAAATTAGGAAAACTGATATCTAGTAGATAATGATCTCAATAAAATAGGAAAATCTTATCCTAGATTCAGAATATGATAAACACCTAAGTAGTTAAGATGTTGCAGATTAGTAGAGATAAGTAGTTAGAATATTGATTATATACTGTTTGTATTTTAGTTAGGCTATTGATTATATATTGGCTATATTTTTCTTATTTAAGATGTATTAGTCAAAGAATAAAATCGCAGAACTTGAGTTCTGGTTTTCCTAGTTAGTTATGTCAACACGAAATATAAATAGTAGTGAGAGCCTCTGCACATTCTATAAGTTATAATTCTACAATTTTTCTTCTTCATGGCTTTTAATCTAAATTGCATGCTCGATAGGTTAATCTTGATTAATTGTTCACTTTCATTTTCTTCTTTTTTCTCTATTTTGTAGGGAAATGGTCGCATATATAGCAAATACATTAATTTTCATTTTGAGGTAAGAGATGTTTATATTAAATATATTGTGATTACTTATTTGGATTATCAATAATCATGTTATCACAAAAACGGAGCAATTAAAATATTTATAAATATGTTACAGTAAAAGTAAGATTTGAACAGGTTCCTACTTTTCACTCTTTGTTGAATCTTTCTGGGGCTTATGTTGAAACTCAAAGTCTATTTTCTTTTTGCTTACTCATTGATAATGGTATGCTTATCCAAAGATTAGTTTGACTTGAACAAGTTGCCAAAATGACATAATACTTTCTTGAAAAATCTAATTGATTAATAGATTATTTGACATTGATATAGTTTTGTGGAACTCTTTTTAGGCTTATCCAACATGTTCAATTCCTATTTTTATATAACATATTGAAATCCATTCTCTCTAGAATTCGAGCCATTTGGAAGTTAAAAATATGTTCAAAGATGGTAGGATTTGGCAGGGATTTAATTGATTAAGTTCCTTTTGTGAAACTTTATGTATTCTCTTTCTTCCTATAATTCTAATACTATATGAAAGATGGTTTGCTAGATAGATTATATTTCCTTGAACTTCATTACCTTACAAAGTAGGATAGTTCCTTTTTTGTTATTACTCAGAAATTCATACAAAATATACAAAGTAACTACTTGTTAAATCAATTCAATTAAATTGGATTTTACAATTGAATTCAAATTATTCAAGTGAATGTGCTTGTCAAATCAATTCAATTAAATTACATTTTGGAGTTAAGTCAAATTGTGAATATTTTATTTCATAACGAAATTGATATAAATTCATCATAATTTCAGTTTGTTACAGGGTCTAAGGAATGAATGGGATAAGAAGTAGTGTTGCATTAGAGTTTGTCGTTACTTAAAAATATGGACACTGATTGAAATTTGTGAAAGGTTTTAGTAAGTTGACTTGTTGCAAAAGAGTTTGAGCTACGGTGGCTGTGGGTAGTTAGATTACGGATTTTTGGTATTATCTCTCATATTATGTGAAATTAATCATAAAAAGAAGGAAAATTGGGAAAATTTATGAAGGTCTTAAGTGGTTTGGTTGTAAGGTTTATGTCTACAGATAAAAAGATATAAAGATATAGTTTTGGTGGATTTGTGTGCATGAATTGTAAACTTTATAGTTGAAGTATGTAAAACTTTTTGTAACTCTCTTTTTCCTTTTTTTTTTAATTTTCAATTTCACTAAAAAGTTTTTAACATGGGATGGTTATAGCGTATTGCCCAAACCTTAATGTAGATAATTACAAATAACGAACTTATTTGAGCATGATACATCAAGCTTTTTAATTTATAATATAGTATAAGTTTGATTAACGTTATCAATTGGATAAAATTTTACAATTTAAAAAATGACATCACTACTTTAGTTTGTATCCATGATGTTTTTTGGAAAGTAACAGTGAAATTTCATTTAAGGAAACTTGTGACACTCCAACCCTGTACACATCATACCAGTGAGTAAACCTCACCGACAGGACAAAGCTACACTAGCCTATGGTAGGGCATGATGCAAAGAGGGGCTAGAACACAAGTTTACAAATATCTCGGTTTGTGAGTCCTCGAGCTAAGGCAACTAACCAAGCTTGAGGATAAATCTGCTTAGGCTAGCACTAACTTCAATGTGTTGTTACCAAATATCATATTATTTCTTTCCTTCCAAATATGATAGGTGATCATACAAAAGCCTACTTTGAATAACTTTTTGCCCTTTTTGTTCTAAAATTGTCTTTGGGGGCCTAATTCAATGTGTTTAGCCATCCCCTACTTGATGTTGAAAACTGTAAACGAGCTATTCCAAAGCACTAAAGTGAATGCACAGTTGAAGAATAAGTGGTCATATAATTCCTGATCTTCCCCACACAAAACACAGTCAAGAATATCAACATGGAACTTTAATTTGTTTTTAGTGGCTAGTCTTTAAAAGGTAGTCGACCATAAGATGAAAGAATGTGAGGGAACTATGCTAGTGTCCCACACCAATTTGAACTAGGGACTCTCTACCAAAGTTCCCATTAACATTTTCTTACATGAGGTAGTGGAAAATGTTTGAGTTTTGTCCTTCATCCATTGTAAGCAGTCAAGAGAAGACGGGTGTGGAGCATAACTTGGCATGTTCTAAATTATGTCTTGAAAGCTCCTCAAGGAATGAAAAGGCCAATGCTAGTTCCCATTCACTATTAGAGATTGCACCTTTGTATTCATAGGAACTGTAGCTTTTAAAGTTGCAAAATCCCTAATCTGGTACAAGGGTCCAAGGTGTGCCAGTTATCAAACAAAAAAATTAGTTGCCTCCCCACTTCCAATTATATTTCATCTGGGATTACATAAATTGTGTAGTATGCAAGATTTGTTGGAATGCGTAGGATTGAATTTGCTTGATCTTCATTGTCCAAATACTCTCACCCCTTAAGTGATAAATATGGATCGACTTCACCTATAAAACTCCCCTTCTGTACGTAGATTCTCCACAATCTCTTAGCCATAAGAACCTTGGACATTCTGCAAGTAGGGACTAGAGCTAACCCCCATATTGTTTTGGTATGCATAGTGTACTCCATGTTACATTAGGTGTTTTGGAGCTGCTGCATGAGTCTCTCAATTTTCATAACGCTTTTTAGCAAGGTAATATGTGAGCACCAATACACATAGAGGTTATTGAGGATAGATAAGGATAATTGTTACCTTTCTCCATAAGATAAAAATATGTTACACTAGATAGCACTCTTCTTTCAATTGAACTAATCAATAGGGCACAGTCTGCATTGAGTCTTTTGGTGGAAATGGGAATACCAAGGTACTTAAAATGGGAGTTGCTAACCTTTCAGACCAAGTGAGGAAGTAATCAAGTTAGTGCTAATGGATAGTTGATTCTGGAGCATTAGACCTTATGACAGATGACTATAACATGTTTCATTCATATTTTCCTTGTGCTGGGCATGAAAAGGTTAAGGTAGCAAATGGTGATTCTTCTTAGGTTGCAGGAAAAGGAGATATCAAAGTAACAAATTCTATGAAATTAAACTTTGTTCTACATGTTCCAAATCTAGGCTGCAGCCTCCTTTCAGTTAGTAAATTAACAAAAGAAGCTCATTGTAGTGCTCATTTTTTCCCAACTCATCGTGTTATATAGGACCTGTCATCGGGGAAGATGATTGGCAGTGCTAAAGAGATAGATGGACTGTCCTACTTTGAAGATGAAGAAAGTTGATCTACTCATTATAGTTTGGGTAATTTTGTGATTTCCCTAAGAATGATGAACTATTGCTATGGCATAAAAGGTTAGGTCATCCAAACTTCTAGTATAACAGACACTAGTGGGAAGGTTAAGTTATTTGTCTCATACTAGACCAAATATTGCTTTCGTTTTGAGTGTTGTAAGTTGCTATATGCATGCACCAAAGATTAAGCATTTTGAGGCAGTGTATAAGATCTTACGGTATCTAAAGGGTACTCTTGGGAAAGGATTATTATTCAAAAAGGGAGATCAAAGAACAATTGAAATATATACTGATTCAGATTGGGCAAGTTCAGAAGAGGATAGACAATCAACCACTCGATATTGTCCTTTCATGTGGGGAAATTCAGTCACGTGGCAAAGTAAGAAGCAAAAGGTGGTAGCCAAGAGTAGTGCAGAAGTTGAACTTAGAGTAGTTGCAAAAGGAATTTGTGAAAGTCTTTGGTTGAAAAGAGTGCTGACAGAATTGGAAATCATTTTTGAGTCACCTATAAAGCATTATTGTGATAACAAGGCAGACCTAAGCATGGCTCACAATCCAGTCCACCATGAGAGAACAAAACATGTTAAGTTGATCGACATTTCATCATGGAAAAGATAGAAGATGGAACAATATGCCTAACTTATGTACCAACGAAGAAGTAGACAGCAAATGTATTTACCAAAGGACTTCAAAGACAAGTACTTGAAGAATGTATTAGCAAGTTAGACATGATTGATATCTATGATCCAGCTGGAGGGGGAGTGTAGTCAAGAAACGGTATTATCACATAATATTGTGATAATATGATTGTAATCAGATTATATTAATTAGATAGCATTATCTTAGGGATAAGCATTATCTTAGGATTATTTCCTTTATTTGTATATATTCTCTATCCTATTCGGTATCCCCTATTCATGTATATATGTACTACATTCTCTAAGAAATACGATATAGAGCAAAACAACTCTTATTCACACACATTCTTCACATATCAGCAAAAGATCATACGCAAATCAAAGTTAAGAGATCTTTAACTAACCACATCTGTGATGGTACTTGAATTTAGGATTTCTTGCTGTATTTAAAGAGATAATCCTGTTCAACTCTTCTATTATGATTGCAAAAAGGTAAGGAGACAATTGATTACCTTATCTCAAACCTTGAGTTCCTTTAAAAAGGTCTAAAGGCTCCCCATTGATTATAAGAAAATAGGATACTGAGGAAATGCAAGCTTGAATCCATCCAATGAACCTGCTAAGAAAACCAATAGCTTGAAGAGTACTTAGTAAGAAGTTCCAATTAATTGAAATCAAAAGCTTTGGTAAAATCAATTTTTAATGCATAGTTGTTAATATGCTTATTGGAGTTGTATCCTTTGAAAAGCTCTTGAGCAAGAATAATAATGTCCCCTATGCTTCATCCACTCACATAAGCACCCCGACAAGGGTTAATAAGCTCAGTAGTCTCCTTTTCAATCTAGTCGTTAGTATGTTGGATATTAGTTTGTAAATCACATTGCATCATGCTATAGGCCAATTTTTTAGCTGGTGCTGTTTATTCATTGCAGCATGTTATAGGCCAATTCTTTTAGCTGGTGTTGTTTATTCACTATGATCCCATCCTAATTCTTGAATGAGAAGATTCTTCCTTTGTTCCTTCTATTTTGTATCATATAATGAAAATATCTTGAGTTCCTATCTCCTTCCTGTAGCCATTAAATTCTAGACTTTTAACTAGGAGTTGTAAGCTTCTAAAGATTCATATTTCTTCAGCTCAGCTACCTCAATAGCCTTCAGAACTCAACTACCTCAGTAGCCTTCAGAAAAGGCCTTCTGAGCATTATTAAGATGATCAAAGGCTACTCGTCATTCCTCATTAGATCAACATTACCTTTCAACAAATAGAATTCCAAGGTTTTCATTTGAATGGGAAGAAACATTGAATGACATCATTAGGTACTCCAAACCTGGCCAGTGGGATAGTCTTATTATTTAGACATCCTTTCAGATGGTGGTCTATTATATATGGAGGGAGAGGAATAGAAGAATTTACAAGCAAGAGGAGCTTCATAAATATGAACTAACTGAGACGATAGTTAATTTGATTAGAGAGACGTTGATAGCCAAAGGGAAGCAAAGCTACATCAGCCATGAACTTAGATTGATTTGGTCAATCTGATTTTTGAAGTGTAATTTGTGTACATGTTAAGTAATGTAGTTGTTCTCATTTCTTCTTATAGGATTCTTGTAGGATCCTTGTAAAGGATAGCGTATAAGTTTCAGCTTTCATAATATAATTTAGTTTTAATTTCCAAAAAAAAAATGGATGCACCCAGCTTTGATCTCTTTTAATTTCTGAGCACATTTGTACGCTTGCGAGCCCTACACCTAGTCCTTAATCCATTGTCAACTATCAGACTTAGCTCAGAATGATGGAGGAGAGAATTAAAAAAATTGAGTGGAGATCTTATTTTTATTGCTAGATGGTTAAGCTTCGTCGAAATAGGAGTATGGTCTGAAAAGAGAAAGTTACCAAAGGAAGCATGACTATCAGGGAATTGGTTAAGCCAGGATCTATTCACCAGTTACCTTTCAAGCTTCCTCTAAATGAATGTCACCCCACTCTAGTGATTGTTCCATGTAAATATGGGACCAATGTATCTTAGGTCCATTAGGCTTAGACTAGCTATCAGGTTAGATAATTAATGAAAGTTAGAGTGCTGGCAATGCAAACTACCTTGTGATTTAGAAGGAGAGAGTGAACCATTGTAATCCCCCACTAGGATCTGTGGGGACGTAATGCTAGATCCAAGCCTTTGCAAGCCAGTCCATAGTCTAGTTCTCTAGAATTCCCAATTTGCAGCATATACCACAATAATAGCCAGGGGTAAATTGGAAACTCTTAAGAGTCAACTTGCAATGATTGAGTTGATCAGAGTAGTACTAGTTTGATAAATGGATGATAGAGGGATCAGAGGATATAATGACTCTGCCATTGAGATGAGCTGAATGATTGCTAAGTGTAGTCTACCCTCTTTGCAAAAACACTATGCTGAATGATTGCTATGTGTAGTCCATCCTCTTTGCAAAAAACTAAGTCCTCTATGGTACTAATCTTCTTTTATTTTAGTTTCTTTGAGACAACAAAATAAGCTTTCTTAAGGCCAAGAAAGTCCTTGAGTGCTAGTTGCTTATTCGGGCTATTCAAGCCTTAACATTCCAAATCTACAATCCCATTAGCGATGCTTTGCCTTTTTTTCCTTCTAGTCTTGTCGTTACTGGAGTTGGGGTCAAGGCAATTTCTAACCTGAGCTAAGCTACCTTCAATTCCATTCGGGGAACTCACATATAGAATAATATTCAACAACTTAGAGCAAGACGAAATACTTCTAAATATTGCAAAAAAAATTGGGCATCAGTGATCCCCGAAAACCAACTTATATGCAACAACTCCCATAAAAAAACATGTTCGACAAATTTTGGAGAGGCTAGACAACCTTGACCTACATTTCCTAAAAGTCAAAACTCCCACAAAAAAAAAAACCAACCAACAACCTATACTTGATGTTGAACATGGAGAATATGGTAATAAACAAGAAGCAGGGACTGATATTGACCAACAATACACTACATACAGGAAAATCATTGTTGAAAATTGTAAAAATTCTAAAATTGTTGTATTTCACTCACATTTCATCAGTACATAGATACAAGTATATATAGAAATAGAGGGGGCTATTCTAGGAAACTCATATCTTTGCATAATATCCTAATTTTTGTACATAATATCAGATCTGGTTTCCTAACTATTGAGGAGTCAATAATATCGAGGAAATATCCAGTAGTCCCCCTGAAGCTGGCTTGTATATGTCATCTATAGCCAACTTGGTAACTAGAACATTGAACTGCCTCTTGTGTAATCCCTTTGTAAGAATGTCAACTACCTGTTGTGATGTTGGAATATAGGCAGCACAAATTAATCCTTCTTCAATCTTTTCCTTGATGAAGTGCTTGTCAACCTCAACATGTTTTGTTCTATCATGAAGAACAGGGTTGTGAGCAATTGAAATTGCAGCTTTGTTGTCACAATACACTTTCATAAGAACTGAAATAGAAATATGCAGTTCCTCTAGTACCCTTTTAATCCATTGGACTTCACAAATTCCGTGCCCCATTGCACGAAACTCAGCTTCGGCACTGCTTCTTGCAACAACACTTTGTTTCTTACTCCTCCAAGTTACCAAGTTATCACCAACAAATGTGCAATAAGATGAAATTGATCTTCTATCTGTAGCACTCCCTGCCCAATCAGCATCATTATAGACTTCTACTTGAAGGTTGTTCTACTTACGAAACATTAAACCTTGCCCAGGAGCTCCCTTTAGATATCTTAGTATCCTGTATACAGCATCCAGATGTTCTTGGCTTGGTGAGTGCATAAATTGACTCACTAAGCTCACGACAAAGGCTATATTAGGTCGGGTGTGTGATAGGTATATTAATCTCCCAACTAGTTTCTGGTATCTCTCCTTATTAATAACGTTTTTAGGTTGAAGTGGTTTGAAATTTACACTAGTCTCAACAGGAGTATTAGTTGCCTTGCATCCTAGTAATCCGGTCTCATTCAATAGGTCCATAATATATTTCCGTTGGTTCACAAATATCCCATCCTTGGATCTAGCAAATTCCATTCCGAGGAATTATTTTAGAGGTCCAAGATCTTTGTTCTCAAATTCTTTGACTAATCTATTCTTCAACTCTACTATTTCGGATACATCATCTCCTGTTATGATAATGTCATCTACATAAACAATAAGAATTGATTTTGTACCTGCCTTGGATCGTTTGTAGAACAATGTATGATTGACTTGGCTTTGACAATAGCCGTAGCTCTTCACAGCCCTTCCAAACCTGTCGAACCATGCTCTAGGGGATTGTTTTAGTCCATATAATGACTTTCTTAGCTTGCACACCTTATTTCTCCCATAGGTATCCTTAAAACCTAGGGCTCATAAAGACTTCTTCTAGGTCTCCATTAAGAAATGCATTTTTTACATCTAGTTGATGTAAAGTCCACTCAAAATTTACAGCCAAGGATAGCAATACTGGAATTGGATTTACCTTTGCAACAGAAGCAATGTGTTACGTTCCCGACTCATGGATCGTGTCATAGGGCAATTCACACAGAACTCAAAATCAAGCAAATAATCTTTGTTCTTGCCTTTATTTGAATTCTTGCGTCGACCTATTTTGATAAGTAATTTGGCTCGTCAAAGGGAACCCGAAACCTCTGAATTCATTAGAGAGAACTCAAATCTCAATTGGAATAATTTTCTCTTCCCTTCTATTCCTCAATAAAGCCATAAATAGGCAACGTTTTACAAGCAATAGAAATCCTAACATAGTAAGTTTCTAAAATAAGTAATGCCTATCTCGCTGTAACAATTGCCAAATTACAACTGATCTTTTATTGAAATAAAATCTAACTAAATAACTTCTAAATCGGCAAGGCTTTAGCGCTCCTTCCGCTTGTAGGACTGACCTACGAACGCGTCCATAACATTACCCCCGTCCCGCTGAAATAGCTTGTCCTCAAGCTGAAATGAAGGATAAGCTTGGACAAAGCTCTCAAAGGACTCCCACGTTGCATCATCTGCAGAAAGACCTTCCCATTGTACCAACAATTCGTTTGTACCTTTGTTAAGGCGAGCTCGCACAATAGCCTTAGGCACAGCTGCAATTTTCCCTCCATCAAGGGGAGGTAAAGTCGTCGGAGTGGGGAATTCCGAGCCATGAAATGCCTTCAAAAGAGAGACATGGAAGACGTTGTGTCTTTTGCTATCCGGAGGAAGTTCGAGCTCATAAACAACCGAGCCGACACGTCGCAAAACTTGAAAGGGCCCATAAAATCTTGGTGACAACTTGCTGTAAATAGCTAGTCTAGCTGTTTTCTGCCAATAGTGAAGAACAACGCTGATACCCCCTCTGGAAGCATCACACTCCACCACAAAATCTTTGGTGAAGTCTGGAAGATGAAGCACCGGTGTTGAAGAAAGAGTTGCTTTCAATTTCACAAATGCTTCTAATGCAAGATCTGTCCATTGAAAAGCATTTTTTTTCAACATAGAAGTAAGTGGAGCTGCCAAAATCCCATAATCACGAATGAACTTCCGGTAGTATCCTGTGAGGCCCAGAACACCACGCAGAGATGTAAGTGATTGCGGCTGAGGCCAATCCTGTATAGCCTGCACTTTACTCAAATCAATGCCTACGCCAACACTTGTAATAATATGGCCCAAATAAGCCACCTGTGTCGACGCAAAACTGTATTTGGAGCACTTTAAGTACAACTTGTGAGCCCACAGTAGAGTGACCACTTTGCTCATGTGTGTCAAATGTTCCTCCCATGATTTACTGTACACCAATATGTCGTCAAAAAATACCAATACAAATTGACGCAAAAAATCTCGGAATACCTCATTCATCAGTGCTTGGAAGGTGGATGGTGCGTTCGTCAACCCAAAGGGCATTACAAG
>JAOSBL010000001.1:19931992-19951993 GCA_027568915.1 Erythroxylum roraimae | reverse complement strand
ATACAAAGAGAATTACTGGAATTGTAGGGAGAATTTCCAGCAATCAAGGCTGGATGAAAAATGGCAGTTATTGATCTGACAATGAAGGTCAGATTAGAAGAGGATGAAACTTGCAATCGAAATCTCCTTGTGGCTCTGATAACATATCAGTAAACTACAAAGAATTTTTTGTAAGACTGCATTCATTCACACTATACAACAGGGGTTATCCCCTTTTTTAAATGTACACGGTTCTCCAAAGCAAAAATAACTGCTTTGGTAACTGCCTCAAATAAAAGCATAAATAACTGCTTTGGTAATAACTATTTACAGTTACTGAAATAATGACTATCTCTAATACCTGTCTATCTCCCTTATCAATTAAGGGAGAATATTCTGAATTAATATTTAATTATTTTAACACTTTTCTTGATCCTATGATTTCTTTCTTTTATGCATGTACTTTAATTCTTTTCTATAAATATTTTTTAACCTTTTCCTTGTGCTTTATGCTTGCAGGTGATAGTTTTATTGCGTCTATGGTCATTAATGAAAGTGAAGTAGAAGGAGAGGAAGCTAGAAGGTTCTTGGAAGATGTTCGTGAAACTTTTCCTCAGGTAAATGGTCATCACATAGTTCTATTGTGTTTAATTAGGCAATTTTGTTGGGGTTAATAGCTTGAGGTCTATATCCCATAGCAAGGCAATATGTTAGTTCTATTCCATATCGAGCTGTTTGGGAGCATTTAACAAGTTGGACATATGATTCAAGGTAAATTTTCGAGATATAGGCAGAAAATTTGGGAGAATTTTCTCACTATTTTGTCAGTTAATTCATGTCAACCCTTTCCTTTTTTTTGGTCCTAGTCTTGACCTAAACACTCGAAGATAGATTCTTATATGTGACTCACATGGCATGTGGTATCCCTAATTTACAAGTATTCTCTTATCATATTTCACCGCAGATATTGTTGGTTAATATGAACCTATTAATCCTTTGCTTCATCCTCGACTTGCTTGAGACATTGCCTTTATTATTGGATATGCGTAGTACCCCTCATAAGCATTCTCTTGCATGCTAGGAAGCAAAGTTGAGGTCTCCAGGAAGATTTAGTTGTGCTTTAAACTCAAATGCACATAGTTGGGCATTAATTGCAAGCTACACAATCCGATACCTGTTTGTCATTAAAAATGCTGGTCTATAATTTCTAAACAATAAATGATTACAACTGTTTAGGTTTTGCGTGTGGTGAAAACAAGACAAGTAACGTATTCAGTGTTAAATCATTTAATTGATTATGTGGAAAACCTTGAGAAGATTGGGTTATTGGAAGAAAAGGAAATGCTTCATCTTCACGATGCTGTGCAGGTAATTTTTGCTTTATTTTCTACTTTACATTTACTGCTTTGCTCAAACTTTCACAATGTTCCTACCTTTCTACTGCAGACTGATTTAAAAAGACTTCTAAGGAATCCTCCGTTGGTAAAGATTCCGAGAATAACTAACCTGATCAGTGCTCATCCATTTTTGGGAGCTCTTCCTTCCACAGTACGTGAACCACTGGAAGGTTCTGTCAAAGATAATATGAAGCCTCTTGGTTTGCCACTTTACAAAGAGGGTTCTAAGCCCAGTGGTGTGTGGCTTATTTCTAATGGAATTGTCAAGGTAAACAAAATTCTAGAATGAGTTGGTATTTAGCAGGCAGTTATTTAGGAATGCCACTTCTATTTTCCTTGCAAACAAATTCATGAGTGAAAGTCCTTGTTTGGCAGTGGAGGAGTAAAAGCATAAAGAATAAACACTCTGTTCATCCAACCTTTCCCCATGGGAGCACACTGGGTTTATATGAAGTGCTAGCTGGAAAGCCTTATATATGTGATATGATAACAGAAACAGTAGTACTCTGCTTTTTCCTGGAAAGTGAGAAAATACTTTCAATGGTTAGGTCTGACCCTGCAGTAGAAGACTTTCTCTGGCAGGTAAGAAGACAGTGATTCTCCTATATATTAATATTCAATTCATCAAGGTTTTTGTGTTACCAAGATGGTAATTTTGTCGAACATCTGATGTTTCAGTGATCTATTAGTTAGTTTAGGGTCTTGTTTCCTGTAGGCAAAAACAGCTTTTTGATCTGTACACCTCGCCAATATGCCTCCTCCATATTCCTTGATTTTTTTTAATTTTTTTTTGAGATTTCAGGAAAGTGCAATTGTTCTTACTAAACTCTTGCTTCCTCAAGTATTTGAAAAGATGTCGATGCAAGAACTTAGGGCCCTTGTTGTAGAGCGATCAATGATGACCACATATATAATGGGAGAAGTGATAGAAGTACCTCACCTTTCCATTGGTTTTCTTTTAGAAGGATTCATAAAAGCCTATGGTTCTGAAGAAAAATTGATAACGCCTCCTGCAGCATTGTTGCCTACTCATGAAAGCCAAAGGTTCCTATATCCACATGGAAACGAAAACTCCTCAAATGTAGAAATTTCAGGTAATATATATTATCTTGAAAGGCAGAAAAGAGGCGAGGTTGGTGGTGGAAAGAAAACTGAAAACAATGACTGAATCTTTTATTTTCTGGTTAACGTAAAATGTGTGATCAACATTCATATCTCCATGATTTGTTAGCTTTACCCTATTCTATTATCGTTGCTTATTTCCTGTCTTTCATGGTAATATTTGTTTTGTCAAATGTTTCAATGTGATGAAGGTTTTATGATAGGTTGATGAATTTTCTGAATTGTATTATATTAATGGAGAATGGAAGAATAACAGAAGAAAACATATTCACAAATTAGGTTTAATTCTTCCAAAATATTTTAATGTTTGTCATGTTTTGGTTAGTTAAATGTAAATAAGACTTCTGTGTTATCTATTCTGAAAAATTGGAGGTGGGAGTTTCAATGGTCCAAACTGTGTTGCTGTTAAGTTGGTGGGGATGTAAGCTAGCTACTACTATTGTACTGAAATGTTAGTCTTTCCTAGGAGTTTTGCTTACTATCCTTTTGAGAACCTGACTTTCAATATTTTTGTTGGCATAAGTCTTAACTTAATCTTAGATATAACAGAAAAAATGTCCTTTATTTAAGACATTATAATCTTAGTTGTTATGATCATGAAGTATAATTTTCGGCCTTTTTCCTTGGGAGCACAGTGACTAAATTCATAGGAGTGATCCTTAGACCTTGTTGTGTGATTTCAGTAGTTTATTCAGCCTCTATTTGTATGTTTAAAGTCTATCGACAAAGAAACCGTTCATAATCGGTTCTAATCCTTATTTAGTTCACTGTAAAATCTTAATAATAACACATTCCACTAATCTCCTATGTAAAAGGTAATGTGATGATGTTTGGGAAACAAATTGGTCAGTATTAATGCACTCTGCTTATTCCACCACAAAATATGGAAAACAGAGGAAGAAGGTGGTGAAGGCCTGGGGAGAGGGTAAGGGAGGGGAGGCATGTGCAGGGTTAGAAAAAGAAGCATGGGAACATATATTTTCAGCTACTTATTTATATTCTGCCTAGTATTTGGTGATGCCTGACAAAGAAATGAGTCCTTTTTGGTTAAGAAATTGATGTTGATCATAACAGGTGCAAATGCAGCCAGTTACTATCACCAAGAATCACGGTATCAGGTTGAGACGAGTGCAAGAGTAATAGTTTTTGACATTACAGCATTTGAGACTCACAGTTCTCTACAGAGAAGGTCATCATCGTTGCTATCACATTCAGTCGAGTATAACCATAGAACTCCAAGTAGAGAGCATGGTCGTCTTATGAGTTGGCCCGAGCATTTCTACAAACCAAGGCAACATAAACAGAAACCTAGGGGCGCTGGTCAACCATCAAATAGCTTGTCAGCAAGAGCAATGCAACTGAGCATCTTTGGAAGCATGGTAAATTTCAATGTTATTTGATTCTCTCTATCTGGATGGACCTTGATGAACCTACTTCTGCTTTTTCTGACGATGGCCACATAATAAATAATTTCCACGGACTTAAGTTGGTAGTTGTGGCCCGGCTTAAGGAAAGATGCATGGCATTAAAGTACTAAATATTGGGCCTTATTCAATATATTATTGCTCGAGATAGACCTCTTCATTTATATTGAAGGGAAGCTTACAATGCCCAAAATTTTATACGTACACTTTTTCAATATTTTTCTGGGAAATTTTCGTCTGGCTATTAGTGGACGTTATCCCGTGTCTTTTTCTGTCTGAGAACGCCATGTGTGTCTTGGTTGCTTGTTTCACCTGAAGTCTAATCCTTTCATTTTGTAAGGTTGACATGGGATATGGCACCCACAGCTTTCCAAACAACCAATTGAAGCGATCTCAGAGTCAATTGCTTTTGAGAGCTGGGTCTCATGGGCGTCCACTAGCTTCTGTAAGATCTGAAGGCCCTACTACTATATCGAAAAATCTTGAATTTAGAAAGTTAACTGCAAAGGCCCCTGGCCCTTCAGATAAGGGTAGAAAGGCAAGTGAGAACGAAGCACTGGATAAATCCAGTGATGAGTCTGATGCAGAAGATGGATTTGTAGTGAGAATTGACTCACCGAGTAGTCTTTCTTTCCGCCATTCTTAGATAACGATGTTTACTCCCAATATCATTTCTTATTTTGGGGTTATCCTCTTAAAAAAAGGTCGTTTGTAGTGGCTTGTGGTTCTTTAGATTGTCTTTTGTAACTTTTTATAAATATGTACGGTGTAAGGTTGTAACAAGGTGAATAAGCCAACAAGACATATCACTTTCTATGCACTACTAGTGTTTAGAAACTTCTGTGTCGACGATGAAGAATTTGTTATATTTCCGGAGTATTTTCTTGTACATCTGATGTTAACTGACTACTAACATTCTAGTCTATTTATTGAAAAATTGGGGCACGTGCGTAGCGAAATAAGAACAAAGTTTTTTAATAATTTTTTGAAAGTCAATATCACATAAATTTTATAAATTTATTAACATTGATTATAATTCATATATGTTTGATTTTTTTTTATTTTTCTTGAATTATTTCTAAAATTGACTTACCTCAACTATCATAGTTTTATAAGTGATTAGTCTCTAATAATATCAACAAAATATGTTGAAAGAACTTTCTACAAAGGGTTAGGTAAAAAGTGTTTGTTGAACAAGTTTTATTTAATATAAAACTCTCAATATTCACAATTATACAGATCGTAAATTTGTAGTACCTCACAATGAGGTATCGATTCTATTAGGAATTAAAATAGAATCAGCTAAAATTAAATGAATCTAACCTTAGCAAAGGTTATGAAAAATAATTTGAATGGAAATAAAAATAATAAAAAAAATAAGGAATCAAATATGAGTTGAGTAAAAATAAATTCAGAAATTAATACAATCAAATCTTATTGAGAACTTAATCACTTATTAAATAAGCTCTCACAATAAAACAAGAATGTTCAAGAATAAAAGTCTAGAATTCTTTCTATCGTTATTTTGCTTATTTTACCAATTTTGATTTAATTTAGTGTCGATCTTAGATTTTCAAAGAATTTGATTATTCTTTCTCAAGAACTAATCATTTAACCTCAATTAATACTCCCCAATTGATAACGAAATTTTAGATTTGCAATCTCTCGATTAACAAAAACAGCCTAATATTCGACTAGTTCTTAAGTAATATATCGAATAATCGAATTCTCACACAAAATCTCTCTTTGTATGATCATCAATTTGATATTTGCTTGACTTATTAGGTCATTAACTCTTGCTACCCATCTTAATCAGATTACTTTTGACTCATTCTCTCAATTTATTGTCAAAGTATAAGCAAACACAAATATCACAATACCCAAAACATTGTGTTTAAGAGTTCAAGTCACAAAATAAGACAAGCACAAATCTCAATATGAGTTCATACATCAAAATTAAAGAAAATAAACAAAGGAAGAAGAAAAACTTGAGTTGGTAAGATAATGGCAGCCTTGTGTTTTCCCCAATTTAGTAAGATGGTGGTTACCTTTTTTGGGTAATGTTCATTTATAATAAATGAGTGACTTAGGGTTAAGTTTAGGGCTTACCCAGGTTATATTGTCCCAAAAATGCCCTCTAAATATTAAAACAGATAGAAAACCTTGTATCTAAAAAATGTTTATCACGTTAGTAACAGGAGTGTCTCAATCGTGACACAACATAAAATTCTTTCGTCACGATCATAACGCCCCATGCACGATCATGACATTAGGGAGAAACCTTATGTTATGACCGTGACACTCATGCCACTATCGTGACTCTACCTTTTAGCCCAAGCATACTCCAACTTCCTTCATTCTTCATTTATTTGGATTCATTCACTAATAAATACATCAAAACACTTCAAGAATATAAGATTAAGGTCCAAAATCATGTCCTAAATCATATAATACTTAAAACATAAACAAACAATCACAATAACATAATTCTAAGTATAAACATGCGATAATCTTTTAATCAATTTTTATAAACACACTAAAAGACCTACCAAAACATAATATAAATACAACTATCATTGTTAACTTATTTTGAACTTAAGCCTATTTATAATAGACCTTAAGCTTTTTAGTAATTTAATTAATACAATTTTAATTTCAGTTAAGTTTTAATTAGAGTTATAATTAATTTTAATCTCAATAAAAAGAATTAACGACCAACCAATTATCAGCTGCTTCTTCAAAGCGACGGATTTTTGTACCAAAAATAATTTTCAGAACAAGGATGAGTCCCGTTAGTTGTGAGTTTCGGGCTTCAGACTCAGGCATATCCCGATCTCCTTAAGCGGTGAGAAGTGCAAGTTCGAATCATATTGTGGAAGAGTTTGGCGGAGGGGCGGGAGTGAAAGGTGGAAAATCACCTTTCTCAATATCAAATGGTTCAGCATATTTTTGGTAATTGCGTTTACATGTTGGAGAGATAAAACAAAAGACTTTTGATTACAAATAAGTTTTAGTTTGGTTGACTTATACTAATAGAGCTTTAATTGGTAAAGACTTTTTCTAAAAAAAACTTATCTAAAAAATTAATTGACTGTTTCACCATTATTTTAAAAAAAGCTTTTTTTTAAAGAACTTAATGACTTTTTTATATATTATTTGAAGAACAAAGATTCCAATTCTAATTATCCGATTGATTAGGATGGGAGTAAAATAAGGTATTGAAATTGAAATTAATCTAAGGATCACTTTATATATTTGAAAATAAACCAAATGAATTACCTAAAAACATTTTACAACGTTTGTTTGTGCTGTTGCCAACTTAAAACGTTCCATAGCAACTAAAAATTTATAGTTTGAAGTTTTTAGACATTTCAAAATTTTGCAATAAACGGTATATATTTGCATTATCAAATCAAATTGTTTATTTGAATTTAAATTTTTAAAGTTTTTGAAATATTAACTTATAAATTGTTACATACAATAGAATATATATTTAATTTTCATTTTAATCACTTGCTCATAGTCCGTCTTGCCCTGCACAGCAAAAGCCAACACTTGAAAACAGAAAACCGGTGGGCGTTATACGCTGCTTCTAATTAATTGGTTGTTTCTCCGCCCGTGGAATGTTTGAAATTGGCATCCAAACTAAACTGTTGTGCTTCCTATAAATTGACAGACACCATTATCCGGGCGGCGCGTGTATGAAATGAAATGGGGGCCTTGGACGCCAGCACTGAAATGAAACTAGTGAACGGTGAGGCTGGCTATCTACTTGAAGATGTGCCTCACTTGTCCGATTACATTCCTCATCTCCCCGTACGCCTCCCTCATCTCTCTTTCTTTTTCCTTTTACATTCTCTCTGTGATATGATTTTCTTTGGATTATCTGTATATCCTAATGAGATTGCCAACTCTAGTTTTGCTCATGTTTTATTTACTCTGTTCTTGTAAGTTCTCTTCCAGTTTTATACAGGATCAAACTGACTCCAAGTTCACACTAGTTTTACTTCTTGTATTTGTTTTCTTTTCTATGGTTTCGCGTGCATATGCGTGTATGTCTTTCCTTTCGATTAGCTGATGAACTCAGGGTGGACTTGATGGGGATGGGATATTGTCGTAATGGCTTCTTCGGGTTCTAGTTTAATTAGATGAATATGAGCACATACGCTCCAACATTGGATCTTATTATATTCACCTTCTGTATATCATCCCCTTTTTCTTGGTCTAGTTATGTTCATATTGTTGGTTTGATCTTGTGTCCCAGACCTATCCAAACCCTTTACAGGACAATCCTGCCTATTCTGTCGTCAGGTAAGTCGCAACTTTATTTTCGAATTTCTTTATTTTTATCACTCTGTGTTGTTTTTTGGACAATTTTTTGTGTCTTTCCTATGTGATTTGCATTGTGTGTTTTAGGCAGTACTTTGTTCATCTCGATGATACTGTGCCCCAAAAGGTTAGTTTTCCTGTTTCATGGTTATGGTAGTAGTACACTTTTGATACCCGCCTGCTTTTCCTAATTAGGGGAGTTTTGGGTTTGTACACTTACATATATCTTTAATACTCAAGCAGTCCCTTAATGTAATTGCCTGCGCCATGGCATGCGACTGGATTTGCTTGACAGTACGAGGCCATTATGCATCTTAGAAATTATAATCTTGTAGAGTTGGACATAAGTTATTATTGTCATATGGAATGAAGTTATTATTGTCATATGGAATGAAAATTGCAATATTAAGAATTTGGAGGTTTAAGTTCATTTAACATTAAACGTAAACTTAATTCTAAAAAAAACATTAATTGTAAATTTTATTGTATTATGTTAAACATTAAATGTAAACTTTATTGTATTATGTTATGCCACCACATTATCTCTAGAAGTTTTAATTGTAGGGCTTTACACATGTGGAATAGGGAACTGGTTCTGATAACTATTTCTTTATTTGACAACTTCCTTCTATATTCGTGAAGTTATGATTAGGATCATCTACCAATTGTGCATGACCTATTTGACAACTTTCTTCTATATTTTTGAAGTTATGATCAGGATCATCTACTAATTATGCGTGACCTATTATGATTCTAGATCGTGGTTCACAAGGATAGCCCAAGAGGGGTTCACTTTCGACGTGCTGGACCTCGTCAGAAGGTATACTTGCTTTTTGATTCTGTGAAAGACTTTTAATATGTTGATTGGGGTATATAATACTGGAATTACTATCATGTGCTGATAATGGTGCGTAAATTTCCATAAAATGATGTGCAGGTTTATTTCGAGTCTGATGATGTTCATGCTTGTATTGTTACATGTGGTGGGCTATGTCCAGGGCTCAACACAGTGATAAGGGAAATTGTTTGTGGCCTTTATCATATGTATGGCGCCAGCAAAGTCCTTGGAATTGATGTAAGTGGATGCTGTTAGAATCCTTCAAGTCCAACTTTTCTTATTCTAGGATCTATTATTTTCTTGAAGGTACTTGCCTATATGAATGTAGTAAAATTATAAGTGAATCCTGTACTTTCTCATGTAGCTAGAAAGTGGTTACTTGGGATTTGAAAAATGGGTCGTGTAATCCCCATCCCTTCTCATCCTACTGAAAAATGAGTCCTCTAATCCCCACCCCCTTCTCATCCCACCCCTCAAAACTTATCCCGGGGCTCCATCCTCTTAATGGAAAAAGATATCCTAATACAGGATTTTGTAATGATCTTAATAACTAAATGTTGTTGAAGATGATGATATTGCAGTTGTCAATTTGGTATCCCACCAGCATTTCTGGTTGATTTTTATATAGGGAGGCTATAGGGGTTTCTACTGCAAAAACACTATTAGTTTAACACCTAAGGTTGTCAATGACATCCATAAGCGTGGTGGTACTATCCTGGGGACATCTCGAGGTGGCCATGATACGTCAAAGATAGTTGATAGCATTGAGGATCGTGGGATCAATCAGGTCTGCATTAGAAATTGGGAAAGATTCTTGTTGCATTTCTGTTAATGATTTTATTGTTTCCGAACAAGCTTAACATTTTGGATGAAAATCCGCTTCATGGTCCAGGTTTATATAATTGGAGGTGATGGAACTCAAAAGGGAGCAGCAGCTATTTATCAGGTAAGTTCATGCATAACTCCTAGAGAGAATTAAAATGACTTTCAATGACGTTGATAATGATTTCATTGACTACAAATTGTAGCAGAGCACAAAGATAAACAATTTTCAAATCGTCAAACTTAACTTCTTTCATCTGTTCTCATTTTTTTTTCTTGTTTTGCATTCTTTTTTGATATGAATCATCAGCTGAAACTACTCTATCCTTTTACCTGATTGAGAGATGCAAGTTTTTTTGAGAATAAGATCTCTCTTTGGATAGCTTCTCTTTGTATTTGGTTCTACATCACAACCACTATTATAGGAAGCTCATGAACATCTTTTGTTACAGAAGATGGTTGTTCAATATGAAACACCTATCAAAATTTTCTTAGATTGATGATGATTGTTTGGTAAATCTAATTATGCTTTCATAGCATTACTTTAAACTCTGTGTCACAACTACCTCTGGAAACCGTGCAGGAAATCAGAAATCGGGGCCTCAAAGTTGCTGTTGCTGGCATTCCGAAAACCATTGATAATGACATTCCGGTACTCAACCTCCACTTCTGGTTTATTTGACTCCTTCACATTTTTCTACTCAGTTATAGTATTCATGAATGGATGCTTATGTTAGCTTCATAATTATTTTTATATTTTTATAATTTAATGAATTTTCTACTTGGTTTTCAGACTTTGCTGGAGCCATTGATGTTTGAAATTGATTCATGCTAGGTTTCCTTGCTTGGTCCAGGTTATTGACAAGTCCTTTGGTTTTGATACTGCGGTTGAGGAAGCTCAACGAGCAATTAATGCTGCACATGTTGAAGCAGAAAGTGTGGAGAATGGAATTGGTCTAGTGAAGCTAATGGGGCGTTACAGTGGCAAGTTAAATCATCAGCATGTAGAATTACTAAAAGCCAGAGTGGCATGATCAATATTCTTGTGTATGCTTGTACTTTTCTGATTTCTTCATCAGTCTTACTGAACCTTTCTACAATCTTTTTGGATTTTTAACCCAGGTTTCATTGCAATGTATGCTACCCTGGCTAGCCGAGATGTAGACTGTTGTTTGATTCCAGAATCACCCTTCTACCTTGAAGGAAAAGGTGGGCTTTTTGAGTTCATTGACAAACGACTGAAAGAAAATGGGCACATGGTTATTGTTATTGCTGAAGGAGCAGGACAAGATCTTCTTTCTGAGAGTCTGCAATCCATTGATGAGCAAGATGCTTCAGGAAACAAGCTACTGAAGGATGTGGGCTTGTGGATATCTCAGAGGATCAAGGTATTGCTTACTAAAACAAGCTTGATAGTGCTCATATCAATGGTACTCTGGATGACTGTCATGTGATATGAATTATGATTGCTAAAGGAGCAGAATGTTTGTCAGAATAGCAGTTACATATTGAAGATGTAAGGTTAATGATGGTATCCTCATTCTTTGTTCCTTTTATTATCAATGGCAGCAAAAGCATTTTAAATAAATTCAATTGTTCAGAAGTAACTTTTCAAGGGAGTATTAGTCCTTTTACATCTTGATATGAGGATTAAGTATACCAATGTGTCCAATTTTGAATTGCTTTGTAAAAATAGTTTCTCTATGGAAAAAGTTGGGGAATGAATGTACTTGTGGTTTTTGTATTGACTGCGCAGACATCTAAAATGGCTAAGTTATTCCTTCTTTAAGAGTTTGTTCTAATTTGTGCTGCAGGATCATTTTGCAAAAGAAAATAAGCTGAGCATCACTCTCAAGTATATAGGTATAACTTCTATGCATTAGAGGTTTCAACTGAAATTGTTTTGATGCACATGCGAGCTATAACCAAAATATTCTTCAGATCCCACATATATGATACGTGCTATTCCAAGCAATGCTTCCGATAATGTCTACTGCACTCTACTTGCTCAAAGTGCAGTTCATGGAGCAATGGCAGGATATACTGGCTTCACCGTTGGACTTGTCAATACCAGACATACTTACATTCCTTTCAATGTATGTTTCTCAGCCAAAGCGAATAATTTCCTTGGAAATGCAGCAGAAGTTTAAGATATATGTTCTAGTATATGCAATTGACTTTTTTTTATTTTGGCCCAGAAAAAAGTTTTTTTTCTTCTGGTTTTTTCTTTTGTGGGCATTGTTTTTCTTTCTGCAAGCCCATTAGCATCTCCACGTACGTTACATTCCTCCATCCTTATTTTCTTTTCACTTCTGCTTTCTATTTGTCACATCAATTATTCTGGAGAGAAACGTTAATTATGGTTTGACAATACTTCTGTTTTAGCGTATAACTGAGAAGCAGAACAAGGTAGTCATTACTGACAGGATGTGGGCAAGGCTTCTATCTTCAACTAACCAGCCTAGCTTCATGAGCCCCAAAGTTATCAATGAAGTGGATAAAGAGCAACAGCCTTCAACTCAGTTGTTAGATGGTGATAATTGAGGAAGAGATGCAAAATAAGAGCATAATATCAGATCCTAAAGGATAACAAATAAGGGTAAAGAAGAGCCCTAGCATGACTTGAGCAGCTTTATTGATCATTCTATTTAATCCTCAATCACAGTTTAAAGTTGCTTTCTATAGCGCTTCAAATCAGGGAGGATGCATTTCTGGTTTCTGTCGTTTAATGTACTTGATATGTGAGCTGTTGTATGGAAGTAATTCCCTTGTTTTATTGAGTTCTTTCTCCTTTTGTATGTTCTGCCACCTGGTTTGTCACTTTATATGGGATTTGAGACATATTGTGGAGACCATTAATTTGAGGTTAAAATATTGCTAATTTCACCTTTTCATCTATTTGATTTTAGATTTTGGTAAAGATGCATTTTAAACTCTCTAATGTTTGCTCTATCATTTAATTTAGAGTTTAAATTTTGATTATATTCAAGGAATTAGCCAGTATAAAATCACTTAAAATAAATTGTGAATTCATGGAACTTTAAGCTCTTGTTTCCATCTTATATCACATTTTTATATACTAGGGATCTCAGCATTACAAGTATCTTATTTTACGATACCCCCAAAATAAAGGTGTGATATTGATGTTGGTAAAATTTATCATCTTTTAATGGGTTAGGTAAACCTTTGATGTATCTGGTTATTAAACTTCAAGACATCCAACATAGGGTTGGAGAGTGTCTCTGGTACAGGCACTTTATTAAAGTTAGCGCAGACCTAAAGAGAATGTTTAGGGAAAGAGAGGTGTAAATTTCTGTTTGTCAAGTAGAAACTCATTTTATATATGAGAGTTGATACAATTTGGGCCTTGAATGTGGATTCGTTCCCTTCATTAGGAAGAGTTGGAGAGTGTGAATCTTGAGACATGGTTCCTTTGTGTTCTTACAAGTAGTAGATCAAGCCACGATTTTGAGGAGCGAAGTGTGCTCTTTATGGGAGGAGTAACGTTTTTCTTAAGGAAGATTAAGAAGATTTAATAGACCAAAGTTAACATTTTCCCTCGTTGATCTTAAGGAAGATTAAGAAGATTTAATAGGCCAAAGTACTTTAAGTTACGTGCACGACCTGTCTGTTATCCATTTTTAGTTGTATGCTAGTCCATCTCTTATCTAGCAGGACATTATGGTTGCTCTAATACTTGTCTAGTGCGAGTGTATATCTGTGATTCTACATCTTTTTAAGCTAGATTGAATGTTTGTCAAGTTATTGTTTGTCGAGTAGGAGATTACGAGTCTACAAATCTATGAATTGTTGAATACGAGACAATAAGTTTGTGACTTTCTGGCTTGTCTCGTGGGAGATAGCAATTCTACAGCTCTACGACTTGTTGAACATAAGTCGGTAAGTCTATGAATCTATGGCTTGTTGATTGCTCTAACATGTTATTTTCATAGGGTATGCTCTTGAATGCCCTCTAGATGTTCTTGAATGGCCTATGTCCTATGCCCTATGATAGTGGGGTATTACATAAAAAGCAGAAAAATGATTTATCAACAAGTCTTTCTAACATTTGATCCACAAAGAATAATAGAAATGGTCCTTTCTAGTAGTTAAATTAAGTTTTTTGAAGTATATGCACATTCTTCACCCATCCTGTACCTTCATTGGTACCAACTCACCATTCAGGTTTCGTATCACTGTCATACCAATTTTCTTGGGCACAATATGCAGTGGACTTACCCATTCGCTGTCCGAAATTGGATAAATTATACCTGCATCCAAAAGTTTAAATTTTCTTTCATTACCACTTCTTTCATGGTTGGATTGAGTCTTCTTTGGGTTCTTGTTTTGGTTTAGCATTCTCGTTTAAAAGAATCTTGTGCATGCAAATCGTCGTGCTAATTCCCTTTATGTTTGCTAAAGTTCAACCAAATGTAGTTTTGTATTTTTTAAGTAGTGTCACCAATTTTTCCTCTCGCCCTTTATTCAACCTTTTTGAAATGATCATCGGTAATGACTCTCCCTCACCCAAATAGACATATTTAAGTTGATTAGGTAGGGCTTTCAATTCGATCTTTGGAACCTGCAAAACAGAAGGTGGCATTTTCTTGTGATTTATAGTAAGTTTAACATTCAAAATTTTCGAATTTATTTGCATTGCTGATAATGATTCTCCAACTTCACAAGTTTCATCAATTTGCTCGTTCACTTCTGATTTGGCCTTAAACTCTTAACTCATCTTCAATATTTTTTTTCATTAAACACATCCTGCACAAATGAATCAACAATATCCATATGATAGAATTTAAAGTTCGATAAATTGAATATGGCATGACATTAATAGATGCAACGAAGTCTCGCATGGCATGCTTAATTTTTTTTATTACCAATAACACACGAAAGTATAAACATACGATCTTTGCATTTTTTCGATAATTTCCTATTTATCACAACTGATACATTCTTATCTAAAATTATTCTCTCCTTGTCCTTCAGTTTCCTTTTATTTATGCACAACTCCTTTAAGAATTTTCCATATTTCAGAACTTGCTTGATGGCTTCTAAAAGTGGTATATTGATTTTCACCTTTTTGAAAGTTTCTAAGATCTCTCCTTCATATTCATCATCTTTTGGTTTAGCCAACTTACTAGGAAAAGGAGGTAAACGTACATTAATTGATATTGATGAAGATAAATTTTTTTTACCTTTGTTGATTCTTGAGTTGGAAGTTCTTTCTTCTTTTCTCCATCATCGTGCTTTTATATCTTCATTGGTAAAGAAGTTCCATATTGAATTTCTTTACCACTTTTCAAAGTCATTGCACTCACATTCTTCTTAGGATTCACCACCGTTTGGGAAGGTAATTTTCTTGATGTTTGCGCTTCCAATTTACTCACCGAGGTGGCTAATTGAGTGATTTGATTTTCTAAATTTTGAAGGCCTACCCTTGTTTCCTATTGAAATTGTTGAGTATTATTAGCAAGTACTTTAACAATTTCATCTAAAGATATACTTGAATTTGAAGATTGAGGTTGAGCATATGTAGGGACTTGAGGTTGTTTAAAATTGTGAGGTTGATATCGTTGTTGGCCTTCTTGATTTCCATAGCTCAAATTTGGATGGTCCCTCTATCCTGGATTGTAGTAATTGGAATAAGGGTCATCCTTTTGTTGAGGTTAACCAGGAAAGCCCCCTATTGCATTAGCTTCTTGAAGATAGTCTTATTACAATTTAGGGCACATATCTGTAGGATGTCCAGAAAATGAGCATATTCCACACACTCTTACCGATTGC
The DNA here is from genome assembly GCA_027568915.1 of Erythroxylum roraimae. Lineage (NCBI taxonomy): Eukaryota > Viridiplantae > Streptophyta > Magnoliopsida > Malpighiales > Erythroxylaceae > Erythroxylum > Erythroxylum roraimae. The sequence continues at coordinate 19,936,289 of JAOSBL010000001.1, read as the reverse complement.
AATTGACCTACAACCATTTGATAAATTAGAGCGGTTAAATAAAAAATTTTATCCTCAAGGTGTATGTTACTTACCTCATTCACACGCTTAATAGCTCCATCCATCCTTATCCCAATCTGTTGAGAATTTTCGGTCATAATTGATATCAATTATCTAGCCACCTCAGGTGTTTTGTTTACCAAAGATCCACTAGCTACATCAACCATACTTTGATCCATTGGCAATAGTCCTTCATAAAAGTATTAAATCAGAAGTTGATCGGAAATTTGGTGGTGGTGGGCAGCTACATAACTCCTTAAACCTTTCTCAATGTTCATATAATGTTTCTCCTGTAATTTATCTTATCCCACATATCTCCTTTCTGATATTTGCTGCTCTTAATGCAAGAAAGAACTTCTCTAGAAACGTTATTTTCTTCTTGTTCCATGTTGTCATTGAGCCAAGGGAAAGATAATATAGTCAATCCTTTGCCTTATCTTTCAATGAGAATGAGAAGGTTTTGAGATTAATTTGTTCTTCTGTCACCCTTTGTGGCTTCATTTCACAGTAGACAACATGAAATTCTTTCAGGTGTTTATGTGGATCTTCTCTTGCAAGACCAAGAAAAGGAGGCAATAAGTGAATCAAACCAAATTTTAATTCAAAATCTATCTCAACATCTGGAAATTGAATGCATAAGAGTTGTTGATTCAAATTTGGTACTGCTAACTCCCTCAATATTAGGGTTGAGATTTGTTATCTTTTCTTCTACTTCTTGAAAATTAGAGTCTTCACTAGCTGTTAGATCTACTTCAACTTTCATATCTAAAAGTGAATGACTGCTTCCTCGCTTACTCTCTTTTCTCAAACGACACACTGTCTTCTTAATTTTTGGATTATATTGTAATTTATTTATCTGAGAAGCACGAGTCATACAAGACAAGAGGTTAGTAGTAACTGTAAAATAAAAACACAAAGAAACTAAAGTAGGTCCCAGGCAACGACACCAAATTTTGGTCAGGTTGTCAAAGCCTCTAAAATAATTCTGATTCTCCAAACTTTTTGCAATAGTTATGGAACCAGGTCGAATCATAAGAGAACTAGACTATAGTTTCTAATTTCAAGTAATGAAATTAAAAGGGGGGTTTTGATTAAGTAACTGATAAACTAAAATTAATAAGAATTCAAATTAAATCAACTGAATATAAAAGTGAGAAAGTCAAGATTACCAAACTCCGATTCAAGGGAAAGATCTCATCTAATTATAATATTGATCATTGGTTTCAAAAGAATATTTTCACAATTTAAGCAGCTAGTCCGAAACATATTAGGATAGCCGTAATAAGTCTCAAATTTTCCTATATTAATTAGTTCAATCCCAGCATCTAAACCAAAACGTATCATCCATTGACTGGTGTGATAGCATTCCACATCAAATAAATGATGGGAATAAGCTTAGTGAAAAAGACTAACCCTAAATTAAATAATTGAGATAGCTACAACTATTCAATTTAATTTTTTTGGTTATCATAAGTTAATTATGGAAATTCATAAATAACCTATTTGCTACTTGTACCAATCCTTCATGAAAATTATAGATCATTAAATTCATGGATAGCAATAGAATAATTAATATAAATTAATTCGTTAGATTAACCAATAGTAATTATTGATGAAATATGAGAACTCAAAACAAGAAATACTTGAATTAAAAGGTGAATAAAAGGTTTATAACACAAAACGTCACAAAGTTACAACTAAAGTTTCAAATCCACTTGAATCAGAACGATTGATTTTAGCCACACATGACTTTGGCTTCATTAACAAAAATAGAAGAAAGATAAAGAATTGCTAAAAATGTTAGAAGAGAGAATCTTTTTCTGTTGTGAGGGGCGTCCCTTTTATAGGATTTTCTGATCTAATCCTAATATAATTCTAACTTGTAAAGATGTCTATCTAAAACAAATTCAAATTCAAAATCCTACATGATAAGGAGAGAGAGAAGTTTCTCAATTAAACTCTTCAAGTGATCAACCTTATCCATTGCAACAATCTCTCACTTCGTCCAAAATTCGTGATTATGATCAATAAAGTCCTAATTTGATGCAATCTCTACTCTTCATCTCCTAAAACAAACCAAACATTAGTTTTCATATTTAAGTCCCAAAATAAATCTAAAACAAAGGGAGTGCTCAAGATAACATCTTATTAAATAGTACATGCTCAATTATTTTGATTGATCCAAAAAAATTGCGAGTATAGAAAATTTTCTAATAAGTATATGGTACCAATATATTTATAATGAAAGGATCTGTGTGTAATGAAAACAAGTTTCTTGTAATGTCTTTTTGTAAATTTCCTTTTAATAAACCTTTTTATCGTCCCAATCATACCGTACCTAAATCCCATTACAACCTAATAAAGACCTTTTGATTTTTGATTCTAGTTTACATATTAGTAGTAGAGATGTGATAAAATTACAAGCCTATGGTAAGAATTCTACTATGCATTGATTTGAGAGTTTGATAAATTTCACCCTAAACACATGAGTAAATTTAGTGAAATCTTAGTAAGAATGTAAAGGTTTATGCTTTTTATTTCAGTGAGACCATTGATGTGATTATTATTAATATTAACTTAGGAAGTTAGTTTTAAGATAACTTGAATCTCTTTGTATGTTAATTTGATTAGCATGATATGATGATTTATAGTATGAATGGACAAGTTAAGGTTAATGAAGGATATATGCAAGAAGATTTATAATTTTGATTATGATTTGTTTGAGGATAAACAAAAGCTTAAGTGTGAGGATGTTTGATAGATGCATATTTGATTGTATTTATAAACTCATATTTGAAGTATTTTGCTTGATATTTTGTAATTTTGTTGTATATTTGGTACTTAATTCAGTCCAAGTGCATTTATAGGTTATAATTATCTTCATATACCAAAAATAGAAGAATTCGGATGAAAACATGGTATAAAACAAAGTTTTGAAGTAAGCTAGAGATACACAGATGTGTCTATTTGTGTAAGTCTCAAAGCCCATATAAAATCATGAATTCTAGTGTTTTTGAATATACACAATCTCTCACATGCTTGTGTATCAGACTCTATATGTATCAAAAACCTTAAATTTACTATAAAAGGATATTAGCGGAGGCAAATAGAGGAGAGCCAGCTTTTGGAGTAAATTCTAAACTTAGAAAGCTTACAAAAGGGATGATATTGATTCATAGACATGGAGCATGTGAAGAATTCATCAATAGATCTAATAGATTACATCATCAGACCTCAAACTTGCAAAAACATTCAATATAAGAGAAAGGCAGATTTAGAATTATGATTCCTTTGTTTTCTATTCGTTTCTCTTCTTATTTATCTTTGATTTCATTTTCTATTGTGTGTAACTAAATGTATTTAATGTCTAGGTGTGATGAACCCTAGTTAGGATAACAATATGTCTTGATTCTTGTATTTAACGTAATTATTTTGATTGATCTATTGTGATTCAATTATGTGTTTTATGCATATTATAATAGATCGAGAATATTAGTGCATGATTTGATTTTATATAATTGAGATTGAGAAATCTTTTGTATAAATAGATCTACCATAATTAAAAGGAGTTAATTACAAACCTAGAGTTAGGTCGACATAAATCCTCTAGATTTGGGTCAAACCTAATAATTAGTTGTTAGTAGTCTTAAGAGAGTTGTTAATATAAGATAGGAATTTTTACGGTCCAATAATCGATAAAATAATTGCATGATAAAAGGTTAATTATTTAAACGTTAGGGGGATTCATCAATTTGACACTAATCTTTGATATTGAGTTTTTAAAGCAATTTCCTTTATTTCTTTGTTTATTATTATTTCCTATTTTATTTTATTTGTTTAATTATTTATTTTAATTAAAAACCATCATTCAATTCATAGGCTAGATAATAGGAAAAATGTAACAACTAATAATTACTGTCTTTAACTATAGTTGTGCTGTGCACTTGTTGTTAAGTCAATATTGATATCATAGAAATTATCAATCAAAGACCTAGATGACATCATGTGAGGAACAAAATAGGATGTTGGACCCTGTTTCCGGAGCCCAAAATCCGGAGTCCTGAACCTTGTGCTTGAAACCCTGAAGGTCATTTGCTGACATTCAACAAAGGTGGTGAGCGCATACTAGTCAAACACCAAAATCATGAGTTAACTTCTTCATAGAAATTGTAACCCTAAGTCTCAAGTTTGTTTTGAAGCAAGAATCACCTCAATTGGAGCTTTATAGCTCAAGATATGCTTAAAAAGCCTAAGTGTG
>JAOSBL010000001.1:19891708-19902372 GCA_027568915.1 Erythroxylum roraimae | reverse complement strand
ACTATAGATAGGATAAGTTAGTATATACTAAAAATCCAGTAGTTTAGTAGTATTAGAATAGATTATACTCATGTATAGATTACATATAATCAGAGAAATAAAGTGGGTTTTCTTTTGATATTTTCTATACCCTCTTGTTTCACATTTGTTCATGGAAGCAGACATGGTTACTGAATTGGGGAAGAAAGGTTCATTCCCGTGTGCAGCTTCCTTACTAAAAAAAGGATCTCAATCCCCTTCTGTCACTTCCCCTCTCCATTTACACCTTTATATTCATAAACTTTGGCTCTATAAAGGTTGTGATGTGCTTGAAATATCTGTAAATTAAATACACCACGTCTAACACTTGACCTGATGCTTGAGGAAGGACTTCTTCAAGCTCTAGATGAGTCCGCAATGCTAATATATTATTCCCTTCCATTAGACATCTCCTCTAAATCGACTTGATTCCAGGAGTGCTTTTCTGTTGATACATTCTGGCCAGTTGCTTTATATGTTTAACTACTACATAGTGTTTTTCCTGGTGGAACGTTCAGGTCCAGGGACAGTTAAGTCTCCTTTGTAGTGGATTGCTGAGTTTTGGGCTGTCTCATTATGGTACATCTGAATTTGAATTGCTAGCTGAAGAGCTGTTAATGAGTGACTCCGTCATCAAAGTAAGCTACATATGTTATTTGTAAAATCTCCATTTACAAGTGCATAGATGAAGAGTTTTGTGTGAGATTGCTTGTTGGGGAATATTTAACTAACATGAACTATCTATATATTTGGTATGTATTCTGGATGAAAGTAACCCGAGAAGATCTACTGTTTCACTTTTTAATATTTAAACTTTCACATACATCATATTTATGTATGTATGTACATATGATCTATTTTGTGTCTTTTTTTCTTAGTCAGAGTCTTTAGGAAGCCTTATATTGTAAATAGTCACAAGTATCTGGTGAGTATGTCCCTATTCTTCTTATATGGAATGTTTAGTTATCCATTCCTTAGGTCAACCTTTAATCTCGCTTCTTTTCGAGTCGTGTAAAGCTTGTTACGTGGATTCTAACTGATATGCTTGCTTCACGTTCTCTTACATTGCATCTCAGGTCTATGGTGCATTACGCATGAGTGTTAAAATATTCTTAATGTGGAATTCAAAAATGCTCATAGATGGTGGTGGGGATGCAACTGTTGCAACATCTTTACTTGAGGCTAGTAATCTAATTGTTCTAAAGGTACTTTTCTCAGTATCTCTTGTTTGCTTAAGATGTTGCTTTAAAACATTCGTGTAATATCTTATTTTTGCTTGAAGCAGGAGACATCTGTCATACATTCTAATGCCAATCTTGGTGTACATGGACAAGGTCTCTTGAATTTGTCAGGACAAGGTGACTGGATTGAAGCTCAGCGTTTGGTTCTTTCTCTATTTTACAGCATTAATGTAAGCCGCTATATTAGAATATATTTTTGTGATCTATATTTTAGATTCTAGTTTCTGGAAGATAGAGTGTCTTGCAAAATTATGGCTCAATGTAGTTACAATGCTCAATGACTAATTTGTCATCTGTGCTATCGCCTGTTTAACTGATTTGATGTGCGAAGCTTGTACAGAATTAATACATTTCACATGTGGTTTAGTTTCGATTTTTTTTTTTTGGTGGTGGCGCAGGTGTCTAGCACTAACTAATCACTTTAAAACTTTGTGCCATTTTTATGTTAGGATCCAGTCCCTGTTTACGCTATTTGAAGACACTTAAAGGGCTCATAATTGACTCTTTAGTCTTGATCTTCTTATCTGTCTGACCAGACCCCAGTTTAGTGTGATTACTTACTTTTTCTTACTTTGTAAAGCAAGTATGATGTGATTACTGATTGAGGATAGCTTTATGTTCAGTCATCTTGTATTTGTTGTTGGAAGACTCGTTGGCCTACTTATCTAACTCTTTTCATGGACCCTCATTAGCTTGTAGAAAAAATTTGTTTATGCCGCTTACAGTGCTCAAGTATAAGTTGTTAATATTTTTGACAATCAATGACACTAATAGTTAATTCCGTCTGTCCTTAAGGTTGGACCTGGATCTATTTTGCGTGGCCCTTTGGAGAATGCAACTAGTGATGCTATGTGAGTTTTAATTCCTATCTGATTATCACTTTCTTTTACCTTTGTATTTTGTTCGATCCTGTATTGTATTATTCCAGTACACCAAGGCTCCATTGTGAAAGTGAGGTTTGCCCGTTTGAACTACTTCATCCCCCTGAGGACTGCAATGTGAACTCATCTCTGTCTTTCACTCTTCAGGTGATGGTTGAACAGGGATCATCCTTTGCACGTTAATGAACTCAATTATTGGTGGTTTGCGTAACTGTTTTGGTTTGATTCAGATATGCAGAGTAGAGGATATCTCTGTGGAAGGACTTATACAAGGATCTGTTGTCCATTTCCACCGGGCTAGAACTATATCTGTCCTGTCTTCCGGAACAATAAGCGCATCTGGGATGGGTGTGTTCTTTTCCCTTTTATATCGTTTCTTTTTTAATTGTCAGTTGCTATAACTAATGTAATCAGTTTTATACTCCTTCCGCGATACACAAGCACACACTGACATCCCCCACCAGACAAACACACACACACACACACACAGATTTGTTGAATGTAATAATGGGGGATAAATTTCTGTCGAATTTTTGTTTTAGATGACAATGGGATTATGACAAGGCTTTAAATGTGTAGGTTGCACAGGTGGTGTGGGCAGAGGTGATGTTTTAAGCAATGGTGTTAGTGGTGGTGCTGGCCATGGTGGTAAGGGGGGGCATGGGTATTACAATGGCAGTCTTGTTGAAGGGGGCATTTCTTATGGAAGCTCAGAGTTGCCTTGTGAACTTGGTAGTGGTAGTGGAGATAAAAATTTGTCTGGTGTGACTGCAGGTGGTGGAATCATAGGTAATCAGTCTCTTACACCAACCAATAAAACATGCTTGCTCCTTATTTATATATCAACGAAAGAAAGTGTTGCTCATCAAACTCCTATAAACATAATATTTTAAAGATTATTTATTATCCTATTTATTATTCTGTCTTGAACTTAGTGACTAGTATTACCTTTCTGTATAATCTGTTATGGGTACCTGTAGACCTTTTCAGTGACATGTGGGTATGCTTGTTTTGTCATGGTTCACTCATCTTCTTACAAGTTTTAAGATACCACCTGCTCTGTGCTGCTAAACTTGTATATATGCTATAAGTAATTTCTTCTCATTTTAATTCTCTCCTATCTGAGTAGTGATGGGTTCGCGGGAGCATCCCTTGTCAAGTTTATCGGTTCAAGGCTCAGTACAAGCTGATGGTGAAAGTTTCAAAGAAAATGGGACACTAAAAGAATTTTCTACTATGAATGATACCAATGGAAGTCCAGGGGGTGGTTCTGGTGGAACTGTACTTCTATTTTTGCACACGCTAGACATTGTTGACACTGCTGATCTTTCAACTGGTGGGGGTTATGGTGGTCCAAATGGAGGCGGTGGAGGTGGTGGAAGAATTCATTTCCACTGGTCCGACATTCCTAGTGGAGATGTATACCAGCCTATTGCAACTGTGAATGGCAACCTTCATGCATGGTAAGAATTTTGTGTAATGTGTTTGATAATGCACCTTCATTTTCTCCCGATAGTTTGATAGGCTCTCCATTTCACCATAGGATTATGATGATATATATGAGTCTGTATATTCTGCTGAGATTGCAACACTCTTCGGCAACCTTGTTATTTTGGGTTGTTGGACTGGGTCACTTTTTGGTCCTAGGTCACAAATAGAGAACTCGCTAATGGTTTTGATAGTTCTTGGCAACATTTATCTTTTGTGATAAGGATAAAGTTTATTCCAATGCTTTTGCTGACACACCTGAAGACGACATTAGGGAATGCATCATTTCGTGTTGCTAAAAACAGCTTCATAGTATTTTCTTTGAAAATGCATTAGAAACACAAGGAGCAATAAAGTAGACTTGTTTCTAAGTTATTTCTTTTGAATACTTGATGAAATGATATATCTCCTGAATAATGAGTTGAAGTTTTAATTTGGCAATATGTTGAAAACTAATTGTCACAACTGGATGCTTCTCCATCTTCCTTGAAACTTATTACTTGCTGTTATGGTTCTTTGTGTCAATGATTTTTCTGATTTCTATTTGAAATTGTTGATTCATCCTATTTAAGAATCAATAGTCAATTTGCTCTTCTTGAAATAATTTTCCTTTAGGTTTTCTTCTAATGAGAGTGAATCTTGTAGCTCATTGTAAATGTTTTCTGTTGACCCTAAACCTTGAGCCTTTTCTGATGTCTCAAAGATTGTTACAGTGGAGGTTTGGGCAGAGACATGGGTGGTTCTGGAGAAAATGGAACAGTGACTGGGAAAGCTTGCCCTAAAGGGCTTTATGGAATATTTTGCGAGGTATCATAAGACTGTTGACTTTGTTGCATTCCTAACACGTTTTATCTCTGTATTTTATGTTGTTTTTGTGTCTCCTGTAGTTTCTTGCAAATATAAGACTTTGAACCTGTCATGTGAATGAAGGGAATTATGGCCGACAAAAACTTATACCTTACCTGATTATTTCTTAGCATGTAAGATTTTTCAACCCAAACACTGGGAATACTTGAGCCTACAATGTGTTCAAGAAGAAGATTGCTACATAGCTTGATATTGATTATATTTCACAAGGAACTTGTGTTATGAGAGATGATGTGATTTGCTTTCTCATAAATTTTAAACCAATTTATCATTGTTGTTGAAACTGTTTTTGGAAAGAGTTGACTAATGATCTGATGAGATCATTGGAATTCAAAGTTGTTGGAGTATTTACCCTCTTATACTTTTTGTGTTTCTTCAGGAATGTCCGGTTGGCACATTTAAGAACGTTACTGGATCCGATAGTTCTCTCTGCTGTTCTTGCCCCATCCATGAACTTCCCTATCGTGCTGATTATATTCCTGTTCGAGGTACTGTCTAATACACATTTAGGTCTTGTCTGATCTTGAGACAGAGTCTCAAGGACTTGTGAGAGACCTTAGTTCTGCTAATTCTTGATAGTTCTAAAAACTGTGTTCTCTTTGAAATTCTGGAATTTGGGGATGGACAGAAAATGGGTGACGGGTATAAACATGACAATAATACAGCCAATTTTTCATGGTTCATGTATATAGATGGTTTTGTAACCCTAGTGAAATATCAATTCAATAAGATAACCTATCTATCCTTGGCCATTTGACAGGTGGTGTTACTGAAACTCCTTGTCCGTATAGATGCATTTCAGAGAGATTTCACATGCCACATTGTTATACAGCCCTTGAGGAGTTGATTTACACATTTGGTGGGCCATGGTTATTTGGTCTTCTTCTTGTTGGTCTTCTCATCCTGCTGGCCTTGGTGCTTAGTGTTGCTCGGATGAAATTTGTTGGGGTTGATGAATTACCTGGGCCAGCTCCCACTCAACATGGCTCTCAAATAGATCATTCGTTTCCTTTCTTGGAATCACTTAATGAGGTTGTTTTCAGTATTTTGTAGTGTTTCAGAAATGCTGGAATTCCAACCCTCATCTTTGAAGCCTTTCTGTTCTCTTGTTTTTCATATTCTTCTTTCTTTTATATCTTGATTCATATGCCTCTTTATTCTTTTGATCTAAAAAATGTTCAATTTGGATTTGACTCTACTCATTCAGATTGACATGGTTTACTCATTTTTAGGTTCTGGAAACAAATAGGGCTGAGGAATCTCAGAGCCATGTGCATCGTATGTACTTTATGGGCCCAAATACTTTTAGTGAACCCTGGCATCTTCCACACACTCCCCCAGAACAAATAAAAGAGATTGTGTAAGCATATCTCTTTCTTTGGTCAACTAGTTTTGTTGATGTACTAATTGAACTTCACCTGCGCCCTGCAGGAAAGATTATGATATTTTCTTACTTTCATTGTTTATGCTTTTGCCTCATTTGACATGCAGATATGAGGGGGCTTTCAATGCATTTGTGGATGAGATTAATGCTCTAGCTGCTTATCAATGGTGGGAAGGTGCCATATTCAGCATTCTTTGTGTTCTAGCATATCCACTTGCATGGTCATGGCAGCAATGGCGCCGAAAAATTAAATTGCAAAGACTCCGTGAATTTGTTCGGTCAGAGTATGATCATGCTTGCCTTCGCTCTTGTCGTTCACGTGCTCTTTATGAAGGGCTTAAGGTTTGTATGCCCTAAAACATTTGTCCTTTCCCTTAATCAGTGTTGGACCTAGGTTGTATCTTATCTGATTGTCAAATACAACATACTTGAATATGCCGTAGGTGAATTTTTTACTGGTCAATTTATTTTCTTTTCCTTCTTTAAATAGTCATTCCTCTCTGCACCACCAATTGTTTTCTAAAAAATGAGTTGCTGCTGGATGCTGTTTCTTAGTAGTCTATAATCATAAAATCATAGAAACTGAAAACCATAATTTGCCAATATGGAGCAGTATCTTAGTACCTAGGGATAATGCTTTCAATGAGCTTTAACAGTTGATTTAACAATAACTTAACATGTGGATTACACAACTTAAATTTTCTTGTTTTAGTGATGCTATTTTTCTGGATATTGATATCTTTGTTTGAATAAATTATTTATCCAAGATTTGTTGCTTATGTTATTTAACTTGTTGCAAATACTTGCATTTTAAAAGTGGTTATCAGTGTTATACTTTGATTAATCCCCGTGATAATTACACTATGAAACCCATCCTTAAAGTCCAGGACAGTGATCTCGCTGCTGTCCATTCTTATGCTGATTGTATAGACTGTCTATAATCTAGCAAAGGAGAATATTTGCTGTATATTCTCATCATTAATTATTAGATCCTTGCCCTCTTTTATTATAGGTAGCTGCCTCTTCTGATCTAATGCTTGCATATTTGGACTTCTTTCTTGGTGGAGATGAAAAGAGGACTGACCTTCCTTCTCGACTGCATCAAAGATTTCCAATTTCTATAGTTTTTGGAGGTGATGGAAGTTATATGGCTCCTTTCTCAGTCCAAAGTGACAATATTCTCACTAGCCTAATGAGTCAGGTTTGTTTTTTCAATCCCCTAGCATAAAGGTTTACACTCCTAATGTCCGGTTCAGTAATATGGGTTTTGACTAAACTGATACCTTCTATATGTTAGCTGTGTATGGTATCTATTGTTCTTCTGGTTTTGCAGATGGTCCCTCCTACGACCTGGTACCGTACGGTGGCTGGTTTGAATGCACAACTCCGTTTAGTTTGCCGTGGTCGACTTAGGGTGACATTTCGATCTGTCCTTAGATGGCTTGAAACTCACGCCAATGCTGCTTTAAAGGTGCATGGAGTACATGCTGATCTTGCATGGGTTCAGGCTACAGCTTGTGGTTATTGTCAGTATGGACTCTTGGTGTATGCTATCATAGAAGAAAATGAGCTTACCTTAGCTGATAATGTTGATGGTGCAAAACGAAATGAACAGCATTCATGGTAATTATTTATCATATAATACAAGTTTAGTTGCAGTTCTTCATCTTGTCAAGCTCCTTGACTCAATGAATTGTTAGTTAGGGTATGCTGGGCTGTCCTAATCTCATTGATCATTGTGTATGCTTGAAATGATCATTCAATGAAGAGTTTCTAATTATTTTAAGTCTTCAGATAATAGTTAAGGTTTCCATTTGTATAATTACTAGTTCTTGTATAGATAAGAGACAAGCAAGGATGGTGCAAATATAGGGAGAAACTGTAGCCTATGCACCACGTAGGTAACTGTCTTGACATACATATAGGCTTTATTGTAAGAAGTGTTACTGATTGCATTCCCTTATTGTTGAAGATTATGAAAATTGAGTATGGAAATATTATGTGTCCAACATAGCAATATCTTATGTATCCAATAATACAGTAGTTTAGATATTACTTAGGAATAATATACTTTCTTATTATAAAATACTGTACTGCCTTAAGTAGATGTGCTAACCTAATAAATAATACATCTCAAAACCTTCTGTGGTCTTTATGTGGGGAAATGTAGGTTACGATGAATCACGATAAATCTGTGTAAATTCCTTCTTTCCTTCTCTTTATTTTTCAATTTCACTTAGTATTAGAGTTAGGTTCTGATTCTGAGGACAAAATACATTTGTTTCTTCTGTTTCAGAGCCATTCTTCTTAAGACCATCTGTTATGTCTTCTTTTTTGGCAGTCCAATTGAGAGTGTTGTTATCATTCTTTTGTCCTCCCTTTTGGTAGCCCATTCAGAGCGTCGTTACCTTCAGCTTTCTTCTCTTTTGACAACCCATTGAGAATGGTGTTACCCTTCTGCCTTTCCTTCTGACAGCTCATTCAAAGCATCGGTACCTTCTTCTGTATTTTCTTTTGATGACTTAAAGTGCTATTGTTTATATTCCATCTTTTCTTCCAGCAGCCCTCGAGAGCACCATTATCTCTATCTTTTCCTCTCTATGACTTTAGGGTTTTCCAAACAAAAAAATGTTGGTAAGAAGGAAGAAAAATACTTGAGCAAATAAAAAAAAAAAGCCAGAACAAAATAATATATATTTTTATTCACAAGATTCTCCATTCTCAGGATTCGAACTTCTTATGCAAACTGGAAAGAGGTAGTGTTACTTACCATTTTTGAGGAGCGTTGAAGATCATGAAGATTTAGGATTTAGTGTGGGAATGTTATGAATCTTATATAGGAATGTTTTATGTATCCAATAATAAAGTATTTAGATATTGTTTAGGGATATTGTATTTTCTATTATGGAATATTGTATTGCCGTACTATGATAATTATATGCGGAACCCTAATAAATAATGCACATCAAAACTCTCTGTGGTCTTTGCGTCTGGACATAGGCTAAGCCAATGAACGTTAAAATAATGTGTAACTTGCTACTTTTCTTCTATTTATTTTTCAATTCCATATCTGTGATAACATTTCTCAGGTTATTAGTAATTGCAACATGTGTGTGATTATTTATATTTTAAGTTATACATGCTAATATTACTCTGCTTGTGCAAATGTAATTGTTGTGATTTTGTGATCTGACTGCCTAGAATATACGTGCATCCACATTGAATAATGGGCTGTTAATTTTGGCAACTGATGTCCAGCTACTTAAAGCTAGACCTTTGCTTTGGTTTAGGTTTAACTCGGGTTTCTGTAACATTTCGGTCAACAGTGTGAAGAGCATGCACACACAAATTCCATCCGGTCATTCAAAAGAAAACAGTCTCACAAGTAGAGCCCAGAGAACGAAGGAGAGCTTTTTGAGATGGAAAAAGAGTCCTGGAGGAATTATAGATCCCAACAGCATACAAACGCTTGAAGAAAAGAGAGGTTTATATTATCCTCTCTCTTTCTTGTTGCATAATACAAAGCCTGTTGGCCACCAGGTTATCTTCCTTATAAATATATTCGTTTGATTTAGTACCTTGCCTGTCTCCTCTCTTTCCACATTCTTGTGATGATATTTGCTTGTCCCAATTTTACTGATTGTCTATCATCTTATGTGCAGGATCTTGTTGGTTTGGTCATCTCCATACTTCTTTTAGGAGATTTTAGCTTAGTGTTACTTACTTTCCTACAATTGTACTCATTCTCATTGGTTGATGTCTTTCTAGCTTTGCTTATTTTACCTCTTGGCATTCTGTTGCCATTTCCTGCTGGAATCAATGCCTTGTTCAGTCATGGACCTAGGCGTTCTGCAGGTCTTGCTCGCATCTATGCCCTGTGGAACATTACATCCTTGATTAATGTCGTAAGTTGCTGCTTTAATCTGTTTAGATATCCCACTTAATCCTTAACGAAGCAATCTGTTTGTAGTATTTTCCGGATAGTTACTTGAATAATTTGATTTTCCTCGTCTTTTGACAGTCAATTTACTTGTAACCTTACCCTTTTCGCCTTCTGCCAGATTGTTGCATTCCTTTGTGGTTATGTGCATTATGGCAGTCAGTCATCCACAAATAATGTTCCTTTCCAGCCATGGAATATTAGCATGTGAGTTTATCCTAGCGGATTTTACAAGCTTAAACTAGATCGGGAAAGTTTGGGGTAACAGCTGCTGACATGGTTGCTTGCGTTTTTTTTGTGTTTCTTTGGGGGCTCTTCGGGATGCTGTGATGCAGGGATGAAAGTGAATGGTGGATTTTTCCAGCTGGACTTGTGCTATGTAAAATTCTGCAGTCTCAGCTTGTGAATTGGCATGTCGCGAATCTGGAGATACAAGACCGCTCACTGTATAGCAATGATTTGGAGATGTTTTGGCAATCGTGATAAATGACAACACATTGATGAGGATTCTTTTTAATTTTTTTGTATGCTACGCACTAGGATACTAGGAAAATGTTTGGTAGAGGGAAAAGTAAAACTAGAAATAGGAAGAGAAGAAAAACTACAAATATTCCCAATGTAAATATCACTAGATCCATGCAGAGAAGTTATGCTCGTGTATTTTTCTGTACAAAAAGATGTGAACTAAATAGAAAGTATTAATTTCAATTGTTAAAACTCAGACAAGTAACTAGATCACTAGGGATGATGAATTTCCTTTTGAGGGGGTATTATATAGCGTGATATGGTTTTTATTGATATTATAATTATCTTAATAGAAGAAACGCTATTCTGTATTCAAGCGC
>JAOSBL010000001.1:19840616-19854686 GCA_027568915.1 Erythroxylum roraimae | reverse complement strand
TCTTACAAAATTCTCTTCCATTCAATTCCCTCCTTTGATAAATTAAGAAAACAAACAAGAGAAAGAAAATCACATTTCTCTTTCATTCTTTTCTCTTCTTTTCCCTTCAATATTTCCTTTCCTTTCTCTTGTACAATTAAGGATCCAAACAAAGGCTTAGGAAATTGGAAATGGTAAAAGATTATTTTATGTTTTTTTGGTTAAAATAAGTACCTTAAAAATTAAAAAAATTGGAAAATTGTCGAAATTGATTCCACCGAGAAGAAAGGAAGTGCCTTTCTCCATAAAATATTTTGGACGTAGAAGTTGGTATCATTTGCAATATGCAGAAGCAGAGAGAATGGAAACGACAGCGTTGCAGCAGCATTGTAAAATAAAAGGACAAGGTTTGGGTTTGGTTTTTTCAATAGAAAACAAAAACATAACCCAGAGAAACTGAACTGTGGTGTAATCGTTCATCTGTTGAAGCGGGAGATTTGATAATGGTAAGCAAAATTAATTGGTCTGAGTAGTAGTGGCTGCATAGAAAGACTTGTTTATAGTTACTTTACATGCGTGTTGCAGTTTGCAATTGCTGCAATTAACGATACAGACTCTAGAGAGCAGTGGGAGCCCTTAGCTCCCACCAAAGAAGCTCAGGTAAGTTTGTTGCTTGCGTTCTCCGTTTGTTTTTCTTCCTAAATTCAGAAGAAAGCCAAAAATTTCAGGAATTCCATCTCACGCAAACCTACCACGACGGCCTTCTCAAGTTACAATCCAAAGAATACCACAAAGCCCGACAACTTTTGGAGTCTGTCCTCCAGGATCCTTTGATTTCAAATGCTCAGGTATCTCTTTGTTTCCCTTTTTCTTCCTTCTTTTCAATATAATTCTAATTATGTTCTTTTTCTTTACAACTTTAGGTGGATAGTAAACCTAGTGATGATCACTTGCTGCAGCTCAGGTCTCTGTCTCTCTCGTCCTGCTTTAAATCCATTTGAAAATTTTATATTTTTCTAAAGAGTTTATTTTTTTAATCAGTAGGAGCTAAGATCGTAAGCTGATTTGATCACTAGGAAGTAAAAAGTTGATAAGGGGTCATCTGGACCAAAATAATTTTTATAATTTTCTGTTTTCCACAGATTTTTGGCCCTGAAAAATCTGGCCACTGTTTTTCTTCAACAAGGTTCACTTCATTACGAGAATGCTCTGCATTGCTATCTTCAAGCTGTTGAAATTGATACGAAAGATTCTGTTGTCTGGAACCAGCTAGGAACTCTGTCATGTTCAATGGGTTTGCTAAGCATATCGCGCTGGGCATTTGAGCAGGGGCTGCTCTGTAGCCCTAATAATTGTAAGCCTAAATATTTTCTTTTCCTTCTTTTGATGTTTATCTATATATGGTCTTCCTTTGTAGTAAATCAACTATTGCTTTAATTGTTTTGACTTCCCTAGATTTTAGCTATCTTCAGGAAATGAAATTATTTCGCTTCTGTGCATGCAGGGAATTGCATGGAGAAACTATTGGAAGTTCTAATTGCCATTGGTGATGAGGTTGCATGCCTTTCTGTTGCTGAGTTGATTGTAAGGCATTGGCCCTCACATTTGCGTGCTTTGCATGTGAAAAATACTATTACAAATTCGGAACCAATACCATTTGCTCCTAGAGGTATAGACAAGCTTGAACCTAAGCATGCCCGGCTGAAATTTCTTGACAAGAGGAAAGCAACTGATGATGTTCTTGATGGGGCAATTGCTAGTAAAAACCCAAACAAGAACGTTGAATTACATCTTTCTGAACTTTCTTGGGTGGCCCTTGCTGATGAGCTTCTAGGTATTCTACGTCCACTGCATAGTAGTGCCTATAATGTTGGCAATGATGAAAAAAAATCTGGAGATGTCAGGATAGCTATTCATTTGCCTCGTTTGAATTATGTTGGACCTACTGAAAAGAGAAAATTTCATTCTGTCTTAAGTAATGGGGGTGTCTCAGTTGGTGAGAGTTACTCTGAAAAAGCTATTGCTGTAAAACAAGGAGAACCAAGTTTTTTTGATGAACAGCCTCATGAAAGGCGGAGCAGTCGTCTTGAGAGGCTTAGGAGTCGTAAACCAGGAAAAGAAGAATTGGATTTTGCTAATGGTAAGGACATGGAGAAAGTTGTAATTCAATTTTTAGAACCTTTTATTGTTGGTAGAGCTGGAAGCAGCGGTTCTGATCATGCATCTGGTTGTTCTGTTTCATGTCCTAGTAATACTGAACATGATGAGGTATCTCAATTTGTAAGAGAAACTTCAAAAAACTATGGTGCTTATCATCTCGGTCACTTGCTTTTGGAAAAAGCTGCAAATAGGGGCATTGCATATCAAGATTCATTTTCCAAACTCCTAGAGTTGGAAAAATTGACAAGATATTGGGGACAGGATCGGACTCCTGAATGCAATCTTTTTCTCGCTGAACTATACTATGACCTTGGATCTTTTCCATCTAATTCTTTAAAGTTTACTGAATTCATGTCCGAAGCATCCTTCCATCTCTGTAAAATAATAGAATCTGTTGCTTTGGATTATCCTTTCCACTCGATGCATGTAGTGGGAAAGGGAAGTTGCTCATCAATTAAGAATTATCAAGAGAATAGACCATTGGTGGTTACAGACACCAATTTCTGGGAATCTAATTCTTTACTGAGCCGTAAAAATTCTTTTTGGATTCGCTTCTTCTGGCTAAGTGGTAAATTATCAATCGTGGATGGTGACAAGGCAAAAGCTTATGAAGAGTTATGTATTTCCTTGTCTCTGTTGACAAACAAGGAAACAAGGAATGATTCTCATTATTCTGTCCAGCTGCCACACCTAAAAATCAATTCGGACTTAACTATAAACAGAATTCTCTACGAAATTAATTTGTTGAAACTTGAGTTTCTTCTTGAGAAGACTATATTTGCGATGATTGAGAAAGAAATGTATCAGGATTGCATAGATTCATTAGCTCCACTTATACTCTCTACACACCGTGTTTACCTTGATGCATTGCCATCCCCTGCTGGTGATAAGAAAGCAGAAGGATTAGCATCTACTGAACTTTTGGCTCTAGATATGTTACTTAAAGCTTGTGAGAAGACAAAACCAATGGATCTTGAGGTTTATCTGAATTCTCACCGACGGAAACTGCAGTTTCTCATGGTACTAACTGGTGTTGATGATTGTAAACTATTTGCACAGAAGATTGAGCTTAGAGCATATTATGCCTGCGACACAGTAGCAAACGAAAATGTAGGCAAGCACTGGAATAACTTGTTAACAGAGGAAGTGAAGGCAATTTCTCAATGTGTTTTGCACTTGAAGACCTCTATCAATGTGAGTCCTTATTTATTCCTCACAGTGAATGCTGATCTTGTTGATGACTATTTCACTGTATCTTTTGCCATATATTCATTTTAAAAATTTATACAGCAGCTTATTTCTCCAAGATGCTAATGGAGAATGTTAAAATAGCTCTAGTCATTCGAGTTTTACATTTCTTATATTTTTCTATATAACATTGGAGATTTATACTTGCAGGATGGTAATATTGTTCCCTTGGGAATTATTGGTGATATTCAATCTTTGCTGGTGGCAGTTATGCGTCATATTGCAACTAATTACCTCTGTAAGGGTTCTTTTGTATCAGTAAGTGCTGATGAAACCGAACAGAAGCAAACATGCTGTTTTCTTGATGCAGTTATTGCGTTCTGCAAACTTCAACATCTTGTCCCTACTATTCCCATTAAAACTCAAGTTAGTCACAATTTCTGGGAATTTAAAACTTTGGTTGAGATGCTCATTCTCATTTCTTACATATATCAACACCTGTGTTTTCTAATCTCAGGTTGAATTGATTGTAGCAATTCATGATTTGCTTGCTGAATATGGCATCTGCTGCGTGGGTGAGGATGGTGAAGAAGGAACATTTCTTAGGTTTGCGATAAAGCATCTCTTGGCCTTGGACATGAAGATGAAATCCTGCTTGAACTTTTCAAACAGGGAAGATCAACATGATAACCAGCTTTCGCCTCATTGTCATTTGAAGTCAGATAGCATGGATGTGGAGATGGGCAGGATCATAGATGACGTTTGTGGGGAAACTATGACAAAAGGTGTAACATATCATGCAGATCTGGAGAAATGTAATACAGTCATAGAATGCGAAAAGCAAAGTAGTGAGGAGGAAAAGAACAAAAGAGAAAAATGGAATGAACAGCCTGCTGAGATAAAAAATGAACTTGCTGATAATGATAGGGAGGAACTTGAGTTGACATTTGATAATGCCTTAGATCAATGCTTTTTCTGCTTATATGGTCTCAATCTTAGATCTGATTCATCCTATGATGATGATTTAGCTATGCATAGGAACACTAGTCGTGGAGACTATCAGACCAAGGAACAATGTGCAGATGTTTTTCAGTATATACTGCCCTATGCAAAGGGTTCTTCGGTTAGTGATCTCTCTCTCTCTTTCTGTGGCTATATGTCTCTGTCTCTATCTCTTTCATTTGAGTTGGTTTCCTATTTATGTCTCAGAGAAGTGGACTGGTAAAACTTCGTAGGGTATTGAGAGCTATTCGCAAGCATTTCCCTCAACCACCAGAAGAAATTTTAGCTGGGAATGCAATAGATAAGTTCTTAGATGATAATGATCTGTGTGAGGAGAAACTCTCAGAGGAGGCCAGGTCTGAAGGGTATCTTGAGACCATAACCAAACTAATATTTTCAGATAGTGGAGGTGTCAAACAACACAGGGCACTGATGGTTGGAAGGTACTTGGTTTATTCAATAAACTGGTTATGTTAATCAAATTTATTAGTATGTTTTTTTGTTTGTGAATATGCTAATTACATTGGTAATGCACGCAGCTCGGAGCCATATTCAGATATATATTGCAACTTGTATTATTTTCTAGCTCTATCTGAAGAAATGAGCGCAACTGACAAATGGCCAGGCTTTGTGCTTACCAAGGAGGGGGAAGAATTTGTGCAGCAAAATGCAAACCTCTTCAAATATGATCTACTGTACAATCCTCTACGTTTTGAGAGTTGGCAACGACTAGCAAATATCTATGATGAGGCAAAAATTGCGATTTGTCTTTTTTCATAATAAATGATTATATGAACTACAAATATATCTGTTTTCCCAAGATAAAGAAATCTTTTTGGCCATTCTCTAATTCTCATTGTTGGTGATTGATTAAAACAGGAGGTAGATCTGTTGCTCAATGATGGCAGTAAGCACATAAATGTAATTGGATGGAAAAAGAATGCTACTTTACCTCAGAGAGTTGAGACTAGTAGAAGGAGAAGTAGGCGTTGTCTGTTAATGAGTTTGGCTTTGGCAAAGACATCAGCTCAGCAGGTTGATCTATTGTCTGCGTCACTTTTGAGAATCAGAGTTTTTAGATGATTACACTTTGACCTTTTATGCCACCTGTATATCTCGTTTGCTACTCTGCTGACAACTGATAAAGGTGTCATGAGATTCAGATGTGTTTTGGCTCTTATAAATTGAAAAGTTGAGGTCAAGTAAACAGTTTTAGAATTTAGTTGGATGGTTTTTTGATAC
The DNA here is from genome assembly GCA_027568915.1 of Erythroxylum roraimae. Classification (NCBI taxonomy): domain Eukaryota; kingdom Viridiplantae; phylum Streptophyta; class Magnoliopsida; order Malpighiales; family Erythroxylaceae; genus Erythroxylum; species Erythroxylum roraimae. The sequence continues at coordinate 19,849,115 of JAOSBL010000001.1, read as the reverse complement.
CTTTTAAGTGCAGGATAATCTGTAAAACTAGATAAGTAAAAATTTGTAATGATGATTATGATACCATAAGTTTCTTAAAAGTCTTTTAAACAACAGCAACACCTAGTAAGAGTCCCGCTGAAATACGGGGTTTGAGGAAGTCCAATAGTATGCAGCTTTACTCGTATCTAGTGGAGATCTTGTTTCAGATTCTTTTCAGATTCTCAAAGTCTTTTGGAAGTAGAAAATATCTGGGCATTATAATGTGACATTAACTTACTATTAGCTGCTTTCATTTACTGGTTTCATGGCTACGCCTGAAGTTCATGTATGTCCTACTGAGGCAACAATGCATTACAGTGTTTCATTTTTTGAGATTAGGACGAGAGCAGGATAACTTATGCAATTTAGTTTCTACTCTGATAAGTTTGTTTTCAGAAATTATCCTAAAAGGTAATCTTATATTGTTCTAGTGTGAGATACATGAGTTGCTGGCATTGGTATACTATGACAGCCTTCAGAATGTGGTACCCTTTTATGACCAGCGATCTGTTGTACCCTCGAAGGATACAGCATGGATGGTACATTGTGAGAATTCGTTGAAGCATTTTACAAAAGCCTTCTCACACAGGTCTATATGCTACTTTATGTATTATTATTTTCTTTTACATCATTTTGTCACATGATTTATCGAATTCATTTGGGTTTGCAGACAAGATTGGTCACATGCATTTTATATGGGAAAACTGTGTGAAAAGCTAGGACACTCTCTCGAGACATCATTATCCTACTATGATAAGGCCATTGCCTTGAATCCATCTGCAGTTGATCCTGTCTATAGGATGCATGCTTCTCGCTTAAAGTTACTTTTCTCTTGTGGTAAACAGAACCTAGAGGCTCTAAAGGTTTATTCATCTCTCTTCGTCAATGATATAAATTAAAATAAATCCATTAGTAACCAACTAATTCGGGTCTCATTTTATGTATTATGGTTCTCACAATGTGTGCTTGAAATGAATGATAACATTTGTATGTGTGAAGAGTGTCAACAAATGTGGCTTTTTATGTTTGGAGTTGGATAAGTTTTATTTCTCCTAATTTGTCTGTCTCTTATTCTCTATTATCTTCTTCATGGCAGGTCATTTCTAGATATTCGTTTGGCCAGGCAATAAACCATACTGTAATGAACACTGTTAATGAATTGGCATCTGAAATGTGCAATTTAGCCGAAGATACAAAAAGCAGGAACTCTAACCAACTTGAGGAAAAGGGTCAGGATCCTTTGGAAGATCTGTGGCATATGCTTTACAATGATTGCCTGTCTGCCCTGGAAATTTGCATTGAAGGAGATTTGAAACATTTTCATAAGGCTAGATATATGCTTGCTCAAGGACTGTATAAAAGGGGTTTGAATGGTGATCTAGAGAGGGCAAAGGATGAACTTTCTTTTTGCTTCAAGTCTTCTCGCTCATCTTTCACCATTAATATGTGGGAGATCGATGGCATGGTCAAGAAGGGAAGGTACGGACTATATGCCAATAGTCCTTATTTGAGTTTTATACACCAAGAATGCCACAAACCAATATTTATGGTAAAAGTAGCCATGAGGGGGTATGACAAAAATTGGACAGCAGATAAATGTGGATCCATTATTACTTACAACAGTTCACAACTCAACAGAGAATTTGGACTCATTCTTTATGAGTGGTTCAGACTTTTGGCTTTTGCGATCTCCTATGTCATGTTTTAATGGAAAACTTGAAATTGATATCACTAAACATGAGCAAGTCCACTGTATGATTAACTGAGAGGATGTTAACTTCTCAAACTTCCAATATATGTTATTTCATTGGAGTTTTCATGAGTCTTTATAGTATATTGATTTCATGAAAAAGTATATGCTGAAGGATCTTTTGCAATTAGGAAGTTTTAAGTGCTTTTTATGTGCAATCATATCTTTACTGTTTAATTTATTCCCTGCTTTTTCATATGTCAGGCGTAAAACACCTGGTGTTTCTGGGAACAAGAAAGCCCTTGAAGTTAATTTACCAGAAAGTTCGAGAAAGTTTATTACCTGTATTCGAAAATATTTATTGTTCTATTTGAAATTGTTGGAAGAGACTGGAGACATTTGTACACTTGATCGTGCTTTTATATCCCTTCGGGCTGACAAGAGGGTAAAAGCTCAACCACCTAAAGTTGCTTTTGTTGTATGAGATTGCTGACAGCATTGACCTGATTTCTTCAGAAAATTATTCCTTTTACAGTGTTTGGTTTTATGCTTCACTTCACAGAAAAAAAGTCCATGCTTTGGTTAACTGATCCTAAACTGTAGTCTGTTGGGATTTGTGGCTTGAGGGTTTGTTGGAAAGGGTTCATCCAAAGTAGGCATTGCTTGTAGATTGATTGTTTATTCTGAAGCCTGTCTGCACAGGCCTTGATATGATAACTCATATTGAGTGAATAACTGCCTAAGCATTATCCCTAATCTTTACTCCTTGATATTGCTTTGAGCAATTTAAATTAGTTTCTGACTTTGATTTAAATTCAGTTCTCATTGTGCATCGAAGATCTTGTACCTGTGGCTCTTGGGAGGTTCATCAAAGCACTTATCTCATCCATTAATCAAGCTGAGACTGCTGGCTCTGGCATTCCAAAAAACTCTGACCAAACACTGGAGAAGATGTTTTCTTTGTTTATCGAACAGGGAAACCTATGGCCTGAACTATTGAGCTTACCTGAGATGAGAAACCCAGAAATATGTGAGAGAAATTTATATGGGTAATTGCTTTCATCTTGTATATAGAAAGGTTCTGATTTTTTACTACCTTCATTGCAGTTCTGATGCCTCTATTTCTGTAGTATTCTTAATCAGCAATTTGTTGGGTGAAGTCTTGTGAGCAGTTGGAATTATGTGTCTGCTTTTTTCATCTGAAATGAACTGCCCAATTTCTTCCTTAAGCCCAAATACTATTTTGACAAGTATGCTAAAATCTACTCTATAAGATCCACCCCTAACATTTATTATCTTTCAATTCTTTCATCTGAAGTCTTATCAAACATGAAGTTCAAATTGTCATGTAACCTCATTTGCTAACATAACCTTACGATGCTTAATTTTACCGTTGTTAGTCAAGTTCTCCCCACTTATTGCAGATATCTCCAACAATATGTTGCATCATTGGAGTGGAATTGCAAGGTCGAGACGCTTGAAACAATCAATGAGAAGATACGGAAGCGTTTCAAGAATCCCAGATTGTCCAATAGCAACTGTGCGAAGGTTTGCCAGCAAGCTTCCATTGCCTGGTGTCGATCCCTCATAATTAGCCTGGCTTTGATCACTCCTTGGCAATCTGGACAACTAGCAGAGAGTCATGCCCTTAACCTGCCAGAAAGTGGCTTGGAAAATAGTGATCTGCTCTTTATTGATTTGCAGATGACCGAGTTATGGAGTTCATCTTCCAATGGCTCTAGCAATTGGGAAGTTTTTGAATCAAAATGGAGCCATATCCTGAGTAGAATAAAAAACATTATGATCAGGAAAGTTTCAGATGAAAATTACGAGACGGCCAACTCTTTGCTTAGAAGCTCATACAATTTCTACCGTGAGAGTTCCTGTGTAATGCTCCCTTCAGGTCTGAACCTTTACTTGGTTCCGTCAAGGCTGGCAACAGAGAGAGAAATAAAAACAGGAATGGATGGGGTTGAAATTCTTGACCTGAGCATCCCAAGGAAGCTTCTCTTATGGGCGTACACACTATTGTATGGCCGTTGTTCTAACATCTCAGTTGTCGTTAAACATTGTGAAGAAACCATGAAGGTCTGGAATATACCGCTCTGCTAAATTTTTGCTAATTGATGCATAAAACTTGTTTGATTGGATTCCGCTTTGTTTTTTGCAGTCAAAAATTAAAAAGGGAGCTGGGACCTCTTCTGTGGCACCGAACACATGCATGCCCTCTATCACGACTTTTCATACAGGTTATTCTTAATGTTTTCTGAACTAACTTTTCTCATCTAAATTTCAAAATCCATTTCGGATTGCTTGTCAGTTAATTTCCTTCACCTTACTTGGCAAGAAATAGTTTCCTTCTAATTGAAGCAATGCCTTGTCACCTTTTATTTGCATGCCTGAGTTTTATGCTTCTGCATAATTTCACTGTTAATAACTTCGTGTTAATATTAGGTGGTGGAAAAGACAGTGGGATTCATGGAGGCAGCGAACCAGATACTGCCCAGGCGATCCTAGTGGCATCTGCCTCATTGTCCACAGAGCACATTAATACATCAGCACCGCCACCTATGGAGAGCCAGAAGGGCTTACTTGCTACATCACGCACAACTCTGTGCAGCAAGAACATTGCTGAAGGCAACTCTGCGATGCAGGAAAGTGAAGACCCAAGTGCCAGTTAATTTCAAATGAACGTTGTCGGCGGGGATGTAAAAAGTTTAATATGGAGATGGATTTCCAAGTTTCAGCAACTGATCATGCAGTTCCAGAAACTATTCGTGCTCGTGATCATGATCATGTTCATGTTGGAGACCGTTTCGATGCTATTGTTGCTGAGGATAGAGTACCTTAGCTGGAGAAACAGCATAATGTTTAATTTTAGTAGAATTTCGTTCGTTTGTTAGAAAGTAGCAGCGGTTAGTTGTTAATTAGTTATATAAACAAATTATTTCGTCTTTATTTCAGATTAACTTGTATATGTTCTTTGCATTTTTTCACAACGAATGGATGATCTTCGCTTCTTTAATTCCATTCTCAAGCTGTCTTCAATTTTTTATTTTTTTGGGTCGCATAACTACATGTTTTCTTTTCCTTGACAACTAATTCAAGTTGTCTTCATACATACCTCTCCCTTGGTTACATTCAAACTCTGGTTTCAATCTTTATTACCTTCACTCTAAAGGAAAATTCATCTTTGATCGTTTTCATGTTTTTATTGAATGGCACAGTTGAGTTGAAGCAATAGAAATGGTTCTTTATCCAAACTTAAGTTCCATTTTGTAGATTTCTCTTATCCAAGTTGTAAATATCGATCATAAGTAGCTTGAAAATGAGCAACGATACGGGGTTTTACAGCTAGTCAATTCACTTTTCCTTTTTATAATAATGTGGTAGATCCTCATGATCGCTTTTCATTGGGTGATTCAATTTGGATTATTGTAACTTTTAGAACAAATACAGACCTTTTTGTTAAGGTAAACTCTTAACGAGTGAATATCGTACCGGATTAAATTTTGGTATGGTACTATATTGGTATCAGTTAATATCAGATACTGTTTCAGGTAATTTTTTAAATTTATAAAATAGCTCCTGAATTTTTTTAAAAATTTAAAAATAATCCATTGTCATATTGTAAAGTTGTATATTATTTAATTTAGTTTTTTTTGTTTATATCTTATCCATTTTAGTATATATCTTTATTATATTTTAATTATTTCTATATATAATAATTATCTATATATAATAATTATCTATATAGAATAATTAATTGTAAAATAATGAAAATAATTATAGGAGGGAGGGAGTGAAATTTTGAAAATTTTTGAAAATTTTGTAAATTTTTTTTCCAATTTTTTAAAATTTTCAGTAACGACCGGTATTTAAATCCGGTACTAAAATTTAAAATCCGATACCAAATTTAGGCCAGTATCGGCCGGTATGAAACGGAATTCAATACCGTGCTCTTAACTACTAATTATTGTAACATCGGTCAATATATTTCTAATTTGGAGTCATGCCTAAGTTCAGAGAAATTTTAAAAGCATACAAGGGTCAAGTATTATATAACAATGGATCAAGGCGTTAAATTTACAAATATTATATCTACTATCAAGTGATAATTACTCTTATTATTTTAAAGATCAAAAGTGACTTGAATTAAATTAACAAAGTTTATTAAATCTATTTTCAAAAAAAAAGTTTATTAAATCTGTGAAATAATTTATTTATAATAACCCATCAGAATTAGTTAAAGCAAAATTAATTATCAAATTGTTAAATTTAATGACAGAACTCTTTAAGGTATAAATTATATGCCTTTGTGAAATAATTCATGTGAAGTGATTCGTGATTCGTGAGTCGTGATAATTAATAAATAATTCTTTAAGTGAACTCCCAAAATATCACAAAGATTCTCTTTATTTTTAACCAACTAACAATCTATCTTCAATTTTTATATTTCAATTTTTATTTCTTCATGTAAAGATGTTGCTCATACATTTGTATAAGAAATATTAATTAAATATAACATTGTAGAAAAATTTACTAATTAACCAATTTAGCAAGTACAATAACATAACTAATCTTAACTTTAGACTTAAAGATTTATTCTACAAGAATAATAATCTTTATAAAGGTAAATTTGAACGCAAATAAAACAATTTTAGAATCAAGAATTAAGAACAAATATTGAAAATTTGAATTTATTGAAACAATTATATATGATACTAAGTAAAACTAGAAAAAAAAATTCAAATGATTTTGGATTAGATTTGAACTCTTTGAATTTTCTTGAGTTGCCTAAAGATTTATAGGAGTCTTCTTGAACAATTCTGACAGGTTTGAAGAATATAATAACTGTCTCCAACAAAATTTGAAATTGTAAGGAAATAACCCTAAACATTTTTTAAAATTAAATAATTTTATTAACTAATCATAGACATGGGCCTCAACACAAAGATGATTCAAAGTTTGAACCATCAAAACATCTTTTAGCTCATGAATCTAATTACAAACAGCTAAGGATATTAGCTATCACTTTCCCCAGCCTAGTTTTGAATATAACTCATATGGGAAGTTCTTCTTTTAGGTTCCATACTTCCGTCACTAAGAGGATGACCTCTTCATAGGCTTTATGAGTTATTAGGATTTCTCTAATACATCATATGATCTTGTGAGCTAAGGCATGCTTTTCCATTGAAGTTCCTCTGAACATTCTATAATTCCTTTCTCTCTATGGAGTAGTGGAAGGCAATTCTGAGACAAGCATAGTTTCGTTCTAGTTTGATTATCTGCCTATTTTAGTATATTCTCCTATTCTAACTCTACACTACAAGAAAATTGACCATTGCTGACGGAATATTCTGTCGGGCAATTGAAGATTTCCGTCGGTATATGTCCTTACCGACGGTACGCGACGAAAGTAGAAACCATCGGTGAATTGGCTGTCGCTATTATATACCGACGGATACTTAACCGTCGGTATATTATCAACGGAACACCGACGGAATTATATCCGTTGTTCTTATGTTGCGACGGACATGAAGTAATATTATCGTCGGTGAAATGCCGACTTCACCGACGATTATATTCCGTCGGTTTATTTTACGGATGGAATTACCGTCGGTAAGTTCATGGAATAATAACGACGGATATGGATTCCGTCGGCAATGTTCAGCTTATACCGACGGACAAGAGTCCGTAGGCATTTATAGTTCTCGTTTTTGGACCGACGGATTGGCCTACGAACTTAAGTTGCATATTTATAAGTATTTGTGTAAGAAGAAAATTAGATTAAACATACAAAATTTGAAGAATGTCAACTGTTATAAAATTGGTAATAAACATCTCAAAGTGTACATAAATTGTTATGTTTGTACTTTAAACTAATAAGTTCGAGTATCTAAGGTTCTGGTGATCGCGGGTGGTCCTCTGTAGAACTGTCCTTCGACTGTCCGAACGGTGGTCTGAACTGAGCCATCATCTCTTCTCTCATCTTTGCCATCTGCTCGCTCATCCGTAGCTCCATCTGCTCCCTGATCCGTTGCTCCTACTCCCGCATTAGTTGTTCTGCCCGGCCTGTCTGGTCCTCTTCCAATTGAGCTATCTTGTCCATTAATGTTTGTACTGTGGCCCGAAGCTCGATGACTTCATTGTTGTTTGATGGCCTAGTGGACGCTGCTGTACTGGAAATGGAAGATTGAGAATAACATGTGTTCCCATACGTACCTAGCCCAAAAATCCTGCCGCGACGATCCCTACCACCAACGGCCTCAAAATACGTCTGAGTCACGTCTATAGGAGGTTCGTCCTGAGACTGTAGCTCAAGGGTTTGTTGTAATTGGTCCTATAAGGTATGTCAAGTTAACATTAACATGAAGGACAGTAAACAGTAACAGTTTTAGAAATATATAAATTGCATGAACTGGACATACATTCAGCTCTCGACAGCGGTTGTTGATGAAGGTTACACCGTCATGTTTCTTCGTGTGAGTGTGCAGAAATAACTGAATTGGTGTAGGCTTGCAACCCAATGACTTTTCCTACATGAGAAAGACCAAATGTTATCATGGTCCATAAGCAAAGGAAATAATATTCGCCTCCTGTTAAACAAAGAAAACAATGGAACAACACCATAAGTGGCACCAGACATTTATACCATTATCATTATCCATAATACAACGAAGCTAAATATCAACAAAATTAGTGTAGAGTGTACAAACTTACAAGTCTATCTGCATGCTCTTGGTGAGGTATTGAGCCTCCCGTATGTACGGGTAGACTCGGTTGAT
>JAOSBL010000001.1:19697927-19718583 GCA_027568915.1 Erythroxylum roraimae | reverse complement strand
AACTTAAACAAATGAGGTAAAAGTCTTTTTAGGTAAGAGAAATTAGGATGTCCTAATCTATTATGCCAAAGCAAAATCTTTTCCTTAGCAGGGGTAGAACGAATACTGCTTAAGCCAAGAGCTTCTTTATTCTTCAAGTTATCATCAACTAAGTAGTAGAGACCATCTATCAACTTGGCACTACCAATCATCTTCCTCGAAGTTGGTTCCTGAAAAACACAATATGAGTCAAAAAAAGTAATGGTACAATTAGAGTCATGGGTTAGTTTGCTTACAGACGGCAGATTACAAGCTAGTTTTGGAACATGTAAGACAAATTTAAGGCAGATATTCGAGGATAGAGTTACTAAACCTTTACCAGCTACAACAAAAAGTTATACGGATTTTTTCATGACCAGAACAAGGGTCATAAGTATGAAATGAATTAGAAGAACTGGTCATATGGTCAGATGCTCCTGAATCAATGATCCAAGGAGTGGAATTATATGAAAAGGAACATGATAAAGCAGTAAAATCCCTACCAGTTTGCGCCACAAAGGCATTAGGAGCACTTGAGGATTTAGTTTTGGGTTTCAGAAGCTTCAGAATATAGTTAGTCTGCTCTTGTGAGAACTGTCTAGCATCCACCTCATGTGCTGATGGGATTTTGCGTGATTCATAGTGAGTTGAATCACTAGAGGAAGTTTTATTAAATTTCCCTTCACGTGATCCCTTCTAATTTGTTGGCTTTCCATGGAGTTTCCAGCATGTTTCATGGGTTTGCTGTGCTTTATTGCAATAGTCACACCAAACTCGTGACTGTTCCTCAGTCTTCCTAGTACGACCAGTAGTATTCCCATTAACTAGTGTTGTGTTTTCAATAGTAGACGTAGGATTTCGTTTGCCAAGCATCACAAACCGTCTGCTTTCTTCATATCGGACTTCTGCAAAGACTTCTCCAATGGTAGGAAGTGGTTGTCTTCCAATAATGTTGCCTCTAACCTCATCAAACTCAACATTAAGTCCAATTAAGAACTTAAAAATTCAATTATCCTCAACTGTTTTTCGAAAATAGTTACAGTCATCAGGAGATTTCCATTCATGGTCATTAAACAATTCTTAAGAGAATTAAAGTGCTTAGTAACACTATCCTCACCTTGGTGGATCTCACCCAATTTGAGAGTTAGTTCATACACTTGGGACTGGTTTCCCAAATCATAATACATCTGATTCACATTGTCCCATAGCTCTTTAGCTGTGTGGTAACACATATAGTTAGAGATAATATCTTCCTCCATAGAATTTACCAGCCATGTCATCACTATAGAATTTTCAGCATCCCATATTCCGTGTGTAGGATCATCTGCCGTAGGTTCCTTTTTGTCAACATTCAAATATCCAATTTTACCTCTCCCACGAATGTACATTCTCACTGATTGGGACCAGCAAAGAAAGTTCTCTCCATTCAATCGTATAGTAGTGATCTGAATGGAATGAGAATCTGAGGTAGTATTGTGTGGAGGAGGTGTTTGAATTGGGTTAGAGGATTCACCAATGTCAGACATGGTTGACATAGATTGGCAGGATTAGAAACAATAGGTGGTGGATAGGGTTTTTTGAATGTTCAGGTATGGCTCTGATACTAGGCAGAAATTCTAAACTGTTGTATTTCACTCACTTTTCATCAGTACATAGATACAAGTATATATAGAAATAGAGGGGGCTATTCTAGGAAACTAATATCTTTACATAATATCCTAATATCTGTACATAATATCAGATCTGATTTCCTAATTATTTAGGAGTTAATTATATCAAGGAAATATCCAACAGATGTGATAACTTTGTGATCTAGCTGTGTATACATGTAGCTTTGTGATCTGGCTGTGTATACATGATTCATTTTCTAAGTTGTTATGGTCCTGCCTCTCTCGTATTCCCCCTGGAACTACAAACTAATAGATTCAGATTTCTTCTGGATAAGTGTATGGTTCTGAGTGTTGCATAATATATGATGGTTCATATTTTAAGTGCCTATAGTGTCTGTTGCAGTCTTTGGTGTTTCTTAGATGATAATGCTTTCCAGGAAAGATGTGGTCATATGAAACTTGATATGTTATTATTGAGTTCAGGTGTCCTTACTTGCTAATTGTCATTTTCCCGTCTTTTACAGTGATGAGATACGCGATGCTATAGTCTCTGCTTATTTGAAACATCTTTCTATGATGCTACAGATGAAAAACTAGATCAGTTTTTGTCTACATGTTTTACACTTCTTCCAAACTTATTCGGACTGTTAATTTTGTTATACAATGGTCGACTATATTGAAAATGTTATTGGGGCAGTTTTTTGAATGGAATATTCCCTTCAATTTCTTTTCATTCGTGGTCTTCCTTTTCATTTCCTATGAGAGAAAAACTGATGTTGGTTACTTGGAAACATATTTTAGGTTTATCAATCGTGATGGTATTGACTTCTCAGATGCTCAAAGCATGCAAGCTATCCAGGTATTCTTTCACATTGATATTGATTGGTTTCAAATTATTTCTAGACTTCTTACACTAGATCTCCTGTTTCAAGGAATGGGACTTGGTTGAAAATTTACAAGGAGTATTGGAGTACCAGACAAGGTTACTACTCATTACCCGATAGATTTTGGTTTACAATGACTTGTTTCAAATGTTGGGTATAGTGTAGTGCAAACTGCTATATTAGTTCTTAATAAAATGTATCTTTGCAACTAATCGCTGTTTGCTGATGCTATGTAAATCCCTATTGGTAGATATTCCAAATTTCAAAGTGTCGCAAGTATCACTTTGCATTTCCCAGATAATTTTGGTGGAGACATTAGTCAAATACACTACATTGGCTTTAAAGGTGAAGCAACACAGGTACTAGCGTCAAAGACTGGATGATATTTGTTGTTGATCTCCTTTCAAAATGCAAGTGTTGTTACCATAAGTGACGCTTTGTCTGTGCAGTTGAAGAGGGATGTTGTTGCAACAATTGTTTATGAATTAACACCCAATCCTTCTGACCACAAGTATGTTTAGATTGGTTTTCCTTTTTATTTACTAATTAAATAAGAGTTCAAATTTTCTTTTAGTATTTTCTGACTGCAGGAATGATTGAACTTCCTAGGTTCATTGTCAGCTAGGCTTAATTATAGGTTTGTTTTTGAGCTGCCAATCTTAGGCTACGTGCATTTTCCATGTAGAACTCATGAAGTGGTGAGTAATGATTAGCAATTTTGTTTCCGTAGGAACATTTTCGAGGCAATTACCCGAATGTTGGCTTCATACGCATAATGAACCTATCTATTCTCACAAGCCTATTCATGTCATCTTGCCTTCAAAGCTTTATACTCTTGCATTAACGGATCTCTGCGACTTTATTCTTTAACATCCTACCAATTGTGATGTTTCCCTTACTTAGAATACTGTTTATTTCTCGTCAGCTCCAAAACTCTTGCATTAACGGATCTTTGCTTCGTTTCCTGCGACTTTATTCTACTTTAACATCCTACCAGTGTGATATTTCCCTTAGAATACTTTTATTTCTCTTCAGCTCCAGGCCCCATGAGCTTTCTATATTTTTTTTTCACTTGTGGGGTTGGTGGGGGTCCGGGGTGGAGAGGTAGGACCAAGATTATTTATATACAATTGGCTGGCTTGTGCAGGACGAAGGCTGAAACTGGTGGAGGTCTTTCTCATGTGGGATGAAGAGCAAGCTGTCGCACTGTAAAGGCCATTTATTTATTAAGGGGACTTAAAAGGGAAGAAGGCTTGTACTTTGATGATAACATTATAAGAAATCGTACGTACTGTGGAATGCTCTGGCTTTTAAAGACGGAAAGCGCTGTGGACAGGAAGCCATATGCTGCTCTGCATGTTGGTCTGGTTGTCACCATGCCAAGTGTAATTTGAAGTATAAGTCTTATAACTAAATTAAATTAATCTACTTTCACAGTCATAGGTTTATATTTACTATCCAGTAAAGCATATGGGATGAAATAACTATATTTAATCTAATCATTTTCACATGCAAAATCTGATAAAATTAGGCTTAATAAATGTAACTAGTAATATTAGGTTAGTCTACTAGCGATCGATCAATTGTTAGGGATGGACGGCAATCATATCGAGTAGTTTTGGAGACTCTTATTTGATGACTTCAAAATGATACACTTGAAATAACTCAAAAGTTTCAAGTTGGTTATATGAGCTTACAATTGTCCAGCGATTATGAGAATTTATTCTAAAAAGCTTAATGCCCAAAATTTGCCATTGATGGAAGAGAAGAAAAGGTTAAGATTTGAGTACATTGATTTCGTTTGCAGTAATTATGAAAGCTTTGAGTGGCTTCTGAAATTGTTTCTGTTACACTTCACCTAGGGTAAGAAGCAAGGTGTTATTGTAGAACTTCCTCATAACCTAAGGAAGTAAATACATGATTTCTCCGTATCCAAAAAGAGTGGCGGAATTAAAAGGTCAAAGACTATTTTAAATTGTATTCGCATTTCTCTTGCCTAACAATCCGATTTACATTGATACTTACAAGCTAAATTTCAAACTTGTCTATTGACATTAAATTATTTTAAAATTTTAGATCACTCCTTCTTCTTGCTTAGGTTAATACATCTAGTGAATATTTTATATGAATTTTAAATTTGAGAGACAGCATGAGCTATAAGATTAAAAGCATAATTTGCAATTGAGAGAATACTTCCTTAAAGTTTGACAATTGGTACAATCATAGCCCCCTTTGTATAAACTCCTATGCTTTAAAAATCTCAAGCACTCGATTCTTATCACTGCCAAGGTCAAAGAAAAGTTGAAGGAAGGGATTGAAGCTGTTAATTGAGGTGTTTCACATGTATCCTGTCTAATGTACTAGACTACCACCCCAACAATGAAAGACTCCTAGACTCACCTAAAGTGCTCCTGGTTAAGGTATTTTCACAAATACAACTTGCCAAATTTTATTCAAGAGCAACATTTACCCTATAGATGGCAGTGAAGCAAGAACTTCATACTCGAGACAGGATAAGAGGTCTGGAATTCAATAACATCGTCTTTTTATGCTATATATGTTTATTTATTTAATTAACATATATGATAAAATTCATGAAACAAATACTTCATAAATAAAATTACGATAAGATCACAATTATCAATTTTCTATTTACATTTATGTTTTATTCTTAAATTATTCTTAGCCATTACTCTACTGAGACTGAACATTAATACAAAGTAAAGAATAATACATGTTATATTTCTTCCTTATAAAGAAAGTAGTTGATCCTATATGCTAAAGTATGAAGATATTTAAACAAACATTTAGGTTCTTGTTGGAGAATAATTTCATTGAATTGACCTAACATAAAAATTTCATATGGAAAATTACTTATGTATTTATAGAAATGTTTATTATGATGATTATATAAATGTTCTTTTGACTTGAGATTTTGTAAAATATCTCATATAGGGATTATTATGCTTTGATTAGTAGTATTAGGTATTACATGAATTATAAAGAGATAATTGAGTAATCAATATACTATTCGTCATCCCAAAGTAATTTCAATTAGCGTTGATTTAATAAATCTTTAAGCAAAGTGGGATGAAAATTTGAAAACAGTTTTCAAATTTTAGTAAAAGACTCAATTACTAATGATAAAGAACTAACATGAATGGATTAAAAAAAATTAAATATTAATTTCTTATTCTGTGTCTAAATTAAATTGTTTTTAAAAATTAAACATAAAATCTTTGTAGAGAATATCAAAACAAGCTTAACAATAAAGAACAAAATAGCTCAGATGCTAGTTTTAAGGTACAAAATAGGATCAACCTTAACTAGTACTTAAGTCCTTTCTAGGATTATAATTAAGTAGAAATAGTTGTTTATACCATCTATAGAACTGTTTAAGTTAAAGTAAAAGCATTCTACATGCTATATTCTTTACAAATATTTCATATAAATAAGGCTATATTTTGATGCTCAGAATCTAATCATATGAGTAACCTTGACAACATCTTATTTTATAAAGTTCAATTCTAGTGACTATCGTTTCTTCTTTTTCTAAATAGTTCTTTCTGCTGATGGCCCAAGTTATTATATAGCCTAGTTTCATTTTGTGGCTATAAAGCAGCCATAGCTTTTTGATAGTCTCCACCTATTGCAAGACTTCTACTGAGATTAATGTAGAGGTTCTTAATGGTCAAGAACTCTCTGACTTCATTGATGGAGTTGAAGGTCCAATGTTGCACCTTTTGTTTTTTCCTGTTAGAAAAGCTTAAAATTTCTTTCTCTCCAAATTGAGTATATAGTAAGGTTAAAGGCAATCTTGAATAGTATGTGATCATGCAAAAATTAGTTGAAATCACTTTTATATTCCCATATTTGCGTAGTAATAGTGTGTTGTTATATGTCAATCTTGATATATAGATTTAAATTATTTAATTAGAAAATTAAAAATAAATTTAATAAATTTAATTTATCTAACTCTAAATACAATTTAGGTTATAGTTTATATCTATTACTAATATATTTAAGAACTTAATGGGTCATCCGCAAAAAATGGTTGAAGGGAAGAAAGGTAATTTAATCAAATTGAGCTTGTAAAATATGACAAGCTTTAAAGTTAAATATAATATATTTAATAAATAAGGACAAATATTAGATATTAGATCTTATTTAAACCTAATTTGTAAGGACAAATATTAGATATTAGATCTTATTTAAACCTAATTTGTAATTATATAGAATTAATTAAAATTTTAATTAATTATAATTATAATTAAATTAAATTAAATTACCAAAAAGTTCATACCTTATTACAAATAGGCGTAGGCTTAAAATAAGTTGAGACTTTTGAATAACTACTTTTTACATCACTTATGGAATTCTCCAAACTTGTTAGTATGAATATCATTAGAGGTTTGAAACTTGTAACTACAATAGTTACCATAAACCTATTTTAGAAATTGGTTTAAGAGGAACTACAAGAAAGGAAATCAAGTTACATACTAAGGTATAATTATGGTTCATATTTTATTATGATTTTTACATTAACCAAGTTACATATTGAAGTGAACTTAAAATTCAAAAAATCATGAAAATTTTTATTTTTTCCACTGTGCTCAAAATGGGATACAACCCTAGTTTCTGAATTGATTTTACAAGTATTGGAAATCCTAATTCCTAAAATCCGATTATGATATGATTAAATGTTCTTATTATATTATTAATCAATTTCCTATTGACAGTAGCAATATATGAAGACAATGACAATTAGAGACTTAATAGTAGCCTACATTTATGGTATTGGTGCTAGAAAATTAGAGCAAAATCTAATCCTGTGTTAAACAAAATAAAAATATTTTTTAATTTATTAAATGTTAAGATCACTTTAATCTAAAACTTGCTTAAATAAACATAATAAAACATGAAAAATAAATTGTACCTTATTATGAACCCTGGTTCCTTTTACACAACTCCCCTTGAATTAATTTTGAAATAGGTTTATCCTAACCCTTATAGTCACACAAGTATCTATCCAAACAAAAATATTAATAGAATTCTACGTGTAGTTTGGAGAGAAGTAAGTATGGAGTTCTAACTCCTTAAAAGCCTACGCAATAATAAGGTTCGAACTTTTTGATAATTTAATTAAATTTAAATTTAAATTCATTATAGTTAAATACCAATTAGATTCAAATAAAATCTAATGTCAAATATTGGTCCTTATTTATAAAATGTTAGATATTTAACCTCAATTTTTTAAAACATTATTATTAAATCACATTTTCTCTATTTAACAGCTCCATATGTGTGGCCTATTTGATTCCTAGATATATTGGAAGTGATACAAATTATTACCCTAAATTGCATTTAGGATAATATAAATTAAATTCCTTTAATTTATCTTTAATTTCTCTAATTAAACAATTTATATCTATAAATCTAGATTGATGTCTAGAAACATACCATAGCCACTCAAATATTAAGAATGTCAAAGTGGTTTTGTCTAACTTTTTCATACATGATTTTTTTTTCATATAATTCAATCCTTTTATCGTAAATTATTAAAATTAAATATAGAGTAAGGAATTAATGTCTATTCCATTGAGTCCATTTATATTAGTTCTCCACCATTAGTAAAAATTCTTTTAATGACATTTGAAAATTGTTTTCAAATTGTCTTTCTTCCTACGTTAGCGAAGAAAATTCACTGAAATTGTTGCCTGGTAGATGCATGGTATTATGCATAGTCATGCATACTGTGCATCACCAAAATTGCTGAAAATTGTGAATTTGCATAGCCTACGAGACGTGCACGGGATGATGCACGGTCATGCATCTCTTCTGTGCTTTGAATATTCGTTTTATGATAAATTTTCGTCTGACTTCTTCTCCTTTCTTCAATTTTCTGTTTCTATACACTCACAAACACATCAAACACCTCATGAAACATAAATTTAAGATCCAAATCTTGCTCTAAACCAAATAAACACATAGAATAAATACAAACACTCACTTTAACACAAATTTAAGAGTAGACATACAATAATAATCTAATAAACATAAAGACACTAATACACCTTTCAAGACATAGTATAAACTACACCTATCAGTTCCTCTACATTGTTGCTAGATTAACTCCTATCAATTTAGTGCTCAATAGCTTGCATACTCACTAGACAACATATACTATCTTTCCAAAGAGATTCATCAAAGAAATTGATAAAGAGTGTCAAACATTTTCATTTATAGAGAGAGAGCAATAGCTGAGAGTCCACTACTTCGAAGCTCACCGTGTATTTGACCCCTCATCCATGGCTGTTGCTTCTTCCCCACCATCTATTTCTCGCTCACTCCTCTCCCAAATCCAAGTGCCTTCTCTAAGAAAATCCCCATCGTCTCCATCATCGCCCTCCATAAACCATAATCCCCAAATCCATGTCCCTAGAAAATCCCCATCGGCTCCTTCTGCAAACCCAACTTCCCAAAACACTAACCCCGACCACCCAATCCTCACCCCGCTCAGGTAGCAGAAGGTTTGAACACTCAGAGTCAGTCGACTCATGAACACACTGGCCCGAAGGCTCCTTTAACCTCCCAGATCTGTGGAGCTTCGGTGGACACACTTCAAAGAACTTGAAAATCGGTTGTAACCAACTCAGTGGAGGAACCTTCCACTGTCAAGAAGCTGGCTTTCTACTCCCCAGAGATTAAGGACGATCAAATTATGGTTATCCCACCACCTGAGTTAACACTGAAAGGAGCAACTAAATTTCGGCATTCTCTTATCAGGTTCTTCATTGGTAAGCACCTTACTTTTCCAGTCGTGCATCGAGCACTTTTAAAATCTTGGTTAGAATATTGCTTGTCTGAAATTTTGGTGACTAGCTCGAACAAGTTTTTATTTAAGTTTGACTCTGAATGTGGTATGAATGAAGTGCTAGAGAAGGGCCATCGGCATATCTAAGAGAAGCCATTTTTCTTACACAAATGGAGTTTGAATGCGGGGGAACAGGAGGATATTAAGTATGCCCCAGTCTGGATAAAGGTTTCATAATATCCCCAACGAATATTGGAATAACGAGGGATTAAGTAGAATTGCTAGTGTAGTTGGAAAACCTCTGCTCATGAACTCCCATACAACCCGAATGTCTAGGATCCTCTATGCTCGAATGTGTGTTTAATTAGAATTGGAGAGGAGCTGGCCTTCGTTCTTTCAATTGGCTACCTATAATGAAGAGGGAGAAGTGACATTTAGGAAGATTGAAATTGAATATGAATGAAAACCTGATAAGGTTCCACAGAAGACAATTTGGAAACCTACTGGTCATATGTTTGAGACTGGGACCCAACAAGAATTGGATAAAGAGATTTGCTCCATTTCTATATGTAACACTCAGCAGAAAGAGAGAGATCTGGAGAAAACCTCAGAGACAGAACAAGCAAGTTCTCAGGAGAACAACTTTGCTGAAAATCTAACAGAGCAGAGCAAAGACAAAGACATGCAACACACTTAGGTTGATCCTAAAGGAAACCTCGAAGGTTCTGACTGTCAGAGACAGAACAAGCGAGTTCTTAGGAGAACAACTTTGCTGAAAATCTAACAGAGCAGAGCAAAGACAAAGACATGCAACACACTCAGGTTGATCCTAAAGGAAACCTCAAAGGTGTCGACTGTCTTGGTGTAAGCAAAGCAGGTAATTATAGTGCCTCTCCTAAATCTGATGTGCTTCCTAATAATAATTCAAATGATTCTCAGAATCAGGGTTTATTGGAAGGGCAGAGGGGGCTTTTACAATTCGGAAAAGCAGAAAACGTAGAAGAAAACAATAGCTGTAGGTCTTGTCTTGTATTTAATCTTATGAATTTAGGTTTTTGGAATATAAGAGGACTCAACAACAAAAAAAACAATTAGTTGTTAGGTCTTATCTTGGAATGATGTCGTGTCCTTTGTGTGTTTGATAGAGTCTCGGATCAAATCTCAGTTTCTTTTGAACAATATTTGCTCTTCTTTGTTTCCTAAATGGAATTTCTGTAGTAATCTAGATCAAACTTCTTATGCCAGGTTAGTGGTAGCTTGGAATCCTGATAAATTCTTGTGTGCCCCTCTTATTACTACTGATCAGATGATCCTTTTGGAAGTGACCCCTATAAATTGTGCTTCTGGTTTCTTTGTTTCTTGTATTTATGGGGGGAATAATGCAAATCATAGGTAAACCCTTTGGTCAACCCTCTCCAATACCATACCCTTTGTTGGAAATCAACCATGGCTTATAGTTGGGGACTTTAATGCCATTTTGTTTGCGCATGAAGCTGAACCACTTAGCTACGTGGCCCTTAGTGGAATGAGAGACTTTAGGAAGTGTGTTGAGGAGCATGGAGTGTTTGACCTAAACTCTAGTGGTCCAAATTTTACTTGGTCTAATAAGTAATATGGCGAATTCCACATAGCAAGGAAATTAGATAGAGTGCTTATCAACTCGAAGTGGAGATCTCGGTTTCCTAGAACCTTTAGTGAAATCCTCAATCCTAATATTTCAGATCAATCCCCTGTCATGATAAGGTCCTTACCTGTTCAAAAGAAGAGACCCTCTCCTTTTAGGTTTTCAAATTTTCTCGTCTCGCAGCCAAATTTTCTCTAGATAGTGGAAAAGGCTTGGCACTCACAGATCTGAGGGACCCCCATGTTTTGTGTCATGTCTAAGCTCAAATGAGTAAAATATGCTCTAAAATTCCTCAACTCAAATCAGATTGGCGACATTAATGTCCGAGTTGAGACTTGTCAAGCTACCCTCAATAACATCCAAGATCACATGAGAGTCGTGCCTCATAGGCCTCATCTAGTAGTTGTAGAACATGAGGCTATGAACAATTTGTTTCATGCTTTAAATGACCACGAATCTTTTTACAAACAATCTTCTCGTGATCAAGTGGCTTAGAGAGGGGGATAGGAACACCAAATTCTTCCATAACTCTGTCTTCGCGAATAGGAACAGAAACAATATCCACTCCTTGTTGGGAAGCAATGGCCATAGGATTTCTGACCTAGAAGAAATTCAGAAACATTTTCTGAATTTCTTTTAAGAGTCGATTGGTACAAAGAAAGATCTAGCTTCTTCAAATGAGTATGTGCTAGCTCTTTTCCCCCACCCGATTCCTAAGCACCTTAGACTTAACCTTTTAGCTGAAGTTACTTCGCAAGAGATTGGGGAAGTCTTCTTTTCTTTCAACCAGAATAAGGCCCTAGGCCCGGATGGCTTTAATGGCTTTTTCTTTAAACACACTTGGCATATTATTGGGAATGATATCACTAGGGCAATCCAAGACTTTTTCAAACACAGGAGGCCCCTCAAAAAGCTTAATTTAACTTTTATCTCCCTTATCCCAAAGACAAATTAGCCATCCATTGTGTTGGATTATAGACCTATCTCTTGTTGTAACATGATTTATAAGGTGATCACAAAAATCATATCCAACAGACTTAGAGAAATTCTACCCCTCCTCATCAGCCCAAACTAGAGTGCTTTCATCAAAAATCGCCGTATAGGGGACAACATCCTTTTAGCTCAAGAGATCTTTAAGAACTACCATCTTTCTAATAAGCATAGGAGATGTGCTTTGAAAGTCGATTTGGCCAAAGCTTATGATTCTATTCAATGGGACTTCCTCCTCAAAGTGTTGCTAGCTATAGGGTTACCACCTATGTTTATTAAGTGGATTGAAGAGTGTGTACACTCGCCTTCCTATTCTATCTTGATCAATGGGTCTCCCACTAAATTTTTCTATGGGAAATCATGTTTAAGACAAGGAGACCCTCTCTCTCCGTACCTGTTTATCATCTGTATGGAAGTGCTTTCTAGGACTCTAAAGGATACAATAGTAGCCAATCCTAATTTTCAATTCCATTGGAGATGTAAAACTCTTAAACTGTCCCATCTTTTGTTTGCTGATGATCTGTTATTGTTCTGTCATGCTGACCTTATTTCGGTGAATACCTTGCTTACCTGCTTGCGAACTTTCTCCAATTTCTCTGGGTTGGATATAAATCATAGCAAAAGTCAATTCTTTTTATCTCCTGATGTAGATCATCTGGCCTTTCAATTGGAAACCATTTTGGGGCTTCAAAGGGGTAATCTTCCTATTAGATATCTAGGTGTCCCTCTTTTAACAGGCAGATTGACTAGGAGAGATTGTATCCCGCTGTTGGATAAAATTGATGCCAAAGTTCACAAGTGGACTCACAAAGCCTTGTCCTACACTGGTAGAATTCAATTGGTTATTTCTGTCTTATCCACTTTTTAGGTATACTGGGCTAGCCATATCTTGTTTCCTATCTCTGTCATTAAAGAAATTGAGTCCAAACTTAGGAATTTCTTGTGGTCCGGTAAGGTTGAGTCTAACACTTATTCAAAAGTTAAGTGGAATGATCTTTGTAGACCTAAAATAAAGGGTGGTCTAGGGATTAAACATTTGAGTATATGGAACAATGTCTTATTAGGTAAAAGGATTTGGTTTCTGTTCAATGATAAGGAAGCTTTGTAGGTAAAGTGGGTTCACTCCATTATTCTTAGAAGATCAACTTTCTGGAGTGCTCAACCGAATAATAATAGTTCTTGGAGTTGGAGGAAACTTATTCAGGTTAGAAATATTATTGGGAATCATTTCAGATTTAAAATAGGAAATGGGTTTTCTACTCTCTTATGACAGGATCCTTGGCACCCAAGAGGTATCCTCAAGGATTTCTCAATACCTAGAACTATCAATGGGTCAGAACTTCCTATGATTGCAACTGATATTATCATAGACAATATGTGGTGCTGGTAAGGTGCCACAATTGAGACCATTCGTACACTCGAGCCTTTAACATACCAACTAGATTGGTCCCAATTGGATAGACTAGAACGGACGACAGGCCCCCCAAGAATTTACACAAATACTTTAACACACACCTTGATGAGACCACCTCTTCCGAAAGTACCTTGACACAAATTAGTGTGGCACAAAGGGTCCAACCCAACGTATGCCTTTATCTTGTGGCTAACTTTCCTTAATAAGCTACAGATAAAAGATCAGCTCTTGTATACTTATATCCCTAATTATTGCTGTCTATGCCACTTGGATAATGAGTCTTCCAACCACCTCTTCTTTAAATGTTCCTTCTCTAAATCAGTGTGGTTACACTGCCTTAGCCACTTTCAGCTAAACATTCCAAACTTGCTTAACCTCCAATCTATTCTACTTTGGTTCAACCAATCTCAAGGCCCCAGAAACATTGACCTCAACATTTTTCTCATTCTTCTTGCTATTATTGTGTACAACTTATGGTCCAAAAGAAACCTTAGAACCTTCAAAAATGCAGCCATGGAAGTGGGGAACATTAATACTGAAGTGATTTTCCAAGTAATGGAACAACTCAGCTCAAACACTGAGAGAAGGTAAATAGAGGTCACTGGCTTGTTTTCTTGTTTCTTATGATATTTATCTTCCAGGTATGACAAACGGTTTCGGAAAGTAAATTGTGTATCACTCATCTACAATCTTATTTGATGGGAGCATAAATGCAAGGCATAACACTACAGATTTAGCAAAATGAGAGGTCACTCACAATCCTGGTAGTAAGAGAGGCATAAGATGCAGCACAGGTAGAACCTACAATAGCATTGAAGAGGCGAATGGTGTCCCAAGCTACAAGGTTCACCCCCTTTGGCATATCCCCCATAGGAGAGCCACTCCTAACTGACTACGATGGACTAATAGAATTTCTTGAATATTTTCTGGTGCTTGAAACTTTTATTTAGACATAGTTGTGTTGCTGGTAATATAGTCATTCATATGGTCATTTTGGTTGCTGGACATGTTTTAGTCTTGTTATTGTGTTTGTATGATGAGGGGGAACAGTTTTTTGGGTTCCTCATGCTGCTTGTAAGTTCTCCTCGGTTGGGGTAAGAGATTGCCAACCTTGGTAATCTCTCATTGTACATAATTTTATGATAGAATTATAAAAGCTTTTCTATAGTTTGGGAAAACTGAAAATTTTAAGTGATCAAATGTTAAATGGGTTGAACTAACTATTCCAAAAAACAAAGGGGTTTGGGATCATTCCCATACCACTTATGCAAAAGTTTCTACTAAGTAAGAAGATTTAGAGACTATATACAAATCAATGAGCCCTATGGACTAAATGGAAACATGAAGTCTACCTCAAGAATAAAAACTTTTGGTTGATGTCAAACACCATGGAAGTTTCTTGGACATTAACTCATCTACTGAACTTGAGAAATATGGTATATCTTTGGATCAAACACAAGCTAGAAAATGGGGCAAGCACATGGTTTTGGTTGACAATTGATCTGAAGAATTTAGCCCTCTATCAATCACTAAGAAATGAAATCCTCCACTTGAAGAATATAATTCCTATTGATGCCAAAGTCTCCTTACTCATTCAAAATGGAGACTGGTCTGGAAACTTCAAAGGGTTGTCCTCTTTAGTAGCATACTTACCTTAGCTCCCTCACTGGCAAACGGAAGATGACATTATCAAAAATCCTATTTCCAAAGTGGTCTTGACAAATGAATCTTACCTTAAGATCTTCAATAACAACCCTGGATATGCCCTATGGTTTGAACTTCTTTGTAAATAATCCCTTAACTCCAAAGCCTCCTTAATTACTTAGCTTATGATAAAAACAGAATCAAAACAAAAAATAGATAGTTTGGCACTTGTGATCCCACCTGTGTCTTGTGCAAAGAAGTTTAGAAGACATAAACCATTTATATTTTCTCTGCGGGTACTCCGAATCTATATAGAGTATAATATTGCATATGCTAGTAGAATTTTGTCAAACCTACGAATGGACTAGGACTTTAAACTGATTCATCAAGCTTGTCAATCAACAAAAGCATAATGGAGTGCTATTCAAGACTACCTTCACCACTAAAATCTACTCTCTTTGGAAAGAAAGAAACAACAGGGTTGTACTAAGGAGTTGAAGTTGGAAAGCATCAACTAGTTGAAAACATCCTCAACTGGATCAGAGCTATTATGATGACAAAAAAATGTACAAAATAAACTTTCTCCTGGAATGACAATCAGATGGAACCTTTAATCAAAGATGCCTCTAACTTCTATCTTGCATAGTCTAGTCCAAAGAATCAAGATGTAAACTAGAACTCATTATATTATAGAAATAGCTTTTGCTAGAGTTAATATAATTTCATTCATTTCCACACAAAAAAAACAAACTCTTTTTTATCTTATGTTAAGGTAATTTTTACAAAAAATTCTAAGGCTTATGCTTTTAAAGGATAGAGATAGGGATAGAGAACAAGGAAGCAATCATAAGGATTCGAATTAGAGAATCATGGGATAAGAAGGGAACAAATTTAGAGAAAAAGAAAGGGATTCCATTAAGATTCAACTAAAAAATATCAATATTTCAAGATACGTAAGAATGGGTTATTTTCATTTGTGTTCTTTCTTGATGGTTATTCTTTTCTTTTACCTTAGTATCAACTAAATTGGGATAGATCTAAATGGGATAAACACTAAAACTATTGATTTGGATTGATTCTTTGATTTAATTAAAGATATAAGTTTTATTACAAATTATTTATGATTACTTCTTGTATTTGAATTGAAATATTCTAGAGTTTAAATTCAATTTTAGATTCCATATATAGGGATTGAGAAATAATATACACGAATAGATTGTGTTACGAATAATAAGAGTTAGATAAAATCTTAGAGATAGTGCTATATAAATCCTCTAAGCTAAAGTCAAATTTATAATAGGAATTCAAAAAAACAAGTTAATTCATTCTTGAGAGTTTTTATTAGAAAGAGATTCCATTTAATCAACTTAAAGATAAGGATTGTAGGGAGTTTATGTCTCTGAGAGAGAATATGATTATAACTTTAAAATTTCTTTTGGTCTAAGAAACGAAGGTTAATCACTGAAATAAAATAAACTCAAATACAGAAAGGTTCTAGGAGGATTCTAAATCTAGATCTTAATTATCATTTGTTGTTCCATTCTTGTTCATTGCTTTGGTTTGTTATCTTATATCAGTAACTTTAGTTTCATTAAACTTTTCTTTTAAGTCCTTGTTAGATTAGATAATATAAAAGATAGTACTTAATTGTAGCCCTCATGGGATCAACACTTGTATTCACTAAGTTATAAAGTGATCTTTAGTAATATTTTGTTTTGGATACACATCTCTATAGTCCCAATTAGAACCAAAGATATAACCCTAACAATCATGTTTTTTTTTCCTCTTCTAACCAATAAAAACAATAAACCTAATATTGAAAGCAAGAAAGCCCCAAAGATCCGAACTTCCTCTCCCCTCTTTTTTCACTTCAAAATCGTCTAATGAACTAATAAATCATCTAGTGCATTGTGGAGTTTTTTCTTTTCTTTTTGTTAAATAATAATCAATGCGACTCAAATTTAATTAAATAATCATCTAATCAACACACATCATGGTCGTCAGTAATAAAAGCAAATGTCGGGCTATTTTTGATACAAAACTTAGCATACGATCCATACATTTACATATGATTCAAAAAATAAAGACATTATCTAGCTATCATAAATTAAAATTTTGTTTTGGCTCAAATATGAGAACGGCAGCATATCGAATTATCATAAATGTGCTGATCTTCAAAGTTCCAGAATAACTTGCATCATTTTACTTGATTCGAAATGATCCCGGCGGTTACAAGTTCACCATTAACGTTTGGAGATGGGCTCCACCGGTGTTTTGCTCACGGAAAATATTCATTACACATTGGAAATGGTGCTACCTTAATCTTATGGCCACAAGGATCGGGAAAAATTTTTCAATAACGGACAAAGATAAGGTGCTAGCTCTGTTGTAAAATTGAGGCCTGTTCGAAAGCTTTGTAATGCACTTTCATTCTGCAAGAGAAATACAGAGTGCAACAGACATGCCCAATACCAAAGAGGTTACATGAACAACCGTATTTCTTAAAGTTGAGTTGCTGCTGTTCATTTCTGCAAGAACTCCAGCAACAGCAATGTAAATAAATCCACCGGCAGTGAAGCCCTGCAAAAAATGAGGATTTATTTCATATTTAACATGAAAGTATAGATATGCAAGTAAGGCTAAAATGCAACTTTCGTCATTGCAAATTCACCTCGATTAGAGCTGATTGTCCTGGATCTTGTCCCCAGAGCAAAGCCTAAAAGAGTAGCACCTTTTCAATTCCCTCCCTTCCATGCTAAAGATCACCATTCATAGTGGTAGAATTAACGGAAACTACTAAAATAATGACTCACCAATGCAGTTCCTGCTAGTGCCATCAATGCAGATAGGAAGTTGAAAAAAAGGGCTTCAGAAACACTAAAACCTGACCGTACCAGGATACCAAAGTCTCCCACCTGCAAAGAATTATATGAAACAGCGTAGGTTCCTGGAGGAAGTATAATATGAAACACTAGAAAACTCTGAAGGCGGCAACAAAAATGTTATTTGGCAAATCCAATTAGAAACAGTAATTAACTGATTCGATGAGGGACTAAATTATGTAAGCTCCAACTGGATTCACTAAGCAACTCTCTCCTGGGCACCCTTGCCACCTCTCTCCCCCTCCCTCCCTCTCTGCCCCCAATACCTTCCCCACCTTAAACAAATATCAATTTGCCTGACCGAACTGGTTAAAATATAAGAATCGACGGACAAGAGATGACTTCATCCAGAGGATAAATAGATAGTAACAAGCACAATAAATAATACAATTGATGCAGAACAAAAATTAGTTTAGTTACTCTTTTCGTTACTAATTTTTCTTAATTGGAAAATGCGTTGAAGTATTGATACTGGTTAGATTGTTCTTGTTGAACTAGGATTCAACTCTATTAAAGAAGGAAAGAAGTATAAATTTGTCCTCGAACTTTGACCTTAAGAAAATTTTGGTCCCTTAAATTTCTTTTTTGCCAAACTGACCTCAAATTTTTGCATTGTTGTCAATCAAAATTCAAATTGACCTTATTTTTCCTCGATATACTGATGAATTGTAGGTCTAATTAACAATCTGAAGTGAATTTAACAAAAATAAAATTCACGGGACCAAAGTGCACCTAACTGTAAAACTTGACCATGAATTTGTCTTTTTTCCAAGAAGGATAATAAGAATAATTATTATTAGATTAAGATTTAATTTTTTGAGGAGTATTTTAAGTTAAGAGTCCTTGTTCAGGTAGGATTAGGATCAAGTGACCAAATATTTCATACAAATATACATATCAATTATGAAGGGAGAAGAGAGAATTTTCAGCCTAGAATTCAGCATTCTGTACTCCAGTTTAAAACTTGAAATTCAAATTTCAACAAACCTAACAGAAATCCAGCAGCCCAAATTTTCCAATTTCAATCATTTGTTACCTACTAGATATATCTTCTATACCTCCTAAACTAATTTGGTATCAAATTTTGTGTTTGGCGATGTCAACACATTGTAGAGTGATGTATAAGGGACCGTTCAATGACCAAAAGCAAGATAAATCAAAATTTGCAAATTCTGGAGAATTTGAACAGCCTTAACAAATGTTTTTAAAAAGGACAAATCCTAATGCAGAGAACCTAGTGGGCCAGCAATCTGAGGTGTAGACGAGGAAAATTCTAGCAATAGGGCTGAAGATAATGAAGGACAAGGAAATTAGACAAGTTGTAGTGAAGGACAACGCTTACATGCTAGAGACAATGGATAACAACTTTTAATCATAGGTTGACTCTCGACAAGTCGGGGAGAATAATGCAAAACAAGCGTTAGTTTAGCTATGTTTTTACTTAATAATTTTCCTTAATTAAAAACAGAATTGACGCACTTTTATTTTACTTTATCTTTGTTGGGCTATGATCTAGTTTATTAGGAGATAATAAGAATCCTTATTAGAGCCTATCCAATTTCTATTCCAGTACTTTAAGCTGAAGAGTTCTTATTTAGGTAGGATTAAGACCAAGAGGACAAAATTCATATGTAAGATTAAATGTTTCAATGATTGGGAGTAATACTTTTCAGGTTCTGAATTTTCGTGTGAAAGTGTGATGCTTTCTCATTTTAAGAGTGATTCCTAGAAATTAAGCATAATGCCTATTTCTTTACAAGTCCTAGATGTGATTTCAGGAGTTGCTATGGTGAAACTACTATCTTTATGTAACAAAAGTTTTTAGGTTTTTTCTTCAATAAAATTAATAAAGAAATGTGTGTACTTACTTTTTTCACAACCTATAGAGATAGCGTTCTTATTTAATTTTGAAATTGCTGTCCTTGTCCTACATCAACAACATAAAGATGCCACCAAACTAATGAAATTTGTTTACATCAATGAACAAAAGGGAGCAATCAAACCTCTTGAGGAAGCTCATGAGCAAGCAAAAACAGAGTTCTAGACCATCCACCAACAGATCCATAAACCAGAAATGCACTTCCCAAAGCCATTCCATCAGTGAAATTGTGCTGTCATATCAACATAACTTGCATATAGAAACTGTATGCAGTTCTTTAGGTCAAACAAATTAAGAAACTTTTAATTTGACACAAGTACTGCGGCATGCTTTATGAATAGGAGAATAAGGCAATGCAAGGAAAAGGAACCCATACTTACAACGCCATCAGAGAAGAGATTAAGATAACCAAACACAAGGCTTGATGGGTGAAAATCAATATCTTTCTTGTTTAAGGATTTGATACTATCACCAGAGTTTCTTGAAGCATCTCTATCTGTTTCATCATCCGTGCTGTCAAACATAGTGTTTCTCTGAAAATCGAAGCAAGTCAATTGGTCACGTTCATTTCGGGGTGAAAATTATGTTTGTTAGAGTTGTACTGAGCCTTAGGGCTCCTTTTGCAGAGCACAGAGGATAAAGAAAGAGAAACAGTTATTTAGGCTTCCTTACTATACATAATAATTAGAACGTAACATGTCAACACCGTATATCCTCAAATTTAGTAATCATTAGTACCAGAGAGCTTCTAATAGCATACTGTTAGGACCCAAAATCCTAACAAGTTCTATTCCAGCAATTAACCACAGCACCAGAAACACAAGCAAGAAAACAGTAAGAAAAACAGAGAAGAATAGAGTAGGAAGAGCAATTCAATGCATTCGATATAGCAATCGG
>JAOSBL010000001.1:19680275-19693720 GCA_027568915.1 Erythroxylum roraimae | reverse complement strand
GGGCTCAACTTGCCCTTTTTACCGAATCTCAACACTCCTCTCCACGGTGACACTCGTAGGAAAACTCTGTCTCCTACTCTGTACTCCTATTCTACCCTTCCCATCGGTGATGGGATGCTACATATTCTTTTAAAGAGAAATCCCTTTTCAAAGTCTTTTCAGCAATCATCAACACAATTCATGTAGCAAACATATAACAATTTCACAATTCATCCTAAAAGCAATGAAGGCAACATTGATGATGCAATTTAAATCATTAAACTTCCTTGATTTGAAGAAAACAATGAGTGGCTTAATTACTCTATTATAAACGTGTACTCACCTTGAGTTCCTTGCTTATAAACTTGCTTAAAGATGTCTTTCCTCTTATTCCTCTTGCTCCTCTTGCCTCATTTGATTTCCTTAAACAATAACCAAAATTCTATTCAATTTGGTTTAGAAATCGGAAAGTCACACTTTAACAATTTGGACTATAGCTTATGCTGAAACAAAAATTCTATGCTCAAATTCCATCCAAAATTTGAGATTCTTAGAGACTGAATTTAGACTTGATTCCTTCATACAATTTGTAACCTTACGTCTCTAGTTTACTTCAAATCAAAAATCACTCAATTTGGACATCTACAGCAAAAGTTATGCCCAAATACTAAAATATGTCTGTGCAGGAAAACTGGATTTCGCCGCGGTGAATTTGTTGGAGTTCGCCGCGGCGAACGTTCCCAGAAACTCATTCCGAAGACCTTTTTCCAACACTCATCACCTATATACTTCCCATCTTTCAAATATAACCTATCTTAACATTAAAACATCTCTTCTACTTCATTTCCAAGCTCATTTCAACCCAATATCATTAACAAAACATCAAAATCTATCTTGATCATTAACCCACAATACAACCTTTACATAAACCATTCATCAACAATTTCCCCCACATGTTAAGCTATATTTGGGTTTCATCTAACCAAAACAAGGTGGAATAAAGTCATACTTACTTGTTGAGGCTTCAAATTCTTCAAAATCTTCAAGAATCCCAAAACCCTAGCTTTTCTCTCTTTTCTTCCTCTCTTCCAGGACACTCTCTTCTTTCCCTCTTCATTTTATTTTTCTTCTTCTAATTTCCACATCAAATGTCTATTATACCCTTCCACGTAAACCTTATACCTTTTAACCTTAAGTGATCTTCCCATTTTGCCCTTATACATTCTTACTTCTTCAATTTAACTTACATCATACTATACTCTCATTGACATGCTAATTAAACTCCAAACAAAAACAATTAATCAACCAAAACCTCAAAAATAAATTGAAATCATGCTTATTCAATAAGAAAAGAATTCGGGGGCTAACACTAGTTATATTTTACATCAATTAAAAATTAAGTATTTAATAACTACTTTTAAAGTTTAATGTATTGTTAAAAATTATAAATTTGAATAATATTTGTAATTATCCATGATGGAATTTTTACCTTGACTATTTACAAATACAAATAAATAGATAATGATAACATTTTAAAAATTTTATCTTAAAATTGCATAAGTATTATACAATGATTTTGGCTATAACAAAGGAAATAATGAACTATCAATAAAATATTAAAAAGGAAAAATATAATGAAAAAAAGACATCTCTAGAAAAGAACTAATGAACTATCAATAAAATATTAAAAATCATAAATATAATTAAAAATAAAAGTAAATATATCTAAAGATATGTAGTGTAGCAGACAGTTTAGATATCTTCTTATTCATCACAATTTAAATTTTACTAGAAATAAAGATGAAGAATTGTCTATAAATATATTTGGGTAAAGTGTTAAGACACTTGACTCTCTTATGGTAGATAAAGCTCTAAATTTGAAAAAGATTTCTAATATTTAAATTCCAAAAGAATCCGTATGATTTTTTTATTTTCCAGAAATATTCATTCTCTTAGACTTTTGTTAACAAGAAAACACAATTGGCATGAATATCACACGTGAACTAACCAAATATTGCTAATACGATAATTTAATTCAACTCTTAAATTTAATGCAAATCAATTAAACTCGGCTCAAACCAATAATTTAAAATTACAATAAATTATTTGTTCAAGTTAGATTTAATTCATTCATATCAAATTTAAGAGTTGAATTGGATCATAATATTAATGACATTCAATCACATGTTATACCATATGCACTGTTATTTTTCAATGAAGTATAAGAAAACGAATTTTGCGAAAAATTGAAGATCAAAAGATTATTTTTGAGAATTTTAAATATTAAGTGTTTTTTCAAATTTATTTAAACCACAGGAAAACCCTGTAAATTTATCCAATATATTTTATTTGTCATGTATAAAAAAAGTACAGACATTACTCAAGTTTGATAATGTAATAGAAATATAAGTTCATTTAGATTGTACTCGAAGAACATAATGTAGAACAGGAATCGCTCATTTCTTTTTCTTTTTTTTTCGGTAATTCAGAAATGCTTTATAAAGCTAATAAAAAGGTTATATACAAATTTAGAGATTCCTACACATGAATCTCTTGACAAACCAAAGGAAAGCTAATAGAACCAACAACATTCCTTGAAATCTAAATCCTAGCAGCAAACACATTCAGCATTATCTAAACAAACTGTCTGCCAAGCACCCGTTGTAAGCTAGCTAATGTAAACAGAAGCATGAATTTACTATATTCCCTGCGGTAGTCAATCATCCTTTAGCAAAATAATCTGTTTTCAACTTACTCTAAGTGGATTAATGTTCTTGAAGTGCACTTGTTCTTTGCCACATTTTCGCATCTCTCCCAACCTTCAGTGACAGAAATGTTATGAGTTCTTCTGCCCTCCATCTGTAGATAATGAGCCTTGTTCGCTCATTTCTTTTTAGTTTTATTCGGATAACCATAATACCTTGGTTGGGAAATATATAGCATACGATGAGTGATCCAATACAGGTCGAAAGCACTATTTCTAACGTGGCTTACATCGATTGTTTTAAGGTATAGTGAATCAAAGCCACTTTTTGCACCATCACACGATACTACCATGTCAGAATATTCCTTTTTATGGGTAACTTGAATAAATAGAATGGAAACCAGTAATTTTATTTTTCTGACTTTGCAAAGTGACTGACCAACTTAAATAAGACCAAATTTGAATAATTATGTCAAAATAAAGAGTTCCATATTAAATTTAATGCGGTAAAGGAGACCTGAGATTCAAACGAGTCAGAAGTTGCGGATAAGGCCTTAATTACAGACTTTAATTATTTTTCTCAAACTGTAGAAAGATTAATATCATAAGCAATTTAAAATAAATGGAACCTGAAAAGATACCTACTGGCGAAGAACCAAGCGGCACCTTTATCCTCGACGATATAGCGAGATTATGCTGACTAAAATAATAACTAAGCGGATTTAGCTACTAATTATTTGTCTCAAGTCCAGTAACATGTCCAACAAAAACTTGTAGATCAATATTCATATACCAAACTACATTTATCCACTTAGCTAACTCTCCAAAAGAATCACTTGCAAAGATTGAAACAATTGTGAGATGCACTGCAGAAATTGTTACACCCTTGTGGTCTTTGTTGTATCTACAAGGATGACATGCTTCAGAATCTTTCTGACTGTTTCCATGATATACTCTTCTCTGAAACATGTCACAGACTTCACTGCTTCCAACAACAAAAATTCTCGTATTAATTTATATAGAGCCACATCCTAAATAACTACTTTCAATGTCTCTTCACGTGAATGCTCATTTGCTGAAAAAGAATCCATAAGCATTCAAACCTTAATATTGGGGAAGGGGGCTAATAAATCCTCGAAAATTTTGTGACATCTAGATAAAAATGTAGAAGAAAAGGAAAAAAAAAAATCACAGCAAGCTACCATCAAAAGCTCACTTTCCTACGAAGATTTCTGAGGTATTTTAGAATGTCTGGGTCCACATAAGAAATATATTTAATGACTTGATGGGGAGATGAACAGATCCACGGGAAAGTTTGTGGTCCAGCAATAAAATAATAACCAAAGATGGAATTGGAGCAAGGAAGAGAGGGAGAGGATTGACACAGGATTGTTGCAATTTAATAGCAATTAGATTATAACCGGCCAAAACTGTGTCCCAGCAGCCGAAACTGTACGGAGTCATAAAGAAAATGTGCCATGGATCACCAAAGCCACAAGAGTTATCATTAGTTGTTGACCTAGATATGCCCTGTGATCGGAAGTCGATCTCTAAAGGAGTATACGAGTCATAAACGGCCAAGACAGGCGTACTTTCCTAGGTCAGTTTCAGTGAATGACTGAAGAATATTTGTCATGCAAAAACACTGAAATGGAATCGTAACAACTAAAGATGGTGACTTTGACTAAGAAGAGTTGCATAAGTTTCAAGCTACACGCTAATAAATGGTTCAATTGTTTGAAAATTTGACTCCCTCCACCATAATCTAGCATATAAAAATTTTTTAAATTCCAGAATCAGAACGCTGAAATATAAATAATATAATTCCAATTATCACTTGCCGAAGTCAGCTAATTAAGCAGGCAAATTTTTACTCAAGTAAATCTCTTAGCAGTCGCTAACATAAACCATAGAGGCACCTTCCTGCATCTTGTGTTCCATCTGTAGGCAATAACATGTATTCATCAAGTGGAGGTCAAATATCCTTCTTCCACTGAATTTAGTTTAGTTGACCAGTTTATATGAGCGACGGAAGTAATCATCAACATCCAAATACTCGTGGAAATTCCGGATTTTAAAATTGATATATTAGCAGCATAAAAATGGCTCTAACGAAAAATCAATTACACCATCCAAGATATACCGTGTCTTAAAATTTTCAATGAATTCACAAGAAAAGAAATCCTTGTTGGTCAAAATACATTGATATAATCTCAGTTATAATTCTTTCAGCAGGAAAATTGCAAAATTCCTAATCATATATAAGATATCATTGCCTACTAGAAGAAATTCCTCCTTAGATTTTCCCATTAGCGAGTAATTTCAACCTATTGTGGGAACAGTTGTGTTTAATAGTGAAATTAGTTAGCTGACAAAGGATTGCCGATGGACCTAATCGCCTCGGCAATTAGTGCAATATCAGCACCGGACAGATATTGAATAAGAGCACATAATAATATCTGAGAACTTGTAAGGCAAGGATTTTGTGAGCACCAAAGGTTCTAGTGGACTGATTTGATAATAAAGGAATAATTGTATATAGTTCTCAAATCGGTTTAGATAATACGTGATGCAATTTGCTAAGCACAAAGTTTAATCACATTGAGAAGGAAGTTTAGTGGACCATCATTATGCTATAGAAGGCTTAAGCTTAGCCAAGAAGAATTAATGAAATCAATGGATTAATGCAATGCTCTTTATATGGCTCAAGTTGGTGTATTAAAGCACATTAAATTTCATAAAGTTCCTCATTGTATTTAAGTTTCAACTAGACGTCAATACTAGGAGCTTATGCATCAATCAAGCATTGAGGTTGAAAAAGAGTGAATCATGAACATAACAAGACATGCATTTCTACAGTCAAAATGTTTAGCTCAGGCAAAGATGCATCTTATTATGATGTAAGTTAAATAGCAAAAGGTTTCAAATGATTTGTACCAACACAAAGCAAATGCAAATGGTCTACACAAAAATTGTTTAGTAGCATGATTAAATAAAAGGTAGATACCATCAGCAAAATAAGTGTGAATCCTTCATGTAATACAAAAAAATGTTCCTCTTTTGAGGATAACGGTAATAATCAATTTTCACAAACTTAGGAGAATGACTACCTTTTTCCCTGCTCAAATGCTTCAAGCAGGTAAAAGTTTCACATTATCTAAAACTACATTCCGAATCAAATAGTTAGGTATTTATTAATTCTTCTTCAGCTTTATCTAAAACCAAATACACAAGTTCACACGAACCATACAAAGACTATGCCATTTGCTCTATAATCCTTGTCTACAGCCTAAAAATCTGAAAGTAGCCTAACTATTTGCCATGGCATGATTTTCACCATATGGATTAATCCAAAATGGCATGTGCTCTATAATAATAGCTAGGTATTTATTAATTCTTCTTCAGCTTTATCTTAAACCAAATACACAAGTTCACACGAACCATACAAAGACTATGCCATTTGCTCTATATTCCTTGTCTACAGCCTAAAAATCTGAAAGTAGCCTAACTATTTGCCATGGCATGATTTTTCACCATATGAATTAATTCAACATGGAGTGATGCAAGTTTTAAATAACAATGCATTTTGAAAGTATAAAAAAAATATAACCTTACCCCATGGAAGAACAGGAAACTCCCATCTCTGCTTAGGAACTGTGATAACATAGGATGCGACCTGTTAAATGTTATACAGGCTTATATCTTACCGAACGAACAATGAATGCATATATATATATGAGCTTACAGAAAT
This sequence comes from Erythroxylum roraimae, assembly GCA_027568915.1. Taxonomy (NCBI): domain Eukaryota; kingdom Viridiplantae; phylum Streptophyta; class Magnoliopsida; order Malpighiales; family Erythroxylaceae; genus Erythroxylum; species Erythroxylum roraimae. The sequence goes on along the minus strand of JAOSBL010000001.1, from coordinate 19,687,286 downwards.
ATAAGAACACTTGGAATGAGATAAGAATACATGCCAAGGTAGACGCAGCAAGAGAAAGAGAACAGCTATATAATAGCGATGAATCCTCTGTTTCATATAGAAGGTCCATGATATCCATGCATGCCTCAAGGTTTACAAGTTCCCCAACTTTTGCCATTCCCCTGAAATAAATGGAGACACAGAAGAACTAAACTAAACGAAATCAAAATAATCACGAAGAATCCTTGATAATGCAAGCAATTTCTCAATAAGAAACTTACTTCAACTGACACAGAAGATCTTCAAGGAATATGAAAGCAACATTCCCAGCACCAAGCTCATAATCCAAAACCTTTTACGATGATCACTGGCTTAGCCGACTGTTTGGGTCATCAAAATGAAAGAAACCCTCAGTTGTTTGACAAGACTTACCTGCAAAAAGACAATCTCCTACAGGGAAAAGGTGTTGTTAACAACTGTGCATATAACAATATTCAAATAATTATAACACATACGACCAGCTTACTGCTTCCAAGAAATCCCGAGTTGTAAAGTGCTGTTCTGTAATGCTCTTGTCCCCAAAGGACTTCAAAGTTTTTACAGAGAGTGGAGAAGAATTACGTATCTAAAAGTTTGGACATTCATGTGAAGAGCTAACATTCGACTCGTTGTCAACTGAACGGAAACAAAGCAATTCACGCCATAGCTTACTTTACTGGAAATCCATAGAGATATAAGGGCAAACAACTGCAAATTGCTCTCTCTAATTGGTTTCAAAAGCCAATGTCCAAGGTTCTCGACTCCTACAAGCCTACAATAATGCATACGCAACTCAGATGACATTTTAAGTATTAACCAACAACAAACGAGCAAATGAGTTTAGAGTACCTAGAGGAACGGAAAGAATCATAGAATCGATCAGCGAAGAGAGACAAAGCTGTGTATTTGACGATGGGAATCACTTGAAGTTCCTATTTATTTTATGGACACATATCAAACAAAACAGACAAGAAAGAATAAGAAGAATACTAAGAAGCGACAAATGACTGACATGAGCAGAATCTATGAGGAATTCCAGGAGTTGAGTTCGAAGATTAGAAGCGGAAGAGGCAGATGCAGAGCTTTTATTCCTCATCCTTGTCTCTCGCTCTCTCTCTCTCTCTACAATCTGCACGTTCAATAGCAAAATAACATAAAAAAAGTTTACGCTGTGTTTTACCATTTTCCGAAGTTTAAAAGTTTACGCTGTGTTTTACCATTTTCGAATTTTGTCGGTGCTTTTATATATTATATATAGTTTTTTTGAAAAATTAAAATTGAATATATATTAAGCAATACTAACAAGAACATTACAGTATTAGCATTAGGAGAGTTAAGGATACTCTCCTAGGAACGCAAAACGACAACGCAACTAGGAAATATGAAATATCAGACAAAAATACCAACTTTAGATGAACAACGACGTTTTAGGAAGCATGGATGGTTGTGTCATGAATCCAATTGTGAGGAATGGGCCAAATGAGGCAAGCCTGCGTAGAGGCACTCGTGCAAGGCAGAATTCTCGAAGGTATGATGATTTTGTTTGATGAATTGGTGATGGCCACGTGGACAAATCAGCAGAGGTCATGCAATTCTGGTGCACACACTCTAAGGATGATTTTGCTTTATAATAATTGGTACCGGTAGAAGTTTGTTACGAATATTCTCTGAGAAATTGTCCTTTCTTCCTCTCATCTTGTCCTCTTTTTCCGATCCCCTTCTTTCTATGTAATTTCCTTCCTTTTTGCAATGAAATACCAGAAAATATTGCCCTGTTTTGCCTTCATTTCTTGCCCAGTTACTGTTATATTGCCTGGAATTGTCTCATTTGATTTGCAAGATATAACATTGGTGCTTTCATTGAGTCTCAGCATAGATTGCTAAAGGTACCCGCCTGAAAGTTCTTGACGAGTTCGTCACTGCCCTCCGCCGCAACTTTGACGAGCAAAAAGCGTTGCTGCAGGAGCTTTTACACCGTTTTGCTCAGACATCGTCATCGGAAACGAAGATCGGTTCTGTTTCCTCTGATGGCAGCTCCGTCTCTCCTGTTGGCCGCCATAAACCTGCCGTTGTGCAAATGGCACGTTTCACCGGTGACAACCCTGATCGCTGGGTTTTGCAGGCCAATCGTTGTTTTGATTTTTACCAAATCAACGACGACGAGCAGGTATCGATTGCTTCCTTTTATTTCGATGATGTTGCGTCGGATTGGTACAACTGGATGTACCGGAACAAGCAACTCTCTGGTTGGTTGGCTTTCATGGCTTCGCTGATCGCCCGCTTCAAGTCACGTGATTTAGAGGAACCCGAGGGCCTCCTCGCAAAATTGCAACAGACAACAACTGTGAGTGAATATCGGTCCAGCTTTGAGTCTATCACGAATCGGGCCATTTCATTGCCGGTCCAGTTCCTGGTCCAATGTTTTATATCTGGGCTTCGTGCGGATATTAAACATTCCGTATTAATACACCATCCCACTACGTTAGACGACACAATGGCATTAGCCCAGTTACACGAGCAGCGAATAGCCTTGGAAAAAGGTTTGGTCCGGCCCACACTTGGTTCCTCTAAGCCTCTTTTGCCCACACCAAAGCCAGCCTTTCAGTCAACCCTTAACAGCTTATCCCCAAATCCTTCCACTGTCACGTTACTCGGCGGCAACAAGGTTCCCTTTCGCTGTTTAACTCCGTCAGAAGCTGCTCAACGCCGATCGAAGGGGTTATGCTATCATTGCGACGAAAAATATACATGGGACCACAAATGTACGTCAAAACCTCAGTTATTATTGTTGGAGGACGATGTTGAGATTTGCGACACTGCTGACCCGATTCTGTTACCACCACCGCACGGTCCTGACTCAGAAATATCTTCTCTCGCGCAGTCCTCTCAGCTGCATTCTGCCATTTCATATAACGCTCTTGCTGGTGGATGTTCCGTATCCACTTTGCGTTTTCAGGGGTCGGTTTTTGGGAAGCTAGTTCAGGTGTTGTTAGACGGCGGGAGTACTCATAATTTCGTCCAAAAGCGTGTGGCCACTTATTTAAATTTGACTGTCACTTCTACTCTGAGTTTTTCAGTTTTGGTGCGTAGCGGTGAACGTTTACCGTGTGTGGGTATTGTCCGTCACGTGCCACTCGTAATACAGAATCAGGAAATTTTGGTCGATTTCTTCGTCTTGCCGATTCAGGGTTGGGATATGGTACTTGGTGTCGAGTGGCTTGCGACATTAGGCCCCGTCGTTACCGATTATGCTTCTTCCATCTTTGAATTTTCTTATAACCGTCAGAAGGTCCGATGGACAGGAGATGGTGCCCCACCGATTCAGCCTATTCAGTTTAATGCTCTCCGTCGATTATCTTCTTCCGATGTCGTGGCTGAAATGTTCAGGTTAGATTTAGTTTCAGATTCAATTGCTTCAGTCGAGGAAACTACCCCTGATATTGTTGAGGTACTTACTGAGTTTGATGAAGTGTTCACGAAACCACATGGTTTACCTCCGGCCCGAGATTGTGACCATGCCATCCACTTAGTTGCTAACAGTGGTCCGGTGAATGTCCTCCCTTACCGATATCCCCATTTCCAGAAACAAGAGATCGAGCGGTTGGTTTCGGAAATGTTGTCCGATGGCATTATTCGGCCAAGTACTAGCCCGTTCTCGTCCCTGGTGTTGTTGGTCCGTAAAAAAGACGGTTCTTGGAGATTCTGTGTTGATTACCATGCTCTGAATGCAGTGACTGTAAAAGACCGTTTCCTGATTCCCTCCATCGACAAGTTGTTTGATGAGTTACACGAAGCTATGTATTTTTCGAAGCTTGATCTCTTAGCCGGCTTCCACCAGATTCGTATTCGATTGGGCGACGAATGCAAAACAGCCTTCTGGACTCACGATGGGCATTGCGAGTTCTTAGTCATGCCGTTCGGACTCACGAACTCCCCCTCCACCTTTCAGAGTTTAATGAATTCGGTATTTCGACCGGTGTTGCGGAGGTATGTACTTGTCTTTTTTGACGACATTCTTGTTTATAGCCCAGATTGGCACTCACATTTGGAGCACATTCGTTCAGTTCTTAGTATACTCCGAGAACACAGGCTAGTCGCTAAGAAGTCTAAGTGCCTATTTGGACACACATCCATTGGGTATTTAGGACATGTTATCTCCCGAAAGGGTGTAGAGGTTGACCTGGAAAAAGTTCAATCTATGTAGGCCTGGCCTATGCCTAGAATAGTAAAAGAGGTACGCGGCTTCCTCGGGTTGGCTGGTTATTACCGTCAGTTTATACGGAATTTTGTATCTGTCGCGGGTCCTTTGACAGACTTGTTACGCAAGGACGCCTTTCATTAGTCTGAATCAGCCACTACAGCCTTTGAGACCTTGAAACATTTGCTTAGTGTTGCCCCTATATTAGAGCTGCCAGATTTCACTAAGGCTTTTACAGTTGAAACCGATGCTTCGGGTACAAGGATTGGTGCGATCTTGTCGCAAGGGGGTCACCCAATCGCTTATTATAGTTAGCAACTCAGCCCTCGAATGCAGCAGTCCTCCACCTATCAGAGGGAAATGTACGCCATTACACAGGCCGTGTCTAAATGGAGGCAATATCTTCTCTGTCAAAAATTCACAATTATAACCGACCAGCAGCCGTTGAAGAGCTTGACTGCCCAAGTTATTCAGACCCCAGACCAGCAAAAGTGGTTGGGGAAACTAATCGGGTATGATTACGACATTGTTTATCGTCCGGGCAAGCATAACAATGCTGCGGATGCTCTCTCTCGTGTTTCCGCAGCCCAGTTCTTAGCATTGTCACATACTGAGTTCTCGATAGTTGACGCTATTCGAGCTGCTAACTCATCTCATCCGGAGTTACTTGAATTTCAGGAAAAATTAGCTGCTGATCCCGATTCTTTGCCTGGTTTCTTCTTCAAAGAGGGGCTGTTATTCTTTAAAGGGAGGCTGGTCATTCCTTCCAACTCTCCTCTTCGGGCTCACTTACTTATTGAGTTTTATGCTTCGCTGGTTGGAGGCCACTCCGGCATCACAAGAACTTTCCATCGGTTGGCTGCGAATTTTTATTGGAAACATATGCGCAGAGATGTCGCGAAATTTGTTCGCGAGTGTCACGCTTGCCAACAAATGAAATCCTCTACTCTAACTCCGGGAGGTCTACTCCAACCCTTACCAGTTCCCGATTTGGTTTTCGAGGCAATCTCAATGGACTTCATTACTGGCCTCCCATCTTCAAAGGGAAAGTCCGTTATAATGGTCGTAATTGATCGTCTCTCGAAGTATGGGCACTTCGTTGGATTGCCAACTCAGTTTACAAGCCAAATGGTGGCTGCGGCTTTTGTCCAGGAGATAGTACGTCTTCACGGTATCCCGTCTGAAATAGTCTCTGACCGTGACCCTCGCTTCCTTAGTGAGTTTTGGAAAGAATTGCATTGCCTTTAGGGAACAACCTTGTGTATGAGTTCTGCATATCACCCTCAGTCATATGGGCAAACCGAAGCCTTAAACCGATGCTTGGAAATGTATTTACGGTGTTTTGTTGCTGATAATCCTTCCCTTTAGATGCCCCTTCTTCCTTGGGCCGAATTGTGGTACAACACCTCGTACCAAACTGCTACACAACTGTCTCCATTTGAAGTTTTGTATGGTCGCGTTCCTCCGACGGTCACTCGCTATATCAGAGATGAGGTTGGACACCCACTGGTAGCAGCTTAATTGTTAGAGCGTGATCAAGTTTTGGCATTACTTAAAACCAACCTACATAAAGCTCAGGCTCGTATGAAGTTTTATGCCGACCAACACCGCCGTAAGGTAACATATGCTGTTGGAGATTGGCTATATGTTAAGCTACAGCCCTACCGCCAAGTTTCAGTCCGTTTGCAGAAGCATTCGAAGCTCGGACGCAACTATTTCGGGCCTTACCAGGTGCTCCGTCGTATCGGCGAGGTTGCATATGAGTTAGACTTGCCTCCCACAGCCCGTATACATCCTGTGTTTCATGTCTCTGTGTTGAAGAAGTGTTTGGGTCGTCCCAAGCAACAAATTACTCCGTTGGACTTAGTCGACTCTACCAATTTTGTTTCACTTCAACCCTCGAGGGTCTTAGCAACACGTACTGTCCAGCGTGGTTCTGTGTTAGTCGAGCAATGCTTAGTGCAATGGGAGGGCATGAATCAGGAAGATGCATCCTGGGAAGACAAGGTCAGTTTGTCCAGTTTATATCCTGACTTTAACCTTGAGGTCAAGGTTGCTTATGATGGGGTGGGTAATGTCATGAATCCAATTGTGAGGAATGGGCCAAATGAGGCAAGCCTGCGTAGAGGCACTCGTGCAAGGCAGAATTCTCGAAGGTATGATGATTTCGTTTGATGAATTGGTGATGGCCTCGTGGACAAATCAGCAGAGGTCATGCAATTCTGGTGCACACACTCTGAGGATGATTTTGCTTTATAATAATTGGTACTGGTAGAAGTTTGTTATGAATATTCTCTGAGAAATTGTCCTTTCTTCCTCTCATCTTGTCCTCTTTTTCCCATCCCCTTCTTTCTATGTAATTTCCTTCCTTTTTGCAACGAAATACCAGAAAATATTGCCCTGTTTTGCCTTCATTTCTTGCCCAGTTACTGTTATATTGCCTAGAATTGTCTCGTTTGATTTGCAGGATATAACAGGTGGTCGTCATCGTCATCATCACATTCAGTCTGAAGTTTCACAGTGAAGTGGAGTCTAGGAAAGTTTGATACTACGCAACCTTACCCCTACATAATAAAGAGGCTGTTTCCTATAAATGCACATGCAGATGTGACGGGAAAATAATGATGCAGATTAAAAAATTAAATAAGTAAAAATGGTACGCAAAATATTTAAGTAAATAAAATTATCATAAATACATAAGGATAATAACAATAATACTAAATAATAATAATAATAATAATAATAATAATAATAATAATAATAATAATAATAATAATAATAAGAATCTATACAGG
>JAOSBL010000001.1:19652040-19670353 GCA_027568915.1 Erythroxylum roraimae | reverse complement strand
TACCAACATTGAAAAGCCATGCAGTATTTGTTGAACAGAACAACATGCAGTCTTTGTTGAAAAGAAGGGGAAAAAAAGACAGCTGCAAGGCAACTGTCTTCAGGCGCTTCAACAAATCACACAACATACAGAAAGATAGAGAGAGGAAACCAGAGCAAATCAAATGCTCTGAAGTTAGGAAAAATTTTCCTAAAGAGTTGGTGAGTGACAAAATAGTGAGGTTAGTATTTTTAGGTTGGGAAACACTTTGTGAGCCACTATTTTGGTTTTATCTCTGTATACCTACTATTTGTAAGACTGGAAGAAATATTCTAAGTTTTATCCGTGGACGTAGCCCAAAGTTAAGGGTGAACCACGTTAAATATTCTGTGTCCATTTTGCTCATTTTATTTTTCCTTTTCACAAAATACACCTGCTGCGCCCAACAGTTTGAGTTTGTAATATTAGGGTTTAACTCCTCATAGAAGAGACAAAAAACGAAAGAAAAGACCACAAGAGATGTTTCTCCATCTTGAGAGTGAGTCTTAGAGCAACTGATAAGAATTATATTATTAATTAGTTAATTTAATAACTTAAAAATATTACTTTATTATAGTCCTTTACGAATTTAAGTATTTGGCTTTATTTTTGGTAGAAACAAAATGATAGGACAACTCAAGTATCCCCGTGAACGTGTTAGATCGTAAGACATATCTCCAACAAGTTGCCGTAATAAATGCTGAGCGCCGAGATTGACGAGTCCAATTCCTCTGTCCAATTTTATGGTGTCTTATTGTGTCCAGTGAATCTCAGCCATTTATTTATGCGGGTCTCACGTTTATTTATGTAGGGTCCGTATAAATAAGTGGCTGAGATTCACTGGACACAATAAGACACCATAAAAACTGGACAGAAGATTTGGTGGGGAGATTGACCGGTATGATCTGTACATTTTAATGCGACTCCGACAATCGAATACAATAATGTGTCCCACGCCCATCACTCTGCACTCTCCTGTCGTTTTACTTTCTCTTTGGATTTTAATTATTAATATTATTTTTAATAATTAAAAAAGAAACTTATTCTGACTTCCAAGAAAAACGCAGCGAAATTCTCATGTCTCTATGTATGGCGAGAGAGTGGCGAGGGAGAGGGATGTCTCATGTCTCTATTTAGCACCCTCCTCTCAACTGCCGCAAATCGAGAGCTCCAATTCCCTTCTCAGCTCTCCAACGCTATCATTCATTCCTTATGTAGAGCATCATACGAACATCTTCCTCAATTCATTCAACCAACCACAACTAACCATATGGACGGCATTGCCAAGCAGCTCAAGCGCGGCATCTCGCGCCAGTTCTCCACCGGCTCCGTCCGCCGGAGCCTTAGTAGACAGATTTCCCGCAATCTCTCCTTGGATACCCGCCGAAACAACATGCGTTTCAGCTTCGGCCGCCAGTCCTCCCTCGACCCCATTCGCCGAAGCCCCGCCAACCAGGACCAACTCACCGTCCCCGAGAATCTCGACTCTACCATGCAGCTGCTGTTCCTCGCTTGTCGTGGGGATGTTCAGGGTGTTGGGGACTTGTTGAAAGAAGGAGTTGATGTGAACAGCATTGATTTGGATGGCAGAACCGCTCTCCATATCGCTGCTTGTGAAGGTCACGTCGAGGTCGTCAAACTCTTGTTGAGCCGTAAGGCTAATATCGACGCTCGTGATCGATGGGGCAGTACGGTAATTCACAACTTCTTTGCTTCGTCAACTTTTCTGCAAATTTGGTCTCCTTCAATGCTTGGTTTTTTAAGAGAATTGTTTTTCATATGTGTGCAGGCATGTGCTGATGCCAAGTATTATGGAAATGTGGATGTTTATAATATCTTGAAAGCCCGAGGAGCCAAAGCCCCGGTATGATACCTGCATATCTTTTTAACTTTCAAGCTTAAATTGTTAATCTTTTACCTTTTCTTGAATTCATATGCTTACATAATTATGTTTTTATTGACTTAGAAAACACGGAAGACACCAATGTGTGTTGCAAATCCTCGAGAAGTTCCAGAATATGAGCTTAATCCCTTGGAGCTTCAGGTCCGGAAGTCTGATGGGATCACAAAGGCATGCCTTTTATCCTTTTGGTTTCATATTTTTGACTTGTTCTGAAAACTTTTTCCTGACAAAGTTCTATATTTGATGGCGGTCTTTAGGGCCTACGGCACTATCTTGGAGAATCTTATGTTGTAATTGGAACTCTAGGACTACATGAGCAACTTCATACAAAATCTGCCATTAAAATGACGTTTCTTTTTGCTTGTTAAATTTTATATGATTGAGGATGTAGCCGTACCATATGTCCTTTTCTACTTTTTGGGTAAATATAAAAATAGCATATTCTCCTTATTTCTGTGAATAGGGAAATCCTCTTAACATCTCTCTTAAAAATTTACCGCCAGGCTTTTATTGTGATATCCTTGATGTCCTTTGAGTTATTAACTAATGTTTTCCAGAACAGGGGTCATATCAAGTGGCTAAATGGAATGGGACCAAGGTCGCTGTGAAAATACTTGACAAGGACAGATACTCGGACCCTGAAAGCATGTATGTTTCTTTCCCTTCTAATTTTTGAATTTAACTTTTGAATCTGTTTAGGCACTACAAAGCTGTTCTCTTCTTCTGAATTCAGAAAAACAATTAATTTATATGATGTCTCGGCTTCAATTGGTATAAGTTTCTGCTTTGTAATAGGCACGTCTGTTAAGTCCATTTATATTGCTATACAGGACCTTCGTTTGGTTAATGTTTATGTCGTTTACAACCCAGTTTGAAATTTTCTCTTTGATTAGTCGTTATCTTGAAATTTTCGTTATCCTGAATTATTGTAATCTTGTTACATTCGATTGCTTTAAGCAATACGAGTAAGGTTCATAACATATATTCTTTGTCATTCTTCTCCCTAGTTACTTTTGGTATAGAAACGAAGCTCATGTGGTTTGTAATGGATGATTAATATTATATTTTCATGTCTTACCATGATGAAATTTCTTTCTTCTCTTCTGTTTTATTTTCTCACTGCTTAAGATCAGTGCAGCTATTAATTGCTTCTTCGCAGTGTTGATAGTACATCATATCTTCTATTTTGCTGTCTTTGGATTAAATTTAATGACAGAAATGCTTTCAAGCACGAGCTTACTTTACTTGAAAAGGTTCGGCATCCTAATGTGATTCAGTTTGTTGGAGCGGTCACCCAGAATATACCAATGATGATTGTTGCAGAGTATCATCCCAAAGTAAGCAAAAAAGTCTTCCTTCTCCTGATCTTTCTCCCACTCTCTCCTATGCATTAAACATTTTGCAGCTGTTGGATACCGCCACCTATTCCAGGTTTTGGATGTTAAACATTCTTTGGAGTTAATTTGGTTTCAACCTTTTTTTTTTTTTTTGGGTGAAAACTGAAATTGTGTACTTCACAAACAAATGAGGGAAAGCGGGTTTGTTTTTTAATAGTTTTAAAACCAAAGAAATGCTTTACCACTTGTAACAGTTATCCTATGTCCTCAATTGAACCTTTAAATTCTAACATGACAGTGTCTTGATTTCAGGGTGACTTAGCAAATTATCTTCAAAAAAAAGGGCGTTTTTCACCTTCCAAAGCATTGAGATTTGCTCTTGATATTGCTAGGCAAGTCAAATTCTCTGAACAGTTTTGTTCTATTTTTAACTGAGCTAGGCATTTTTCAGTATCAAACACTGCACAACACATAACAGAGATGTGGACACAGAAAGACACTAACAACAAACGGATAAAAGGCTAGGAATAACAAAAAAAGTTTCTTTTGGCCTATTTTACAATTCTTTAGTTATTCTTCATCTGTTCTTTTAAGCTGTCTTGGTCGATCTCTTGTTCTCAGGGGCATGAATTATTTACACGAATGCAAACCAGATCCGATCATCCACTGTGACCTAAAGCCAAAGTAAGACAACTAAATGAAAAAACTTAACTTGATATGTCATTGTGAATTATGTTTCACTTTTACTCATTAAAATGTACGCTTCTTTAATTATTAAAATTTCGATAAGGTGCCAGAAATATTTTGCTGGATAGTGGTGGTCAGTTGAAGGTATCTGGATTTGGGCTGATAAGGTTGTCACAGATTTTACCTGACAAGGCTAGGCTAGTACCTGGTACTTCTGCCGACCCTTCTGGTAAGATATTATTTGCAACTTTTAGAATTGAATAGTTTTTTACCTATTAAATCTTGTACATCATTGTTCTAGTGATGTTGGGTGCCCAATTTCTAGCATTACCTTATGCTTTCTCAAAAAAAAAAATCTTTTCGTTTTTTAGTTACCTTAACTGATTAAATTCACATTCTCTACAAAGAACTGCATGAAATATTCCTGATTTTGATTCTTGACTTCACTTGGAGTAATGACGTTGCTTTGTTGGTTTTGTAGATATATATGTGGCACCTGAAATCTTTAAAGATGAAATATTTGATAGATCTGTGGATGCTTATTCTTTCGGCGTAATTTTGTATGAGGTATCTTTTCTTTCTCAAACATATGTCAATCAGCATGATTAAGAATTCTCATTTTGGTTTCAGCGTTTTACTTTTTGAGACTCCTTCATCTGTAATACTAGTTGTTGACAAAGACTGGTTACATTTCTTGTACGCATATTCAATAGGTCCATATCAATTATATCCTTGTTATGAGATATAAGCTTTCCATATCATGAGAATAATTTGAATTACATCAAATTCTTATCTCACTGTGGAAGACGCACTCATTAGTTTGTCACAATTTTCATCTGCCATATTATGTCATCAAGCTGTTCATTACCTTAACAATGGATAATTCTCAGGACTAAACGTTCGGCACTATGTTTTTTTTTATTGTTTTCTTGTTTGGTCTAGATGATTGAGGGAGTACAGCCATTCAACCCCAAGTCTCCTGAAGAGACTGTGAGATTGATGTGCTTAGAGAAGAAAAGACCGCCATTCAAAGTCAAACTCAGAAGTTATCCTCCAGATCTCAGAGAGTAAGTTTTGAAGAGCAGATATCACACACATTCTTTTCATGGTGTTAAAAGAGGCCCTTTGAGCCATGTGCTACACGTAGGGGTAGTCCTCCGCATTGCTTATCCCATCCCACCCAATTAAGGATTTGAACCCACCACTTTAATTACAGTAATAAATAAGGTTTGGAAACTTCTTTTGCATATCCAGCACAGCGATAATCATTGGAAAATAGGTTGAGAAGTGGCTTCCTGCTTAACATTTAGTTTTATATTATTAGAATCTGATCTCTGGGGTACTGTCATGATATTGTTGCAGGTTGATTGATGAATGCTGGCATCCAGAACCTGTCGGTCGGCCAACCTTCTCTGAGATCATTGTACGATTGGACAGAATAGTTTCAAACTGCTCAAAGCAGGGATGGTGGAAAGATACATTCAAGCTGCCCTGGTATGTTTCCTAACCAGATTTCTTAGAAATAACAATGACTCCGTCAAGCCTTGAATGGTAGCTTCCAGAATCTTGAACTCTGGTTTCGTGGTTTCTTGTGGTCCAACAATCTTAAGAAAAGAAAATTATCCGCCAAGGATTTTCCTAGTAAATAGAGGGTTGACAAGAGTGGAAAATGTAAGCTAACAATTGACATTGGACAATCATGGCCACAGATTAATATGCCAACTGACTTCATGACTGGACTTGTCAAGTCAATCATACTTGTCCCTGCCCCCAATGTTGTGAACTCTAGTAATTAACGTCTCCTTATAGAAAATAAATAAATAAGAAGAAAGAAAAATCAAAGTTGGTGTTCTGCTTTTCTTTTCTTGAAAATGTAAATATGTGATTTTTCTACTCATTGGTGATGGGACTGTGTGTGCAGGTTATGAGAAAAGGCGAAAACAGCAAGCAGAGAAAAACTTATTATGGGACCTTCAAGTTACGAACACACTGTCAAAACGTTTATCAAGAGAAGAACTTGGAGATTAAGGTCGAATCAAAATGAAAACGAGTTATGTTGTTGCCCATACGCTCCTGATCTCTAAAGGATATCTCAGTGATGGTCCTTTCTTTGGATGTATAATATGTCTAAATGCCTTTTGTTCTTTTAAGAATATGATCTTTATAGATAGATGGACGCACACCCTCCCTCTTCCTTCTCACCACTACACACATTAAGAAGAAAGGAATTTACATGTTCAATCTTTACTGGAAATTTTAACTATTTAATTTCATTCCTTACGTAAATACGGAACAAATCTAGAAATACTTCATCATCATCAAGCAAGCAAAGAACGGCCAAGAATGAATGTGATCATTCATTGCATTACGTTCAAGGAGTGACTTACATACGTGAGAATAATAAGTTCTAGATTGTTTAGGTCATAGGGTAAAACACGCCTTTTCTTTGTTTAAGATATATAACAACATGAAATGCAATTTCCTAACAAGAAACAAGATGAGCTTGGAAGGATTGGATTAGTTATTAGATTGCATAAACAAAGTTTGAACAAGTAAAATTGAGATTAAGTAATTTGCCCTTTATTCGTTTATATCGTTCAGGTTTAGGAACACAAGGGATTGCTTTCTGTAATAAATTAAAAACCTTTGGGGAGAGGAGTAACATAAGGTTTAGTACTCAGTGAGGCTAGTACCATAAATAATATTCAATACATATTTATGTTGATGGATATATCTTGATCTTTAGGATATATCTTGATCTTTAGGCCCAGAAAATATTTAAAGTAGCCAAGAAAATACGAATAGTGACCAACTTTGTGATAGGAAAAAACTATTAAAGAAATCAACACCTTTAATTTGATTGTTCCCCTTAGTGACCAACCTTGTTTTAAATCGATCAATAGTACCATTTGGCTTTGATTTTACCTTGTAAACCTATTTTGAACCAATGTGTTTCTTACCTTTCAGTAACTTTGTTAATTTCCAAGAGTGATTATCTTCAAATGCCTGTAACTCATTGTTCAAGCTTGAACCCGTTCAGGATGAATTCTGGCTTGATGGTATGAATGTGGTTCCTAGATTGTTGATATGTTTGCTAGAAAAGACAAGTAACTGGTAGAAAAATTACGTGATTGTACATAAAGAAATGTGTTGGATATGTGTAATGAAGAACTAAAAGAAACATTAGTAGTTTATGGTGATATAGCAAAATGTATTATAGTTGATCCAAAATCATTCAACCATACAGGCTTATGGGTAACTTTGGTACTATGTCAGGTAGGAAAATTAGGTAAAGGAATAGTGGATGAAGGTTGATGTTCTAAAGGAGGATGAGAAGATATAGGCAAGGAGTGATCTAAGCTAGTAGTTGAGAACTACTTTGTTACATAGGTGTAAGTAGATCAACTTTGATTGAATATCATTATCAACTGCTAAATGACGGATTATATATAGGTAGAGGTGTGCTAGAAGACGAAATAAAATTAATTTGGTAAGAGAATTGATCTTTGTGAAATATAACATCTTTAGAAGTAAAGATACTATATTAGATTAAAACATCAGTGCTTGAGCTGCCTGAAGAATTTGTTGGTGTTTGTGTTCTATAACCTTTTTTTTGTTTTGTTTTGTAGGGGTATAAATGCATGAACATTGATGTATAATACTATGCTGAGAAGATAAAGTTTGACCATTAAGACTAAGAAATTATGATCTATTATTAGTTCAGATGAGGTGAACTGAAGTTTCAAACTAGGTTTTAATCATTTGTAGAAAGATTTAAAGGGTGAAATTGTCTAAGATTTATGTTTTAAGATTGGTTGGGTCGGTCGTGCTAGGCCCAGGCCCAGGTGTAGAACGGCGTGTGGGCCGATCGGCCCATTCATAGACAATGACCTAAACCTAGCAGGTATCCCCTATATAAGGTATTACCTCATTATGATACATGTACGACATTAGAACCCTACTTCTCTTTGTGTACAACCATCAAAACCCTTACCAAAAGACTGACTTGAACGTCGGAGAGGCCTCACTCAGAATCATGGATCCAAATAACGGCGTCCAGCCCCATCAAATTCAGACATAACCAAAGATATATGCCCATCTGCCTCTACTATAATCATCAATTTTCTAAAAAACTGCAAAATTTGGTTATATGGGCCCTAAATATCAAAATGTATGAATTCAAAAGGATGAGAAATTTGTGTGGTGCTAGGTAAAAGTTTCAATCTATGCTGGATGGGCATAGGCCAAAATTATCTACGTGTGTATGGTTACGTAAATAGAGGAGTTGTATAACAAAAGCTGGGCTTAGTTTGATATGCCATATATGAAACATATAGTCTAAAACTTCATTACTGAAAAATTCAGAATTATAAGAATTTATTACACTAGCATCTGATATCTTTGGTTTAGAGGCATACAATTTCAAGGTTTCAATGGTGAACGAAGATTTGCCTAGCACATACAATTTACTAATCACTTTTCCTTAGTCTTCGCAGCACCATAACCATAATGAGGCATTGGTGTCAACACTTTTAACTCATACTATAACTTCTTCTGTTTGTATAATACTCAACCAATGACATATTTTCTTAGTTCAGAGATGTAATTTTATGTTGCAATTGGTACGAGAGAGGCTCGATATAAGCCCCAAATATTTCTTCTATCTTTAGCCATAACTCTTTTGCCGAGTTGATGTATATAAAAGCATCAATAATTTTCTTTGAAATCATATATAAAAGCAAGTTTATCAATAATTATTAAACTTGCTTCTCATTGTAGATTAAAAAATTAAAATTGTCACTAAATTCTAATTCAAAGATTATATCAGTTATTTTTAACGTCAATTTTAAAGATAAATGTGAGTATTGACAGTACATTCAAATTTTTATTACGTTTAAATGAATTTCGAAGCATGTAAATATGATAGCCCACTTGTTATCTAAATTAGCTACTAGATATTTCAATAGACTTAGTTGGGACTTGCCACCTGCTGTTTTGTGTCACTCTCAATAAATAATTCTTTTTCTTCCCAAAAAAAATTCCAAAGCTCGGGATAATCGTAAAATGTCATTATTTATAATAACAAAATAAGTATGTCTCGTACCGCCTACTTAAACCAAACATTTTCCACATGGCCCAAACCCACATGGCCCACGTGGGGCTGTCCCTCCCACACAGTGAAGACAAACGTAGCACAAACTGATGACGGAAAACGTCATCGTTCTGCTCCTAGTACAGGAGCACTTTCGCATTTCCTGTCCCTCCCTTAAACCCCTAACCTTTTTCTCCCCATTTACCATCCTATTTTTTTTCTTCTTTATGAGTGATTGTTTGATTACTTGTCTTCAAACAACGTGTCTTGTTATAATAAGTCTCTTCAAGTTGTCTGTTCATTTCTTTCTCAGTGACTTCGTGTTGGTGAATTGTTTGGTTGGTGCGGTGGGATAGGAACAAACAACCGTAGAAAAACTGAAAGCTTTTCGACACATTGCAAAAGCTAAAATTTTGCTCAAAGTTTTGGGTACCCTTTTGGGGAAATTTCACCTTTTCACAGGTTTCTGGTGATTCCATCGTTTTTAATGCAGCTTTAAGCTACATGTTTCTTTGAGGGATACGTGTAAATATTTAATATGTATGCAATAAACCTTTATATCTGGTTCTCTCATTTCATTTCTTTTCTTTTAATCATGCTATGAATTGTTATGCAAGGCAATTTGTTTCATAGCTAAACTCTGTACTTACTACTACAGTTTCCATTTAATTGTTGTTCTTATAAGTTTGAACTATGAGTGCCTGGAGCAAGATATCAAATTGAGACTCGGAATCAACTTTTCTGGAGCTGAAATATTCTGCAAGTGATTTTTCTTTTTGTATAATGAATCAAATTGGAAACTTTGCTGAGTCCTTTTGCCACTGAAAGGTTATATTAATTCGTGGAGATTTCATTTATTTAATTCACGTTCATTTTGTTTCCAATTTACTTTTAGAATAAGGCTCTCTGATCGATGAACTGACTTGTTTGTGACAGTTGATAGAACTTTTACTTGTTTCCATTTGTAAATCATCAATATTTCATTAAAATATTACCAGCGTCTGTTTTCGATTGTTTGTTTTGTTGGTGTATTTGATTCGTTTGAATCTTCTATTTTGACAGCATAATCGGGGTATTTAATACCAATTTGAATGACCATCTCTTTGTAAAGAAGGAAATACCTGAAAATGGCTTCGAGAGCAATTTTGAGAAGAAAGAAATTTATCTCTGATTACCTGAGTACCTCTGCCCGCTCACTCCAGAGCTTCCATTGTGTTGGGAATACATTTCAACATGTAGGGTACCACAGCTTTTCTGTGAACAAGTCCACTGAAGAGTCTAATTGTGTAAGGGAACCAAATGAGATTGTGGTGAGACAAGCAAAATTAGACAGGTTTTTGGGTTCAGGAAACTTTTGGCATGGATGTAACAGTTCACATGCACTTGGTCTTCAATATTTGAGATCAGGGCTCTTTTCTCCAATGAGGTTGACGTTACCTTCTGTTCGTACTGCCTCAACAGCTACAGCCAAACAACCAGAAGTGAGCAGTGATGATGAGGAAAATGAAATGGTTGCTAAGAAGATAAAGGAAGCATCTCCTGAAGAATGTGATCAAGCTGTTGAAGGCTTGACTTCTGCAAAAGCCAAAGTGAAAGCCAAAAGGTTGCAAGAAGAATCTCAAAATGTCGTTGAATCCACTTTACAAAGGACATGGACTGTGCTGCTAGGACTTGGTCCTTCAATAAAAACTGTAGCTTCTATGAGCAGGTTCAAAATACTACCTTATGTTCTCTTCAATTTATATACTTATCTAATACTAATTTCTTAATGCTAATTCTCCAGGGAGGATTGGGCGGAAAAACTTGTTCACTGGAAACATGAATTTGTCTCAACGCTGCAACATTACTGGCTAGGCTTCAAGCTTTTGTGGGTTGATGTGAGGATCAGTTCAAAATTGCTACTGAAACTTTCTAGTGGGAAGACTTTATCAAGAAGAGAGAGGCAACAGCTAACTCGAACTACTGCAGATATTTTTAGACTTGTCCCTTTTACAGTTTTCATCATAGTTCCATTTATGGAGTTTCTTCTACCAGTGTTCTTGAAATTGTTTCCCAACATGTTGCCATCAACCTTTCAAGATAAAATGAAAGAGAAGGTATATGCTATAGTTTCATTGTTGTTTCTACATAGTTTACTGCTGCAGTGTAGCTTCAATGTCTTCACTCTTTTCTTCTTCGTTACCATTGATTCTTGCTGCCATTTTTCTCTTTAGTGAGTAGTTTAATGAAAAAGGTAGTTAACGTACTAATAGTGTTCCTTGGCCAAATCTCCTTGAGTGGCTGTGGATGTCTCTCTGTTCGTGTTTAATATGAGCAGACATTAATTTGGTATATGTTATTAACTCCTAAAAAAGTCATGGCCTGAAATGGACAGCCTGAAAGTTGGCTGCCATCCTTGAGTATTTTAGCAAACAAAATTACACTTCATTTTCAAGCTCCTTTACTCAATTATGGTTATCCATTTATGGATAAGCTTGATTTACAGTCACTTATGAAGAATGAAATGAGTGTTTGGTTAGGCAACATTTGTCCTTATTAAAGTTTATTTTCATATTCCTGAGGTCTTATTTGGTTTTAGTTTTGATTTTATATTTTGAAGTTCACTGAGGTTTTGACACTCTTAAAATGAGTATGAATTTAGAATTTATGATATAATCAAATGAAACTCAACTTGAGAAGCTCGAATTATATTTAGTTCATAACTTTACACTTCACTAATTATCCTAACAAAGCATGAATGTGATAAATAAGCTCAACTTGAGAAGCTCAAATTTTGTTTAGCTCACAAATTTACGCTTCACTAATTATCCTATCAAAGCATGAATGTGATAAATCTTGGTATACATTCATTTGCAATCCCACCCAGAAAGCAAAATTTGGGTTTGTGCATAAACAGAGCTTTTCTTCTTTTTTATCCATTTAAACCACATGTCTTCCTTTTCCCTGACTTGGCCAATATTTAGGAAGCTTTGAAGAGGAAGCTAAAAGCAAGGATAGAATATGCAAAGTTTCTTCAGGATACTGTCAAAGAAATGGCAAAGGAAGTTCAGAACTCTAGAAGTGGAGAAATTAAGAAGACTGCTGAAGATCTTGATGAATTCTTGAACAGAGTAAGAATTAACTTTGGGCAGTTGGACTTATTTAGACTTATTTGTTTGTTGTTTATCTTTTCCTTTTCATATGGTTAGCAAATACTTGTATACTGATCATGTAGATAAGAAGAGGTGGCACAGTTTCCAACGAGGAGATCTTGAGCTTTGCTAAGCTATTCAACGATGAACTAACTTTAGATAATATCAGCAGGTTGGGTTTGTGGCCAGTGTTTCCATATTTATATTGGCATACCTGTTTTTCTCAGTATCTCAATGTATTCTCTCATGATTTAGTGACTTGTTTCCTTCTATTGCTTTATTTTGCTCCTTTCAGGCCTCGATTGGTAAGTATGTGTAAATATATGGGAATCAGTCCTTTTGGAACAGATACATATCTGCAATTTATGCTCCGCAAAAGACTACAAAGGTGAAACTCATGTTTCCAATCTTTAATTAGCTAAAGTACTTGTTCTCATTTCTAAATTTTAAATTGTTTCAAGAGAAAAAATATGTACTTTTTTACAGTAATCAATTAAACTATGGCATTTCCTTTTTAAATATAAACACTTTGGTGCTCAGAAGACAGCATTAAAATATTGGATTAATTTTTGAAAGACTTTAGTCTGCATGTCTGTTTTCATCTGTGTACAAAAGCAGCCAAATAGCAAACATATGTACATAGATGAGTTTCTGCATTTGTTTGATTTTTCTAGCACTGTGCTGTTGCCTATTTTACTCATTTATTATTGACCATGAGCAATTGGAATTAGGTATCATTGGGTGAGTAATTGTTCTTCGTTTGAGATTAGACAGTAAAGAGATTATGTTTTCATCTTTCTTTTTCATCATTAATTATTTAGGATCAAGAATGATGATATGCTGATTCAAGCAGAGGGTGTGGAGTCTCTTTCAGAGGCTGAACTTCGTGAAGATTGCAGGGAACGTGGCATGCTTGGTTTGTTCTCAGTTGAGGAAATGCGGCAACAGGTTTTTTGGTTTAGTCTCTAACTTATATTTCAAGCTTACACAAATCATGCTTTTATGATTTGAAAGGCTGTCTAAGAATTGAGTAATTGCTCACTGTTACTTTAATTTAAGTGGCATAGATGAACAACCAGGTGAGTTTGAGTTGGTAAAACACGAGGATTCGATGACTAAATGATGCAATAATTGCACAGGCTACCAGAATGACTTCTCTCCTGCTCGATATTCTTTGTGACCTTAGATTAATGAATAATGATGCATGTAATGCATCAACTTCCCATCACTCGTCTAAATGATGCAATAATTGCACAGGCTGCCAGAATGACTTCTCTCCTGCTCCAGATATTCTTTGTGACATTAGATTAATGAATGATGATGCATGTTATGCATCTACTTCCCATCACTTGTCTCCAAGTTTTTATTTTAAACCATTCTTCTCTTTAAAAGATGTGATCTGAAATTGGAGTGGTAAAGCTAAGAAAAGCATTATGCCTGATAGACCAACTTATATTATCAATAGATATTGTATGGCTTTGGTGATCTTGGTGGAAAAGTTCTTTTATCTGACATTTGTACTCTGAGACCCTTGGTTTCAGTTGATAAATTTTTAACTTCTTGATTTTTCACAGCTTCGTGATTGGTTGGATCTTTCTTTGAATCATTCCGTGCCATCTTCCCTGTTGATCCTTTCAAGGTGATTGTAGTGTTCCTTAATGGATTATGTTCTTTATAGACTCTGTTTTCTCAGTTGAAGCTTCATTAGCAATATATGGTTTAGATTTAGATAAGAACCTTAGTAATGTGGTGAAAATGGGGTGCAGGGCCTTTACTGTTTCTGGAAAGTTGAAGCCAGAGGAGGCTGTACAGGCAACGCTGTCTTCTCTTCCTGATGAAGTTGTGGATACTGTTGGTGTTACAGCTTTGCCATCAGAAGATAGTGTTTCAGAAAGGAGAAGAAAACTGGAATATCTTGCTATGCAAGAAGAACTTATCAAGGTTTATCCTTAGGAATCTCGACTTTACATTCTTTGCTGAATAAGAGATTATTCATTTCTTTTTTGAGTTCCAAAATTGTGCTGTCAGATCATCTCTTTGCAGTTGATGATTCGTTAAGAATTCAGGTTTTCAGTTAAAATTTTAGTACTTAAATTTAATGGTTCCATCATCTTCCTAGCAGAACTAGAGTTTTTGACGTAGGGTGAATAGAAGAGATATCAACTAGTTAAACTCACAGAGATTAAAAATTATGGGTTGCTAGAATTTGAGTTTCAGGTCTGGAATGTCAGTTCCAAAGTTGCACAGAGCTGTGAATGTGATTTGCAGAAATGATCAAGTCTTTTGTATATTATTTTCATGCTTTACCTTGGGCTTTAGTTGGTTTCAATTGATACCATGTAGGAGGAGGAAGAAAAAGAGGAAGAAGAACTTGCCAAGAAGAAAGAGTCTACTATTATTGATGATGATGTGGCATTGAAAGAGATGACTATTGCGACAGCAAGGGAAGCACAAGAACTAACCAGAGAAAAAATACTGGAGAAACAAGAGCAACTCTGTGAACTCAGTCGAGCTCTAGCTGTTTTAGCTTCAGCATCTGTAAGAATTAGGATAAAAATGTTTTTAATGATCATTCTGTCATTATATTAAATATTGATTTGTTTTATCCGAGAGTGGGGAAGTTCTACCGATCCTTCATTTCCTGAAATATTTTCTTCTATGTATTGTGGCAGTCAGTCAGCAGAGAGCGAGAAGAGTTTCTGAGCCTTGTCAATAAAGAGGTATTGACCCATTGTCGAACTGATTTGAAAATTCATAATCTTGATTATTTACTTCAAAGGAATTGCCCCATTGCTTGCATGTCTGATTTTCATCATTTGCTGACCCTGGCTACTTATTAATATAGAAATTGTACATAAGATGAAAGAATTTCATATTTCTGTTAATATGTCAAGAAAAATAGTGAGCTTTACCATTCTGTGTGGAGGCCTAACTATAAAGAATTTAGTCCTACTTCTTGGACTAATTTTTTCATTGAATGAGAAGGAAAACCCTCCCGTCCGAAACCATCTACTTTGTGATTGAGAATGAAAGATGCCTATGTTCTAAATCATCCTGTGGGAGTATTGGTGATCCAAAACTGTGACTATATTGTCAGTTGGCAAAAGATTGCTTTATTTATTCATTTTCTTTCCTCCCAAGTTCACAAATGATTGCATAAAATGGCTTGATGAAACCAGTGCTTTCATTTTGTTTCAGGAGCCAAACTTTCTTTTAAGGGCTTTCGAAAGGTCATCCTAGTATTGTCAAACAATTATAACAATAAACTAATACATTACCTCATTATGTATTTGATATTTCAGATAGAACTTTATAATAGCATGGTGGAGAAAGAGGGTACAGAGGGTGGAAAGGAGGCAATCAAGGCATATATAGCTGCTCGAGAGGATCCCGACCGCTCTTCTGAAGCAGATGAACCTGATGAGATTTCTTCAGCATTAATAGAGAAGGTAAAACACATATACTGCTATACTTTCAAGCCTCTATTTGCACATTTTATACACTTGGTACCTTCAACCTCATTTTCTATATGTGCTTTAACTTCAGGTTGACACAATGCTTCAAAATCTAGAGAAAGAAATTGATGATGTCGATGCCAAAATCGGTGACCAGTGGCGACTACTTGACAGGTGAATCATTGTTTTTATTGTGCAATTTATTCTTTATCTCTTTGAGATTTTTGCTGCATTTCAATGCTGTAAAGTTATATGCTATGTCCTTGCAAACTCTCTTTGAGAACAGAGTTACAAGCATTATAAGCAGACCTAACTCATTCAAGAAAATGTTCAATATCTCAAGAACAATGAAAATAGATTACAAAAGCATAAGCATCTATTGTAATTGAATGCTGCGGGCATCATATTTAACATTCCCTGGATCCTTTCTGTACAGAAACTGACGCTCAAGCAACATATTCAAAACAAATGATATGATAGGGTGGTATCCAAATATTAAGTTTAGAAGGGATGTATGTAAACTTTACAATGAATGTTCGTGCTTGTGCATGCATTTGTTATGGATAGTGGTTGATCCCTATTAATTCCACTCCCTAAAAGGCTTTCAAGTAATTATATCCATTTTGGCGGTCATTGACAACATTGGTGTTATAATTTCCAGTTCATGAAGTGACGGTACTGTCTAATGCTTAGTTATGATGTTTAATGTTATTTGTCTAGGGATTTTGATGGAAAAGTTACTCCTGAAGAGGTGGCAGCTGCTGCTATGTACCTAAAAAACACTTTGGGCAGAGAAGGTGTTCAAGAACTCATCAGCAGTCTTTCCAAGGATGGAGGTAAGCAGTCCCATTTGGCTATGTGTTTGCATGTTTTTGTCTGAGTTGCATGCCATTATTTCCATCATTGAAATGACCTAATATTTCTTTCTTGCTGAACATTTAAATTTTCCGCTGGTAGTTACCTGTGATACATTGTTAAACTATGACGTTGAGAGGAATATTCATGTTTTCTAGTGGGGTTGGATATATAGCAATAGAGTCAAAGTTCATGTATTTCAGTGGCGTTCAATCCTGTGATTTTATACAAGTTGAAGATTGAATGAGGTCAGATTAGAAACCCTTTTGGACAAGGGGAATAGCATTCTGCTTCTCTACATTTTAGTCAGAGATTGCTTTTATTATGTTCTTATCTGGATTCAGAATCTTGGTACTCTTTCTGCTAATATTTCCTTGGGTGATTTACTTCTGGAGAAAACATGTTTCTGTGTATTCATGTTTGAACATTCATAATCCTTTTTACTCTGATATCAAAGTATAGTCTAGATGCTTCCTTACAGATCATTTAAACTAATAAATTGAGGATCATTGCGTTTTATTTTTCCGAAAACAATAACAAATCAAAGTCGTCTACCTTCAATTGCAAAGAACAATTTATTTTCATTAAATATTAGTGATGATACAAGTTACATTTTGGGAATGGAAAAGGATGGACTTGTGAAAATCTGTGACTGTATACGATGACGTGAAAGTTTTTGCACACAGCGTTGTCTCCTGATTGGGATGTTACGTTCTTTCAATTACTTCCATGCATAGCTGTAAAGATTCTGACTAGTGCTTTCACCAATGTGAAACAGATGGGAAGATTCTGGTTGAAGACATCGTCAGGCTGGGCAGTAGGATAGAAGAAAATAGTACAGCTGAAGAGAGGGAAACATGAGACGTCCCATTACATTATGTTTTCCAGATCAAAAAATAGTAATGATATAGTTAGCTAATCGTATGGCATGCCATTCCGTGTCCATTTTTCGAGAATCGTTCATTGCCAAATAGGAAAGTTTGTAATTTTGTTTCAACAGTCAAAACCTCAGACACATACCAATCATCTATGTTGTTCATGTACGCCATCATTGTAAAGGTCATGTCAGCTGAACAAAAATGGATTGCGTGTACACATAAGGATACTTATAAGGTTTTTACATATGATGAAGATAAAAAGTCTCCTAATCCTTCTGCATAATCGTAATGCAAAAACTACATTGAGATGTTATGTTATGGCTTAATTATAAATTTACGCCCTTTTATAAAAAAATTTATAGTAGTAATTTGGACATGGAAGCTGAAAATTGTTAAAGTTCTTAGACCCCTTAGATGGTGTTCTCTGAGAGAAGAGAAGGGTGATTGTTGATGATTCTTAATCTGACAAAGGAGAAGGAATGAATGCGAGTGTGTGGTTGTGCGTGAAGCATCTGGATATGGAAATTTCATTGAACAATAACGTGTTTCCCAAGGCCAAGGGTTGATTAGACCAGGGTGAGGGTGCCTCAACACGTTATGTCGTCCACTGAATTGTTCGTGTACTGAGTTGTTAGGATGGAAAGACAGCGTTGGACTGGATATGTTGACTATTGCTGTGTGTTGCACAGTCCTCCTAGTACATAACCTCGTGTTCCAGGTTCTTATATTGTGTCTTCAACGTGTTTTGTGTATTATTCCAATTCTATTTTGTAGTCATTAGAAAAAGTTTAGAACAATTAAATTTTAATTAAAAAAGCTCACTTCAATTTTTTAGTAAACTTTTCATTATAAATGATAATTCAAATCTTAACAATATGGAGGCATGCTTGTTTGGGGGGTATGGGACAAAAGTTATGGGTATACTTTGAAAACTAACGTTTGGTATCATCCTTTCAT
>JAOSBL010000001.1:19633366-19647560 GCA_027568915.1 Erythroxylum roraimae | reverse complement strand
TTCAAGTGCAGTCGAGTAAGCAGGTACTTATGAAGTTTTGTTCTTAGTATGCTTCATCACATCTCAATATATCTCAATATACCACCCAGGCATCCTCCCAGAACTTAGTGGTTGCTCCATTGCCCACCACCCATTTAATTCCTCGGAGTACATAGCCGCATACTGATGCAAGCCCTCGCCAGACTATGGAGCTACCCGCAGTTGAGAGGGAACCTGGTAATTGATCCCAATCAAACTTATATTCGGCACAAAGAACTCTGACCCATAACGCATCAGACTTGGTGATTAATAGCCAACCGAGTTTCGACAGTAAAGCATCATTAGAAACGCGGAGTTTCCTCTAACCCAAGCTGCCTGACAGTTTTGGCTTGCACACCTGGTCCCAACTGACTAATCTTGTCTTATTTTGTTCCTTAGTAGCTCCCCACAAGAACCTACGAATGATTTTTTTCCAAATCGTCGCATAATTGTCGAGGGAGATGTACTGTTTGCATCGTGTAGATGGGCATAGCTGATAGCACCGATTGGATTAAGGTAACCCTACCAGCCAGCGAAAGGTGTTTTCCATTCCAGCCATTAAGCCTCCTCTACACATTGTCGATGAGACATTGGTAAATCTGTTTAGAGCTATGCTCATGGATAATCGGTACCCCGAGATACTTACCAAAATCGTTTGTATGCTGGAATTCCAACCTGCGATAAATTGCACTAGCCAAAGATCATGATATATTGTTAGAATAAAAATACTGTGTCTTGGCCTAACAACTTTTAATCCGGACATCGTGCAAAAATTGTGTAGGATGTCATGAGTGAACAACACCTGATCATCATGGATTTTGGCGAATAATATTAGATTATAAAAGAATAAAAGGTGGATTGGAAAAAAAAAAAAAAGAATGACTTAGACATTATTTATAAAATGTAATGTATATGTAATATTTTTTTTTTCCTGAAAGATGTATATGTAATATTATAAAGTACTCTTTTATATTACCGAAATAGCATCTGAATCTCTCTAAATTTCACGTATCAATAAAATTTTTACTAAATTGTTGTTTATAGTCAATTTTTAATTTTACGAAACAATTTTATATGGAAAAACATATTAATTTGAATTTTTACTATATTACTTTATTTAAGTTTAAGAATATTAAAAATATCACAGAAATTAAGAAGGAAATAATTTTTTTTGGAAGGAAGAAGGAAATAATTAATTCCATGAATTTTAAAAATATCATTAGCTCTACTTGATAATACGAAATTAATATACAAATAAATCTCTTTCATTAAAATATACATATTCTGTAATGTTATTAGCTAAGGCCTAAAGCTTCATTTCTTCAAGTTCTAATCCTGAAACATGAAAATCCGCAGAATACTACTTCCCCACCATCGTCAAAGACTCAATCGCAGACCATCGTATCTTCATGTCCCTACTACACTCCAACCCCACTTCAACAAAGTCACCATCTTTGCCAATTCATCTATACGACAAAGTCTTGTTTCCGGTATCAATACATTTGATCATCATCTTTCATCAGAAGTCCCTGACACCGAAAGATTTTCCCCTCCTAGTTCAATTTCATTGCCGAACCGTTGCTTGAACAACGAACGCATCAATTCCCATCTGCCCATTTTGTCGAATGAATCGAAACCCGTGTTGATCTCGCAGAATTTCACTCCAAGTAGGTCGTTTTCTGGATCGAGTTCTCTCTTTTCATCGTCAAGTTGTTGCCTTCACGATGAACGCATTGCCAAGACTCAGTTTTCGTTATCGCAAAAGCCAGAGGCTAGATATAGAATGGCTATCTTTGATCGAATCTCGAGCACCTGTATTCAAGAAAGAGCCCTTTCAAGTGATAGTTCGACCCCACGAGAGGATATACCGATTATTTCCTCTGTGAATCCAACGATCCATAGCTCAGCACCAATTGATGCAGGGTCTTCCATACGAAAACCGATCAGTTTGTGGCCTGGAATGTATCATTCACCGGTGACAAATGCCTTGTGGGAAGCTAGATCACGAATATTTGAGAAAGAGATTGATTCACGGACTGATGGGATTTCACAGACCGAGTTGATTGCAAAAACTCCATCAAAGAGCAGGACAAGTGTTTTTTACAAGTTCTCTTCCGATTATATACTAAAAGAGCAGTACAGAAACCCCTGGAATGAGATTAGGATGGGAAAATTGGTTGAAGACCTTGATGCTCTTGCTGGAACCATTTCCTATAAGGTCCTTAAGGAATCCGGACTTGTGATTTTCTTAATTTCTTTACTTTGCTTATCTGTGTTGAAGATTTGGTATAGTGATTGTTTTGTATACTCAATAGTTAACTTGTTCACCAGCACTGCTGTAACGATGAAGGGACAACAAGACCTTTGTTGCTGGTCACTGCGTCTGTTGATAGGATGGTTTTGAAAAAGCCAATAAGGGTTGATACTGACCTCAAAATAGGTGGTGCTGTTACATGGGTTGGAAGGTCTTCTATGGAGATTCAATTGGAAGTGACTCAGCCGCCAGAAGGTATTTCTGTGGTTAAATTTGGATTTCAGATAAATCATTGAATTTACTTATAATCAGTTATTCTAGTCTGTTGCTCTCTGATATGTATCTGTAAACAAAATGGATGACAGATTCCTGCAAACGAACAGGCAAATGGCTGCCGGTTATAAATTTGCATGTGTGATTGTAAGTGTTGGAAAAAGTTCTGTGCAAATTCATCTTGTTGATGGCCGTGGTCAGTGAACTAAATGTGATGTTTAATGTGTCACAGTAAAGCTCTGTTCATTTATGTTCTTGTCGTCCAATTGGAGTTAAATTATCTCTTCTAGTGTTGGATATCTTAATATTGTGATGTAGTCCTCGAGTAAGTGTCTTTTCCAAGAATTGTAATTTTTGTGTAACATAGAACCTTGTTATACAGAAACCTCCAGTCCGTCAGATTCCCTTGCTCTTGTAGCAAATTTCACATTCGTAGCTCGGGACTCAAAAACAGGAAAATCAGCCCCTATTAACCAAATCAAGCCTGAAACTGAACAGGAAAAACTGCTTTGGGAAGAAGCAGAAGACAGGAACAAAGCGAGGAAAAAGATGAGAGAAGAGAAAAAAGCAGATAGTAGAAACAAGGATGTAGAAAGGCTTAATTCATTATTAGCTGAAGGCCGAGTTTTCTGTGACATGCCAGCATTGGCAGACAGAGATAGCATCCTCATAAAGGATACTTGCCATGAGAATTCTCTGATCTGTCAACCACAGCAACGAAACATTCATGGACGCATATTTGGAGGGTTCTTGATGCGTAAAGCGTTTGAACTGGCTTTCTCAAATGCTTATGCTTTTGCTGGTGTGGCACCACGTTTTGTTGAAGTTGATCATGTGGATTTCCTTAAGCCTGTAAGTACCCATTCTAATACTTTTCAACATCCATCAAACACAGCAAATGGTATGATTAGCATGCATATTAAAAGATTTGTAGGATGCAAAGGAATATGATCCATTTCCCTTGAATGTCTATAACATACATTTGCAGAAAGTATATAATTGTTTAATGTTTGACGTAGGACATGATGCCTTGTGTAACATGGCATGCGAGTCAGGTTGTGATATTTGTTGTACCAATGCAGGTGGATGTTGGAAATTTTCTTCGCTTGAAGTCTTGTGTTCTGTATACAGAAATTGACAACCCATCCAAGCCGATGATAAATGTAGAAGTTATAGCCCATGTTACAAGGCCTGAGCTAAGGGCTAGTGAGGTGACCATTTGCAACTAAATGCAGAATATTGAAGTTTGAAATGCTTACAATAGATGCTTACATGCTATGCAATTTGAACAGGTATCCAACAAATTCTACTTCACGTTCACTGTCCGACCTGAAGCTATTACGAAGGGACTGAGGATTCGCAATGTTGTGCCTGCTACAGAAGAAGAAGCCCGAAGAGTACTTGAGCGTATGGATGCAGAAAACTGCGAGAGGACTAAGCCTTAAAGATTTCTTTGGGTGAAATAAGACTTCAATGGGGAGTTCCTGCAAGATTTTAATCAGCAAGCAGGAAACAGACAACTGATCAAAATGGCGATTGAGTTACTGAAAGGATAGCACCACTCAGCCATCCCACCAACGACCCTCTCCAGTCCCAGTTCATTTCTATCTAAACTCCATTGCTACATAAGTCACTAAATAATGACGCTTCACTTTTGAAATCTAGCCTGGCGGTATAAATTGAACACTATGTACAGTAATTGTTGA
This sequence comes from Erythroxylum roraimae, assembly GCA_027568915.1. Classification (NCBI taxonomy): domain Eukaryota; kingdom Viridiplantae; phylum Streptophyta; class Magnoliopsida; order Malpighiales; family Erythroxylaceae; genus Erythroxylum; species Erythroxylum roraimae. The sequence goes on along the minus strand of JAOSBL010000001.1, from coordinate 19,643,309 downwards.
TTACTTGGTTTTAAAATGTCGAATTTTGTTTTGCATTGCAATAACACTTTCCTCTTGTAACAGGGAAAATTTCCATTCGCCATCACAGGAACTGCTTTAAGGTATAAACTAAAATAGTCACACTGAAACGTATGGATTTTCCTCTTGCTAACCTGTTATACAGTTCCTCTTTCTCTTTCCACAATCTACTCATTCACCCGTTTAAAGTTCTGTTCAAGTGATCAAGTTTCTAAAATGGAAATAACAGTAATAAAAATGAAATGAATCATTCTCTTCACCTTTTAAATCAAGAGAGGATTGAAACTCTTTAACAGATTTACATGATAGACAGTAACTATTTTGGCATGACTGCTTTTTAATGTTCTTATGCGGTTGTTTCTATATCTTACACAATACGTACCAAAAATCTCAGTTGAATACATATACATATATATAGCTACAGAAACGGAAGCCAATCAAAGGTTGATGGAACCAATGTCCAGTAAACTCTATCGGATTCCTATTTTGCTTGCAAAAACCAACATCTAGCAGGCATGCTGTTTTGAAGATCAGTGCTAAGATCAGAATGATGAACCTTCATCATCTGGGGAATCATAAAGCGGACTCCTATTGAAGCTAGGAAAAACTGGTTGAACAACTGAATTCATTGGCATAGGACGTACTGAACTGTATATGGTTCTCTCGTTGATCTTTCCAACCTCTTTACAGACATGATCAAGAGTGGAAAGGAAATCCCTCACCACCATAAAGATTCGGAATGGATGAGCTTCTTCCTTATCTGAGTTCCCATGAAAATACTCAGTTATCTCCTTCACTTGGGATATAGCAGCTCTGCCTTGGACCTGAAGTCTTTCAATTTCTTCTGCAGCCTTCTTAAGAAATCCATTCATTGAATCTGAGAATTTCTGGTTACACTCCATTGGAATTTCTTCAGTCAATCTTATAACTTCCCCAATTTTTGTGATTCCGGTGGCAAGCTTTGCAACTTCATTGCTAAGTACCTCTGAATCCATTGCAGCAGCTTTCTTCACATTGGTAAGCTCTCCACTCAAACTTGAAACAACTTTCAGGCCAAGTTTTCTAAATTCAATATCGTCCCCAAAAGTAAATTGTTTTTCATGATTTGTATTGGAAACACGAGAACCTTCAGATCTTATGATTTCCTGTACAACAAAATGCAAGAGAGTGGTTTTGCCATCAGTTCCCTTGACACCAACAAGCTTAAGGAGTGTATCCAGCTTGAAGGCACGAGCATTGCCACGATTAGTGCCATCATTCATTCGGTTGCCAGTCTTCAGCACTGCTTCTAGAAGCTTTAAGAACATTTTGCTGTTCCTCAATTCTTCACAGGCTACCTGTGGAAAATCAGAAATTGTTTATAAGCTTGAGATATGAAAACATAGCACAGAGGAGATAGATCTTTTTGTGAATGACAGGAGTAGGAGGGCATAGACTATCAGGACTTCATATCATTTCAAATTGCTTCTGAACAATGGTGTTACAATTAATAGGCACACCCATCCACAGAAATTTGTGTGCACAAAACCACCAATACACACACATACCTCTTACAGACGATTATACACAGTGAAGCTATTTAGTTCCCCCTCTCCCCTGGCTCTCCCTAACCAACCACATAGTTGCATTCAGTGACAACCATGCTGAAATGCTATTCTCATACTAAGCAGATCCGAATATCCTAAAACTATGGAGGTTCACAAGGAGTAAGTAATAAGAATAAAACCTATAAGTAAGACCAAGAAGCAAAAGTACAAAGACGATACAGTAGCAGCGGTCCATTAAATAGAATATGATTTCAACTGGCTCCAAGTGGAGAGAGATGTTTTTGAACAAATACATTCCTGTAATGGATAAAGACTAAAAAGAGAAATAAGTGTTCAATAATATTATCATTCTCATAGTTAGAAAGCTGGAGCCGAACATGTAATCATACAAAATGCAAGAGACCTATATATTGGTCACGATGAGAAAATCCAGATGAGTATGTGGATAAAAAGATATAGTCAACACGTGTAGCAAACAAGGTTATGAAGCCAATTAAAATTTACCTTCAAAGTTTCAAAAGACCTTCTAAGGTATTCAACTTCAAAGTCAAAATTAGCAATGTAAAGCATTGCATCAACCCTCTTAAATGCAAAAGGAATGTCAAGTACTGCCTTGAGAAACTTCTCAGCAGATCCTAATTTGACTGGTGATTCATCCTTGAAATCCTTTAGTTTCTGTTCTTCTTCCTTGGATGGAGCCATCTTTAGTAAGCTTTCGAGAAGCTCTGTACCCAATGTATCAGAACTGCCTGCTCACATAGAGAGTAGTTAAAATAAGAGTAAAACAGTTTGAATGAATAGCACAAGCAGCGAGTGCAGATAAGAAGGAAAAATTTAAGAAGTAGAATGCATTTTAGTGGAAACAATTCTGTCACAAAGTTGAGTGCTCACATACGGATTAGCAAAATAATAGACACTCAATGGGGTTACAAACTGTCATGCACGCCAAGTATCAAAGCTTATCATGCCAACATTACCTTCCAAAAGGGCTTCGCAAACTTCATCAGTGGTCACATTAAGAGCTCTCAATAATATTGAGATGTTCTGTGACTTCTTTGGATCAAGAACCAGATTCTCATTGTTCAGCAAAGGAAAAGACTGACGTCTCCCATTGTTTTCTTTGATATTCAAATTTGAATTGTTTACAATAAACAGTGTCTCAATCATTTCCTCGTTCAACCTTCAGACAAAGAAGCAATCATCAACTTATAAGCCACACAAATTTCTCAAATATAGCATTAGGCAATCCCATCCAAATGAAGTAACTACAGGACCAACTTCAATGACAATCAAGCACCAAAAAAGCACATATCAAGAACGAGGCAAGCAAAACACGACTATTCCATACAAAAAGTGCAAGGATAGAATCTCACTGAAAAGAGCTGAATTTAATCTGATCCCAGACCATGGCCCGATCGGAGCTAGCTCTAACTTTATCCCAATGTAAAGGCTTCAACTTTGGTTTCTGGGTCGTCTCCTCACTCCTCTCCACAGTTGGCTTGCTTGGAACTTGCTCACTCGTTGAACTTGTTACTGCCTTTTGAACCACTGCTGGCCTTGAAGGAGTTATGAGAAGCGAAGATCCTGAGCTCACCCAGTCCGCTTCCTGACCTGCGGGCCTTCCCATGGGAACCTCCCAAAACCGTGCCGGCAGTGGAGGAGGAGGCGGTGGCGTCATCTTCTTAGGCACAGATTGCTTTTGAAGACCCTCTACTGCTACTGCAGCCCTTTGTTCTTGCGTAGTAGAGCCTGAACATTGTTGCTGTGAATTACTGGTATTTTTTGATAACGAGTTTGAAGAAGAAAATAAACAAGAGGACTTCACCGGGGCAGGAATGCTCACGACGGTATCTGAAGATTCAAACTTTATGCTATTAGGACTCGAATTTGACACTGAAGATGAACTACTCGACACAGAATTGTCAGGGGAACATGAATTCGAATACGGGTACGAGGCAGTTCTTGAATTGAAACTCCTCGACCCAAAAGTTTCTGAGTTTAAAACTTCGAACTCTCTTCTCGAACTCGATCCGAAAGGCACTGTACTCTCATTGAGACTCTCCTTTCTCCCAAAGGATCCTCTTGGAGAAAAGAACTCCTCACCTACCTCAATCTCCGAATCATCTTCACCTTCATTATGAGAACTAACCAACACTTCACCGCTTCTATAACTTGGTGTATAATTGTGTTTAGGCAATGGTGGAAGTGGTTTTAGCTCTGGAGAGTCAAGTCTACGATAAGGTGGCGATGAAACACCAATTTTCAATCGATCATTGCTCGAAAAGGCGATCTTTGGATGATCATTAGGACTAGCTCGTGAGTTTACTAATGTGCCCAGATAGAGAAACTCTGAGCTTGTGTTGGGGACGCCGGGACGAGGAGGAAGTTTTGGAGGTTTTGGAGAGCCATCGGAGGGTACTGTGTTTGGCGGGAAAAGTCGGAGGCTGTCAGAGCCGGAGGCCTTCTCAAAGGTGGTGGGGGTGGGGTGGTGTTGATGGCGGCGGGAGTAGAGGAGGAGAGCAGTGAGAGTAGCTAGTATGGCGGCGAACAGGAGGGAGAGAGAGATTAAGACGGTGACTAAAAGGTGATGGTGGGAGATGGAGGAAGAAGGAGGGTGAGGGAAAAGGAGAAAGGAAACATTCGCCGGAAAGGATGTGAGCGACGCGGAAGGCGGGAGCGATGGAGGGGGTGGTGACAGCAAGAAGGGAAAAAATGCACTTTGAGGGGTGGTGGAAGTGGAAGAGAAAGGGTACTTTGGTTGTTGAGCTTGAGACTCTGGTTGGGCAGATTGCGATGGTGGTTGAGTGGTTGGAGAGACCGCGGTGTTTAAAGGGAAAAACGGTTGGTGGAGGAGGCGACGGTGGTGGTGCGTGGGGGCTATGGCGGTCGAAGTAGTAGCGAAGAGGAAAGATAAAAGAAATAGTAGAATGCTTGTTCTGTCCACAGACATCGTAAAGGTTATCGAAAGGTGGACTCTGCTTTTTAGTACTCTTGTTTTCTCTAGAATACTACTGGCTCTTTCAACTACATATGAAATTTTAGGAAAAGATTGGAAGTTTTGTTGAACTATGGAGGGAGACTGGATTTGGAGCGCTCAAGGTGGGTACACAGAAAGACACAGTAAAGAAGTTGCAGGACAGAGTCTGTTCCTAATGGCAATGTGGAAGAACAGAGAAATTACGAACTATCGAATAAAAGATGGAGTGATGCACAGATCATCTCTAAACAAGGATCTTAGGTCCAAGTAGAGAAGGGAACATCCCAGCTCAGAGCACGAGACAGCTAGTGCATGGTGGAGGAGGGAGGGAACAGTAGGAGCAAAGAGGATGGTCATTCAACCGAAGAAAGGACCAAAACTATTAGGACATATACAGTAAAGATTCGCTCTTTCTTGTCGATTTTAGACCTTCACCGCTACAAAACAGAAAGGAATATAGAACCAAGCACAAACCACTGGAGGCAAAGAAAGAAACGGACAGCTCGCTTAACAATTATTGTACTGAGATCAGCATAAAGGGAGAGTTAAAAGGTTGTGATTTGCCAACCTTTTAGCACTCGCGGATCGCGATTGCGGAGGATATGCACGAGATTCATTGCAGACTCTTAACAGCCAACCACACGTTTAGAAAAACCAAATGCTTTCGGACTCGAAGTGCATCTTGATTCTTGAAGTTTATCGTTTTCATTTTAATATAATTCATATTTTTCCCACCTGCTTTTATGCCGACAATTTCATCTTGTCATCTGAAGCATTTCTTGATCAGATCTCATCATTTGTGACACCTTTATTATTTTTTGTGCCGCATCGGGTCAACGAATTAGTCAAGACAAATCTCGAGTTTTCTACTCCAGAAATATTTCCCTCTCTACGACGCATACTCTTAGCAGAGCGCTGGACTTCAAACAGACATCAGACCTCGGTCGCTACCTTGGTGTACCCCTGCTTCACGAAAAAGTCACTAAAAAGACTTACCAGTATCTTCTCGACAAAGTACAACACCGCCTCTCAGATTGGCAAGCTAACCTCTTGTCTTTTGCGGGACGCATCACTTTGATCTACTCGGTCCTTTCTGCGCTCCCTACTTATACGATGCAAACAGTTCGCCTTCCTCGAAGTTTGTGAGATGAATTGGAGAAACTTCTGCGTACCTTTTTATGGGGCTCCTCCCTCGAAACTCGGAAGATACACCTTGTTTACTGGGATCAAGTCTGCCAACCCAAGGAATTGGGTGAGTTAGGAATTCAGAACATTCGTGCCACCAATGACGCTTTGCTTACCAAATTAGGGTGGGCTATGCTCACTAAAACTAACGCTTTGTGAGTCCAAATTTTATTGGCCAAGTATAAATTTGATATCAACCATATCCCTTCCGATATTCCTACTACCGGTGGCTTCATGGTGTGGCGGAGTATCAAGGCCATTTGGCCCAACGTGATCAACGGCATGCGTTGGATGATTGGTGACGGGTTCCAGGCTCGGTTTTGGTTTGACCCATGGGTCGCCAACTTGGGTCCCCTTTTCCAGTATGCTACCACTCCTATTCCTTCCTCCGAACTTGACCGTCACGTTCACCACTTCGTGAACACCACTGGTAATTGGGCTTAGACTAAGTTTCAACCTTTGCTTCCTTCCTCAATCTGGCTGTCTATTGCGAGAACCTTCCCCCTCAAGCTTTACCTCGGCGCCGACAAACTCATTTGGGGTCCGTCACCTACTGAGAAATTCACTACAGCTTCGGCCTACTCTATGCTTATGGAGCACCCTCGGGCTCAACCCGATCGCTTGCAGAAGAACATTTGGCAATGGCCCGATCCACAACGAATCCGCTCTTTTCTTTGGCTCTTTGCTCAAGACTGACTCCTCTCCAACCAGCAACGCGCTCGCAAGCACCTCACTACGAGCTTGGAATGCTATCACTGTCGTATGGAGGAGTCCTCGCTTCATGTTGTTCGCGATTGCCCAAAAGCGCGGACTCTTTGGTTTACTTTCCCTTGCCACGTCATCTCTCCCACCTTTTTCACTAACAACCATCAGGAATGACTCACTACTAACCTCCAGACCCATAAGTTGGTCTCGGGCCTTGACTGGGCAGCTATCTTTGGGACTACCTGTTGGTTCTTATGGACATGGCGAAATATGGCCCTTTTCGGCACTCAGTTCTCCTGGCCGATTTCTCCTGCAACTATCGTCCTCAATTATGTCCGCCTAAGTTTCTAGGCATCAGCCTCGCTTTTTCGTGCCCGTCTGGCCCCTCGACCGCGAAACGAGCAATTTATTAGGTGGTGCCCGCCTACTCTAGGGTGGGTCAAATTAAATACCGATGGGGCGTGTTGCAGCGAAACCTCCTCGGCCACTGCAGGTGGTATTTTTCGGGATAGCTTTGGTGATTGACTTGGTGAGTTTGCTCAGAATATAGGTCGGTGTTCCCCGGTTTCGGCTAAATCCTGGGGCGTCTACTCGGGTCTCCAACTGGCCAGGACCCTTGGTTTTCGACGCATGAATCTTGAACTGGGCTCTCTCGTGGTTGAAGAGCTCCTCTCCGACGCCCCGCATCGATCCCTGTCTCTCAATCCTTTAGTCCTGCGCATCAATGAACTACTCATCCGGAACAGGGTTGTCCTTCCTCAATATACCTACAGAGAGGGCAACCGGGGTGAGGACTGGCTCGCCAACCATGCTTTTACTTTGGGACTCGGTCTCACCACTTTTGATAGAACACCCTCTGGGTGTGCCATTATCCTTATAGAGGATATGGCAGGGGTTAGCCTCCCTCGGAGGATCTTGTAATTTGCGTTATTTTCCTTGTAAAAAATTATATAATTCATATTTTAATCAATATTATAAATACCGCATCAGTAATGGATTTAATTATGATATGATACTATATCGATACCAATTAGTATTAAGTAGCGTTTTAGATTTTTTAATTTGTAAAATAGTCTCTGATTTTTTTTAAATTGCAAAAAAAATCCTTAAATATACTGGACTATATAATTTATAATTTTACGTCTTCCATGTCTCAAAAATCATAATAATAGAAATTTAAAATAAAAACAATTTATTTACTTTTATTAATTTTCACATATTTCATATAAAAATAATAACCACAATTAATATGAAAAAAGATCATTTAATTATTATGCAAATATAAATTTTTAACAATTTGGACTCATTATTAGATAAAAGTTTGTCACATACTCAATAGGTGGAATTGGACTTAAGATGTAGTACTAATTATTCAAATTATTTATTAAAATCCAAATTATTTACTTTTGTGACTTAACTTATGGGAGTAAATAAGTTGGTTAATTTATACATGTTTAGTCAATGTGATTTCAAAAATGAAGAAAAAAAAAGAATCTCCTTAACTTTTATGTATAAACTTTATTAATCTAATTGATTGGTAGCGTTAATCATATTTGATTGCTTTATATTGACATCATCATCATCATCATCACACCCAGTCCGAAGTCCCGTGGTGAAGCGGGGTCTGGAGAGGTCTGATAGTACGCAACTTTACTCCTACATAGTAGAGAGGCTGTTTTTGGTAGACCCATATGCAGATGTGACAGGAAAATAGTGATGCAGGTTAACAGAAGAAATAAATAAAAACTGGCACGCAGAATATTTAAGTAAATAGAATTACAATAAAAGACATAAGGGCATACCTGATGTTTGACCAGATCTGCTAGTATCTTACATCTTGTAAAGACCGACTCTTTTCGTCGCTAGTCCCGCTAGGAGTCTTCACTGAGCGACCCCGAAGATACGACAATTCTACGGGTTTTTAGGCATCCATCGCGGGAACCTTTCCTAAAACTTACCACTCGCAAAGACATAAAGGATATTGGGTTGGACTTCTTATGCGGTAAGTGTGTCGTTTACCCTTATCCTATCACACCAGACTTTCCTAATTCTAGCAACAGCCTCAGTGAGGGCCAACTTTGACATATCTTTCTTGATCACTTCCCTCAAGATCTTGTAAGGCCTTCCTTTCCTCCTCTTGTAGCCACTCAGGTTTATTATCTCACAGCATCGTACCGGAGCATTCGATGGCATCCTGCACACATGCCCAAACCACCTAAGCCTTTTCTCTCTCAACTTGTCTGCAATACAGTACGCTGGGCCTTACCCAGGGCCCAATATGAGAGGGGGGCCCACCAACAGCCTCCTCTCTATAATTAACAGAGCTCCTCTCCAAGACTATGAAGTGATGACGTGATCTAAGACTCCTTTCCAAGACTCCAACAGCAACAGACTCCTCTCTAAGACTCCAACAACAACAGACTTCAACAGCCACACACACAAGTGACGCAACAGCCTCCTGACCCTCCTCCTTCCCAAGAACGTCGGCTTTAATTATTGTAACGTTATAAGTTAACGTTAATTTATATACGTTGGCTTTAACTTTATAGCTTTTTTTGATGTAAAGATAACTTTGTGGTCCTTATGTTTATAAATAGTCTTGAAATATTTAAGTGTACTTTTACCTTCTAATTTCTTTATTTTCATCATTATATGTATTTAAAGTACTCCAACTCAAAAATTAGCAGCAAAAAAGTTTACGATTCTGTCTTCTGAGTTCTGAGTATAATTTAAAGGTAAAGTTTTTGATTTTTTAATATATTTTTACTTTTTTTTTAATATTAGATATTAAATTTTGCTATTTATTTTTTTTCCTGTATCACAGATATAATACCATTTATAAATCTTTGTGATATATTGTGAAGTTGTTGGAGTTTGGTTGTGGCTGCACACTTCTTCCAGTTCCATACAGGTGCTTTTGTTCTTTTTCTAATCCAACTGTGTTATAATTAGTTTATATTATGTTGCCTAAAAAGCATTTGTCTGGAAGTGAAAAAAGGAAAAAAAAAAGAAAACAAGTAGCATAGTTGATAGAATCCCAAAAAGGAGCAATAAATAAATTTACTAAAAGAGTAGGCTCCTCTAGTGAGAGTCCTGAAGAATTAGGTGAAGGTGGTTTTGAACAACATAAAGAAAACTTAAGTGATGAGATTCATATTCATGAGGATATTAGAAATCGAAGTGAGGATGATCATGTACCAAATGCATCCACTTCAAAAAATTTAAAGTATATTGAGCAAGTAAGCCCTATATTGGACATTTATGATCCTAGGAATTGGGATAATCTTGATAATAAAACAAGGGATATTTTAGTTGAAAAGGGGCCTGTAAGAGAGTTGAATCTTATGTTTCCTTTAGACAATACCTCTCGTTATTTTTCATATTCTTATTATTATAGAAATTTGAGTAAGGGAGAGATTAGCGATAGAAAATGGTTGTCCAACACTCATTGGGAGAGTCGAATAAAAAGTGTTAAAGCTATTAGATTTCAAGCTCCTCAAATAAGATTGGC
>JAOSBL010000001.1:19612959-19628397 GCA_027568915.1 Erythroxylum roraimae | reverse complement strand
TGAACTTTGAATATGAATTGTTGTTGCATATAAATATAAGTGACTTATGGAAAAGAAAGATAGGATTTGTGGTGAATCATAAGATGTTATTGAATATAAGGAATCATATGAATTGAGATTGAGTGTTGGATAAGTTCCAATTGGAAGTTGAATTGTTTTGAATGAAGTTGTAATAGAGGAAGTAAAGTTCGGATAAATTCCAAGTTTTGCATGAAGGTAAAATGTGTATGCTGATTTCCAAGGGAAAACTGTATCAATCTAGGTAGAATTAGCCAAAGTTGCCTTCATGAAAGTTGTAGTTCATCTTTATAGCTTTCCAATGCTATAATGTATGCAATTTTTGGACATCAGAATCGAAAGATATGATTGTTACAAGTTATGATGTTGCATAGGATTTGTGTATGATGACAGCTATGGTAAATGATAGGAAATTGTGGTTTTGATGAATCAAATGGATTGAGATTGGAGAGTTTTATGAGATAATTTTGGTGTTTGAGTTGTTATGAAGTGATTTTGCACTAGAAGAGTTGAATTTGGGAAAATTATGAGTGAATATGATGTTATGTTGGATGTAGGAAGCATTGGAGAGGGTTTGGAGGGGTTTGGGAAACCACCATGTCCGTTTAACGGACTTTATGTCCGTTTAATGGACCTTTACTGGTTAAAAAGGACCCTTAGCATTGCCCATGTCCGTTTAACAGACCTAACCTTCTCGGGTGAAAAAGTGCACTTTGGTTCGACAATGTCCGTTAAACGGACATTCACGGGATAGCTTTAATAAATCGCAATTTTTAACCCTTTTTGATACAGAATCTGACTTTGTAGTCTTCATAAAAGTTTTAGACCTCTAAGTCTTCTTTCCAATGGTCTAAGAACGAAATCAATCAGACATTTGTGGTGAAAGTTATGGCAATCGCGCCAAGACATGTTACTGCATGATTGAGGACTTAAACATGTTCGATTCTTTTGATCATAACTTCCTCACCCGACCTCCGAATAAGGTGATTCTTAAAGCAATAGATTCCTAAGACATGTATATATCTCTCCATGAAAATTTGGATCTTTTGGAGTTGATTTGAAAAAGTTTGATGGAAATAAAATGAGGGATCAGTTGGGAGAGTGTGATTGGGGTATGAACACCCTTTAGCTTTTTAAGCATATCTTGATCTATAGAGCTCCGATTGAGATGATTCTTTCTTCAAAGCAAATCAGAGACTTAGAGCTATGATTTCTTTGAAGAAGTCAAATTGAAATTCAGATTTGAAGTTTTCCAAATTATGTTCACGAATTAGGAGAAATGAGTTTGAGCATAGTGACTGATTTGTAGGGGCACGCCATTGAGCATATTGTGAGGAAATTTTTGGAATGTGATGAGATTAAAAATGAACCGATGATTAGATTACAAGGAACCACGCTCAAGTATTATGGTATTCTCAAGAGTTGGATTCCGGAATCAAGCAGGATCCAACATGAGTGGTATCACAACAAGGGTTGGGCTCCGAAATCAAGCGGGGTTCTAACAGATGTATGAGTCCGCAAGAGTTGGCTTCCAGAATCGGGATCCAACACATATTTACTATTTTAGCCTCTTCGCAGGTAATGGGATGTTACAAAAGCATAGCAACAGCAGAAGCCCGCTCCCTCTCTCCTCTTCTTCCTCTCCTCTATCTTCTTCTTCTTTCTTCTTGGAGTTTTCCCAAAGTGGCAAAAATTGGAGCTCCTACTAACTTTCTTTATATACTATTTTTTATTTTAGGTGAACCCTAGGGTTTTCCCGGGTCCAAAAAGTCCCAAATGTCCCTCAGTAAGTCGCATTTGGGAGGCTATCTGCGTTGTTTATCATGCAGGCCATGATCGTGGCATTTCATTTAGCTCTCTGTCACGATCATGACAGATAAGGCCACGATCGTGGCTCCCCCCGGCTTGAGTCTAGCTCCGAGCTTCCTCCAATTCACCTCCGTTCTTCCATATCTGTTCAAAAAAAATAACAAATACATCAAGGCACCTCAAATACGCAAAGTTAAAGCTCAAAAGCATGTTTTAACCCATATAACACTAAAAAAAAACATTTAACTAAATAACACAATCTTAACCTAAACATGCACTGATCATTCAATTTAACAACTAAACACATACCAAACAACCCACTAAAACATTATGCAACCTACCATTATCAGGAACAATACCTTTTATACCATGAGTTACAATCTGTATACTTACAATACGAAAGTCTTTATATAAAATTGTCAACAAGGCCACCTTCTGTTTTGGCAAAAAGTATTGCAAAAATTGGTTCTTTAGCTCTTCCCACTTCAAATAAGGATGGCGATTCTCCTCCCACTATAGCCAAACTAGTGTCACACCTCGGAGACACACTTTTGGTTCCTTCAGCTTCTCAACTTCAGTCAACTTGTTCATTACAAAGTACCTTTCAACTTAGAAAGCCCATGAGGTTGAATCACTCTATAAAAAGTCGACGTCTCTAACTTCTTATCGTATTGGTTGTGACATATAGGCATATAGGTTGTTGTCCCTTCTATCGCTTGAATCCTTTCCCCTTCTAAAATCCCTGTCAGCATTGCACCCCTAGCTCTAGTTGACTCTGCTACACTATTTCCTATCGACATTGTGACATCCTAATACCCCCTAGGAGGATATACGGGACGCATACAAAACAGATTTAGACAATCGAACAATTCCTAGAGATAAGGCAAACATACATCACATTTCATATTTTAAGGTGGTTTATACAAGTCACAAGTTACACATATCATATCCATAAATTAAAAAAAAAAAACTCATCATAAGTTATGGTTTGTACAAGCCATTCACATATGTTATAAAATTTCTTATTAATACTTACGAATACAACACAATTTTTACATACAAAATCTTCCAAAAGGTTACTCGTCCTTCTTTGACCGTCGTGGTTGTCCTAACCATAACCCTATTTTTCAAGACCTACATAGAGGAAAACCCACCGTGCGAAGCATATAGCTTAGTGGGGAATAATGATGCAAGATGACGACTACTCACAGCAATCGCCTAATATCAACATCCAAATGATTCATGACATTTAAGTGATGAAAAATACAATATAAAATAAAAGTCATGAAATATCTTAATACATATAACAATATTTGAATATGAAATTCATAGATTATTCAGAATACAATTTTGCATCAAAATAAAACAAATATCATAACATCTACAGAATTGCCTGTTAATTTCTTCAGACGTGGGTAACAGGAATAGACTAGAAGATACCGAGGATTTGTATCTACAAAAGAGGCAATAGCCTCTAAAACATAAGTCACCGTAGTGTCTCATAATAGAAGCAGCTGCAGACGCTTCTAGGCATGCCTATTTACCCAGAACTAAGACTTGGAAGGTTAAAACTAATCATCAGAGCATTATAATTACATTTTAGAATCACATTATAGATTAATAAATTCATAACATACAAACTCAATTCCTTATTTTTTGAATTGTAATTTGAAAATGTTTATCATGCCTAATCTTATTTAATATGCTTTATGATCATATTTCATTCTAATAATACATAAATGAAATCATTAAGGTATACACAAATTACATGCATCATCAGTCCCATATAACCTTTATAAATGGGTTTGCTAAGTTTCATTGACATCTAAAAAAGGTCCAGATAAAGTTTGGTAGCATTTTGGGTGAGGAAAATTTATGTTTGGGCTAAGCACACAGTGGGTTTAAAAATAGACAACCAAAACAGTCCAGCAGTAAATTACGTGACATCTCCACTTATTTCGAAATTTTCACATAGAAAATGTTCAACTTAGGCTTGTAAGTCTTCTAAAATTTTTCCCCTATTTCTTCAATGTCCATATCATCAAAGATCAGTCAATTTGGACTTCGAAGTTATGAGATAAGCTCCACATAACACAAGCTTCTCCAATATAGGGGCAACATCAGGTCATCATTTTCAATCTCAATTGTCAATATCATAAAGTCAGAATTAGGTTTGTGGCTCTCTAGATATTTTTATTCCTATGTCTTAAGTTTCATCTCCAATTGGAATCACCCAATTTCGAGGCATGTAGTCTGAGTCATATCCAAAACAATGGTATTGGTTAGAGTGAACCGAACATCTAAGAGAAAATTCCACTAAACGTTACTCTGTTGTCATATTCAATCAGTTACATGCAAAGAAACACCAAAACACCATTCTAGAAATCATTCCACGCCCAAATCAATCTTTTTACCCATTAAAATATGCACACAAACAGAAATTAGCTAAGTGTAGTCCCAAACCTTGAAAGTTGTCAATTAGCTCTTCTTTTAGTATTCTTCCTTCTCTTCCCCTTTAGCTGTGCTTGATTCAACACCTAGAAGCACCATAAATACATATCTCAATCCCAATTCCAACCTTAAAATTCTAACCCTTCATGAGCAAAGCAAGAAAAGATGAAGGTGAGAAGAAAGCCAATAACTTTTACCTTGATTGTCACCTAGATTAATTTGATTCCTTATGCAAAATGATGTGGTTAAGGAGATGGAATGGAGAGGAGATGAAAAGAAAAAATTCTAGAGTTAAAACCATAAATACACATCCCTCTGCCCTCTCTTGTACTCACCCTTTCAAGAAGTTTCTAGTGTTAGACACATTTTTTAATCCCATCAGACCATATGTTGATTTTTGGCAAAATTGCACGTTTGGTCCTTCTTCTTCCTTTAGTTTCCACATTGGCTTATAAAGTCATCAATTAATTTCATTCTAGTCCATATTTCACATATCATTATGCATGTTCATACTAAAATGAACAAATTACTAATTTATCCTATCTTTTAAATTAATTACCATTATGTCCTATACTAAGCACTCACTTTCATATTCGTTAAAACTCATTACAAATACTTTCGTGGACATGATACATTCCTATAAGGTATAGTTTAGGGCCTCACATTTCTCTCCCTCTTATAAGAATTTCATCCTTGAAATTCATATTTGAAGAGAATAATTAGGGATACTAAGCCCTCATAGTCCATTACAGTTCCCACGTTGCTTCCTCAATTCCATGGTGTTGCCAGAGTACTTTCACCAGAGGTATTTGTTTATTTTTGAGCTGTCGGACTTCTCTGGCCAAGATAGACACGGGTCTTTCCTCATAAGAAAAATCCAATTGTACTTGAATTTCTTGCACAGGAACCTTGTGTGTATCATCAGACTGATATCTTCTTAACATAGAAACGTGAAACACATCGCGCACCTTGGCCAATTCTTTAGGAATAGCTAACTTATAAGCTATTGGTTCGATTCTCTTAAGAATCTCATAGGGACCAATGTAGCATAGTCTGAGCTTACCTTTCCATTGAGGAATCAGAATAGGATTCAACAAACCAGACGGAACCTAGTGCTCAGCTTTAACCTGCTAAAATGTCAAACATTTAGATACATATTCTACAACATCTCATTTCATACCAGACCACCAGTAATGTTGCTTCAGAAATTGATACATTTTATTCCACCAGGATGCATTGTGAAGACAATATTATAGGCTTTATACAACTTCTTCTTCTTCAATTCATCACTAGCTGGTACACACAACCATCTTTGTAATACAGATCACCATCTCCTTTCATAGAAAAGTCAGGTTGTTTACCTTCCTAAGTTGCCAAGATAAGTTGTTGCAACTTATCACGAACTTTCTGAGCATTAATGATCTCTTGTCTCAAAGTAGGCCTAGCGTAGGATAGTTCTACTTATGTGGCTTCAGTTGCCTAGAAGCATATGTAACCACTTTACCATCTTGTATAAAAACATAATCCAAACCCTTTCTAGGTGACAACAACTTATCTTGAACTTTCTGAGCATTAATGATCTCTTGTCTCAAAGTAGGCCTAGCGTAGGACAGTTTTGCTTATGTGGCTTCAGTTGCCTAGAAGCATATGTAACCACTTTACCATCTTGTATAAAAACATAATCCAAACCCTTTCTAGATGCATCACTAAACATAATATATTCCTTACCAAAAGTAGGTTGAGCCAATACAGGAGCTTCAGTAAGCATTCTTTTTAGCTGATCAAAGCTAGGTTGACATCTAGCAAACCATTCAAATTTCACCCCTTTTCATAGTAGTTTAGTCAAAGGAGATGTTATCACTAAAAACCCCTTTACAAACAGGCGATAATAACTGGTTAAACCTATAAAACTTCTCACTTCAGTCACATTTCGTGGCAGCTTCTTTTTAATAATCGTTTCAATATTACCAAGATTAAATCTATTTCCTTGAGAAGAGATAACATATCCCAGAAAAGATACTTCCTTAAGTCAGAAATTAAACTTGCTTAGCTTGGCATAAATCTTTTTTTCCAGCATAGTCTGTAATACAATCTATAGATGCTAAGCATGATCTTGCTCATTCTTGGAATATACTAGAATATCATTAATGAATACCACAACAAGCTGGTCTAAATAAGGCCTAAACAACCTGTTCATCAAATCCATAAATGTAGCTAACACATTAGTTAGCCCAAACAACATCACTAGAAATTCATAGTGTCTATACCAGGTTCTGAATGTAGTTTTTGAAACATCCATATCCTTTACCCAAAGCTGATAATACACTTATCGCATATCTATCTTTGAAAATACCCCTGCACCTTTTAACTGATCAAACAGATCTTCTATCCTTGGTAACAAATATTTATTCTTCATTGTAACCTTGTTCAATTGCCTGTAATCAATTCACATTTGGAGAGTACCATCTTTCTTCTTAAAAAACAAAACTGGCGCTCCCTAAGGTGAGACACTGGGCCAAATAAATCCTTTATCCAGTAACTCCCGCAACTAAACTTTCAACTCCTTTAATTTGGTAGGAGCCATCCTGAATGGTACTTTGGATATTGGAGTAGTTCCAGGTACAATATTAATAGATGGCTCCACTTCCCTTTTAAGAGGAAGCCCAGGTAGTTCTTCAGGAAAAACATCTAACAATTCGTTCAGCATCAAAATGTCTTGAAATTTTACACTTTCCCTCTTATAATTAAGTACAAAAGTCAAATAAGCTTCACATCCCTCCCTAAGAAACCTTTGAGCTTACATAGTGGATATCACACTAGTTAGAGGACTAGTGTGGATGCCATACAATATTATTTCAGTTTGACCGGGCTTCTTAAGCACAACAGTCTTAGCTCTACAATCAACAACTGCCCGATGCTTGGACAATCAATCTATACCCAAAGTTAAATTGAATTCATGAAAAGACAATTCAATTAGATCCGCTACAAACTCACTACCTTGGATCAAAACAGGACAGTTTCTATAAACCTTGCTAACCAACGAACTACTGCCCAGAGGACTAGTTACATGAATATCGTAGGTTAACCGATCTACATGCATTTTTTAATCAAGAATTTCTCCAACATAGATATAAGAATGGGTAAATCTAGGATCAATCGAAGCATGCATTTTAGAGTTAGAGAGAGAAATAGTACCAACAATGACCTCAGGTGTCTCTTGGTCCTCGTGAGCCTTCATAGCATAGGCCCGAGATGTAACAGAAGGTGCAGCAGGTTGATCAATAGTTTTTGAAACAGTACTCGGATTAGGCCTATATCGGTCAAATCTTCCATGATCCCCACCATGTCCTATATTTCCTATAGGGGCATTAGAAGCTTCTTTGTTGGTTTGTGGCCTGAGACTGATTCATAGTACAATTTGCTATAAAATGATCAGTGATGCCACATTAGAAACTTGCACTCGTAGTCCTCTTACAAGTACCCCAATAATCTCTGAAGCAATGAGGATACTTCGCTGCACTAGAACCTTGGCTCACAAAGGAACCCCTACCAGAACCAGTCAATGGGAGAAAGCCTTGTCACCTTCCTCTAGCTGCAAATCTTTGGATGGATTCCTTTGCAGTGGAAGCACCTTCGAGGCTTCTCTTACCTGAGGATTGACCTCCTCTAGCAAAACTTCTTTGCTGATGTTTCTCTCTCTTAACTATCTCCTTCTTCTCTATCTTAATAGCAACTTGAATCAATTGATGATAATTCACTTACTGCAAAAGAGTGAATGTCGCAATATGCTCTTTAATTGTAATAGCCCATTCCTACACTTAGGAATTAAACTACTAAATGAAGTCATATGAGTGATATCATATGAGAATATATGAAGTGCATTTCCTTTACATGCATCATATTCACATACATACATGAATTATGCTTTAGTATACATTGCAAAGATAGTTTATGCACTCAATTGATTTATTCTGGGGTATGAAAGATTTAAATGTTTATGTTATGATTTCGTGATTGTGAATTGATCATGTCTTAAATTCTGGTTTGATGGTCTACAATTAGTGAATTGGAATTTTTATCACAATTAGGTAATTGATGAAGTGTTATATGCATCTAGCCTAGGAAAAATATTAATTGGTAAGACTAATTGATACATGGGAACTTAGAGTGATCAAGCCTAAGAAATACTAACACATGACATTAGTAATAGTGTGACACATGGCTTGATTAAATGAGCGACAAATGGTGATTTAATTGGGTGACAAATGGCCTAGTGATTTTGAGACAAATAGACTAATTATGGAGTGACAACTGGAAGTTGACGTAGAAGACTTATGGCTAGGCCTTAGCATGACACTTGGCATGACATGAGTCCACCTTCTCCTCCACACACCTACACACACATCTCTCACACTTGCAAGACCACCTTCTTCCATGTTTTGGTCTTATGTTTTCTCCTTCTTTATCTTACCAACGACACACTCATATAATCTCCCTAACCCTTGAATAGTTGCCAAAATTTTGTAACCTTCACCTTGTAATTGAAACCCTTATGTTCCCACCTTGTTTTTGGAGTATACCTTGTCCTTGCATATTTGGAGGGATAGTTAGCTTGAAGATTGAGGAGGTTTTGAGCTGAACAAGTAAGTGATTTTTGATCTCTATGGCATGTTAAAATAGAAACATTTATGATGATTAAATTTAGATGAGTGATATGTAGGGTTGATGTTAAAGTTATGATGGAATTTGATTAATGAATGTATGGTTTTTGTTTTGTTTTTCATGCTTGAAAATATCGGATTATATGGATGGTTTAGATTGAGATTTGAAGTGTAAGTGATGATATAACTATGCAAAACAAAATGGGTATATTTGGAGTGTTCCAGGGTTATATGTATAAAGGTGAATGATAGTTCTATTTTGATTATGATGCATGAAAGATTACAATTTATGAGTTATCAATTAAATGATTTTGAGTTGGAATTGATGAGGAAATGAAGTATAATTTAGGTATAACTGAGGTATGATCAATAGATTAGTATGATGGTGTCACCCATTCCACGATCATGGAAAGGTACCCACGATCGTGGGAAATGCCCTAGAGAACAGAAGTTTTTGTTTTGTCTTTCCATGATCGTGGAAAGGTAACCACGATCGTGGGAAATACTTGGAAAGTGAAAAACTCTGTTTTGTGTGATTGTTGAATCAACTAAGGATACGTTACTTTATTTTGGTTTATTTGAATTTGATTAAGGTTTGAAATGAACCTATGTGGCTGTTTGATTGATTGGTTAAGGGTTTGATAAGTTTAAGTTGATAATTGATGTTAGAATTAATGAATGGATTGTTTGATATCAATGTATATGAATTTGGGAAGTATGAGTTGTTAAAGAAATGAAGGTGTTCTTATGAATGCAAATGTGATGCATGAGATATAAGTTATGAAATAGGTATGATTGAATTAGAATTTGGAAAGTTGTGTGAGTATGAAATGTTAGGAAGGGATCGATAAATGTCTGATTGAATGAATTTAAAGTAATCGAGATGTCTTAAGGCATTGATCTAATCGCCAATAAGTTATGTACAAGATATGACAAATTAATGGGCAAGATTTGTGAATAAGGTTACATACTTGGGATAGTCGATTGAGCATGCATTAAACATAACATATATACATGTGTATGATTGGGTATTCATTTGATGAAACAAGTTAGTAATGTATACATATGTGTGTATTGCATGATATAGAAGCACAAATTGACCGACCGCATCCAGATATTGTCGGATCATCAAGGCAATAGCTATTCTGGAGCATATTGTGAGTCAACCTAGATGTTCTCTCACCATAATCTAGTTGCTTTGTTTAAAATTCAGTTATTGAATTGCTACTTATATGATTGTGCTAATTCCGGACCATCAATTTTTTGAGGAGAATAATATTTAGGAATGTATTGGAAGTGTTTTGTAAATGTATGTGAATATAGAAATATGTATTCTTAACTAAATGTTGAATGCCAGACTTAGATCCGTAAAGTGCGATATATGACTGGAATATATCGAATGTGAAATAATGAATGCATCATATGTGAATTGTTGCATCTCATTACATTGAAATGCGTGAACAGATAAAGGAGTTGTGACCGGAGTGACCCAAGGGAAAAAGAGATTAAAGCTCAAAAATATGCACAAAGAGTCGCAGACTCAGTTATCAATGAGCCTAGTATCCATAATGGGTACGAGACAGTATATAAAATGAGCCCGATATTTACAACGGATACGGGACAATTAAATAGGCACTCAGTCACAACAAAGCAAAAATGAAGTGGAGTCACATGAGCATTTGCATATGCTTCTTTATTTATTAAATGATTGAATGGATATACCATATTGACTAATTGAATTAACATGCCCGTTAAACTGAGATGAAATATTGAATGGTTGAAATCAATGAAGTATGTGATGTGATGTGAATTTTTCATTTATATGACATACTTGGTAAAATAGAATATATATGTGTTAATGAGTGATGATACGAGTGAGCACATCGATGATGGTTCACTCACTGAGTTAGCAAACTCATCAAAATTGCAACATTGATTTTGCAGGTACTGAGAGGAGATTTTGTTTCTTAAGCAATCTAGTTGAAGTCTAGTATTCTCCATTTTGGGAAAAAGAAATGGCTCAAAGGTCTGGTCAATTGACATCTGAGGAGTTAGATAGAGCTTTTGTTTAGTATCTCATATCGTACTTATTGTATAAAACTATGAACTCACAGATGGTTTTGTAATGTAAAAATATGGTTGGTGTGTAATGAAATGACAATGTAAATTATGCTTTATTAATGAAATGGGATGAGTTGAAACTTTAAATACTTATGTTATGTATGATGCCTTAATAAGTGAATGTGATTGCTCTAACGTGCCAATCTCATAGGGTATATTCTCAGAAAATCTATGGATGTTCAAGCATATGCACTATGGTAGTGGTGTGTTACATTAATTGAGTCATTCAAGCCATCTTCACAATATTGACACCAAAAATCATTAGTAAGAACAGGTTCAGATACATATTTGCTAAGTCGATTGAATTCTCTTTTATACTCAGCAACAGACAGATTTTTTTGCTTCAAGCTTAAGAACTATTTCCACCTCTCATTTTTATAGGCTTCTGTAACATAGTTCTCTTTAAACTCTTGGGAAAAGAAATCCCAGGTCAGAGGTTTAGGTAACTAGGGATACCTCAGAATAAATTTTCACCATTCATAGGTCGCTCTTTGAAGAAGGGTGACAGTGCAGTGCATCGTTTGTTCAAGTCGGCATCTAATTTCATCCAGCATTCTTTTCACCTCTTCTAACCAGAACTCAGTTTTTTCAGATTCATTGAAAGATGTACCAATGAATTCTTTGACACCATGCTTTCGCAACAAATCAATGGGAGCCTTAGGTGCAGTCACTCGGTATAATAGTGTCACCATATCTTGCGATAATTTTAATAAAGCTTCCCTTTAAGCTGGAGGTGGAGGAAAAGGTGGTGTGTAATTTTTATGTCCATTTACCCTAAAAGGTTCAGATACAAATGGATGAAATCGTGCAGACTATTACTTTCAGAAGCCTAATCAACAGCCTCATTAGATCTTGAATCTGGAACCAAAACATGGGACAAACTGCATTAGGCCAAACACAAACTCTTATATACATGTATTGGCAATATCTAAGCTTTGATTAGGCCATAATCGCCTAAAGCATGCTCTGATACCACCAAATTGTGACACGTTAATATCCCATAGGAGGATATACGGACACACATAAAACAGACCTAGACAGTCCAACAATTCCCAAAGATAAGGCAAACATACATCACATTTCATATTTCAAGGTGGTTTATACAAGTCACAAATTACACATATCATATCGATACATTAAAAAAAATCTCTTCATAAGTTATGGTTAGTAAAGGCCATTCATATATGCTATTAAATTCCTTCTTAATATTTATGAATACAACACAATGTTTACATACAAAATCTTCCAAAAAGGTTACTCGTCCTTTTTTGGCCATCACGATTGTCCCAACCTTAACCTTGTTTATCAAGACCTACAAGGATGAAAAACCACCATGCTAAGTGTTACAAAGGTTTTGCTTCAAATTGAACTTATCTGCAAGACATGCCTACTCCTTTGCACGACAATCTTACTTAGGTCTTTCTAAGCAAGACTCAGCCTTCCCACGTGATCGTCGACCAACTATCAAGTTCTTGAATGCCTCACAACCCTCGCAGTGTTTAACTCTTACACTCGCAAGAAAATTACGGAAGCACTAGAATAGTAAAGGCAACAACAAGAACAAGAAAAAGATACAACTAAAAGCCAACCTTCATCACTTCCCTCAAAGTATGTAAAGGAATACTCTCTCAATCTCTGTGTCTCACAACACTCTCCTCTTGTTTCTAAGAGCAAAGCTCAAATGAGCTATTTATAGAAATCTCTAGATGACTGAGTTAGAATCCTAATAGAACTCTACTAGCTAAGATTATAATTTTATCTTATCTTATCAGATTACATCAAACTAACCTATAGATGACATATTCATCCAATTAGGACTCCATCTAATAGGATTAAGCTACATCACAATAACAAGATAAAATATTACATATCTATGAATAATTATCTATATCTATGAAGATCTCCTTTATCTTCAGATGATCCTTGCACATGATCTTTATCTCTTAAAGCTGATGTACATCCACCATGATATTATCCGCCACATCATCTAAGATCTCCTTATCTCTATCTGTTGATGATGAGTTGCCCAAGTCAATAACACACTAGTCCGATCCAATGCTTACCCATGCCAACTCTATTAGCCATGGTCCATCCACTTGAGCACACACTAAGTCCTTAATCCATCAAGAACTTAGCCTTAGTCAAGTTAGCTCGTATACGGTCTGAAACTCTCTCAAAACTTGCACCATGCTTGATCTACTTGTTAAGTAACCTTGGAACTCTCGCATATTCCCGTCATGTGTGTGATCCAGCTAAACTTCCATTCAAAGTCCATCTCAAGCCTTCTTTTAGTCCATATTTCACATATCATTATGCATGTCCATACTATAGTAATACCCCTGTCTTTTAAATTAATTATCATTATCTTCTGTACTAAGTACTCACTTTCATATATGTTAACACCCATACTGTAAGGCCCCAAAATATTGTAATACTACATGTTTATGAAAGTACATGTGTAATAGGAGTTAGAATTTTGCTATGATTAGAATATGAAAGACATATGATTTCAATTTTTGGTCAAGTGGATAATGGTTAGTGAATTGGAAATTAATTGAGTTCATTAGAGAATTAAGGTATTTAAATGTACATTTGGTCTAGGAAAAGTTGTCAAGTGGCAAGTTAAGTTGGTACATGAAAATTAGAACGATTAACCTATGAGTTAGTGACATTTGGCATGGTTAAAGCATTGACAAATGGCATAGTTGATACATTGACAAATGGCAGCACTAAGTGTGTGACATATGACCTAATGTATCATTGACACATGGCAGCTCCTTTAAGGGACACATGAAGCTCATGCATGGAGACATATGTTGCTCCAATTCCATGACACCTAGCTTTGGATGTGGCAAATTCTGCTAGAGCAAGTTTTCACTTTG
Organism: Erythroxylum roraimae; assembly: GCA_027568915.1. NCBI lineage: Eukaryota > Viridiplantae > Streptophyta > Magnoliopsida > Malpighiales > Erythroxylaceae > Erythroxylum > Erythroxylum roraimae. The sequence goes on along the minus strand of JAOSBL010000001.1, from coordinate 19,614,455 downwards.
CTCTTTTCTCTCCACCGAAATTCTTCTACTCCCCCTCTCAACAATTAGGTCATGTAACTTTATGTAATATTATTTAGTTGGTGCTGAAAGTTACACCTTAAACTTAGGTATGTGCTAGATGTTTGGAAGCTTGGTTTAGCTGGATTCTTGGAGTTGAATTTGAAGTTTAGTAAGGTAAGGGAATTATAAACTTGGTATACTGTGATACCATTTGTTGTTTGATGTTTGTTATGGATCAATTGTGTACTGAAATGGGAAAGAATTGAGGTTTGATACATGTTGGAAACTGGTTCGGATGAGTAGTTCTACTGGCTAGGTTTCGATATTTTAGCCATATCTTGCGCTATAGGTATCCAAATTGGATGAATTTAAATTCCGAGTAAATTAGAAACTTATATCTACAACTTTCATGAAGGCGTCGAATTTGATTTCTGTCACTAATTATGTCAAAAGTTGGCTTGAAGTTGAATATCTGGAATCTATCGCTGTTTGTGAACAGTCTGTAGTCATTTAGGGATAATTTTCAAAATACTGAACTAAATTGCATAACATTGGTGTCAGTAGAAACTTAAGACATAAAGGAACAAATGTTTAGAAGAATATTTGGCCTAAATCCTTCATTTTCATTGTCAAAATGACTGTGTAACGTTGACCTAAAAGTCTGTTTTGGGGAAAAGCTGGAAGAAAATGATGAAGTATGCTGGATTATGATAAATGAAGTGTCTTCACTGAACTTGCTTTGGTATTTCGATTATAACTTGAGCTGTGGATCTCCAAATGAGTTGATTCTTAATTCAGATTAGACTAGAGACATATTTCTACAACTTTCTTAGAGAAGTTGAATTTTAATTTTGTCTCTAAGATTTTCAAAATTTGGCATGAAATTGAGTCTTGGCTTAGGCTGTAGCACTACCAGGGACAAAAATCATATCCTATGGTTTTTGAATAAACTGTATTGATGTAGGTGGAATTAGACTGAGGTGTCTTCACCAAACACAGATATGAGGAAAAATTAATATAATATGCCTTTCCACAAATTTGAAGGAATTCAAGAAAAAATAGATTTAGGTTTATATGTTCTAATGCCACTACAAGTAAAGTACATAAATAAAAATCATCTAAATAGCTTTTTAAATAATACATTACCTGATTGCCCTGATATCGGGATTGAAGCTTGTGATGATTATGATATTCTAAAAGTGATTATGCCAAATAAAGAGGATACATTGGTGTTAATGGGTTATCTTTAATGTTATTACGTCTTTCTCTTGGTAGCTTGCCTACAGGATGTTATCGCTTTTTAGATTGTCTAAATTTCAGTAGTCTGTTTCATATGGGAAAGATTGATAGGCTGTACAAGATTGACTTATCTGATTCATTAAGTTAATTGGGGAGGCCTCTTTCTTACACTCTGAATTTGCTGGTCCAACGCTTAGATCTTTTAAAGTTATTTTATTTCATGCAGTTCCTTCTTTGCCCCTCGGTTCACCTTTGTT
>JAOSBL010000001.1:19544546-19562479 GCA_027568915.1 Erythroxylum roraimae | reverse complement strand
ATGTGATTTTGATTTTTGTTTCTAATGTGATGCATTTATATGTGATGCATTCATGTTTTCGATTTTATTTATGAATTTTGAAAATATTTGAGAATTTTTGAGGATTGAGAGGTTGAGATTTGAAATCGTGAAATGTTTGAAAAAGTGAGAATTTTTAAAACTTAGCAATTGAGCTTTTCAAACGTGAAATGTTTGAAAATGGTTTATGAATAATTCGAAAAAATTGAGAAATTTTGAGAACGAAGCATTTGATGATTTTTCAGCTGTGACAAGTTTGTAAAAAGGCAAAAGTTTTGAAAAGATGATTTTTGCTTATTTTTCAAGTTATAAATATGTTATCCACGACTAGCTCACCCCCCTTTCATTCCCATCTCCAGGTTTTCGAGCGGGAGATCGGATGGAAGACGATCAAGACATTTTTCATGTTTTTGTATTACGTGTAAAGTTTGATTTTAGTATCGGATTTGTATATGGCTTAGAAAGCCATTAAAGTTAGTTGTGTATTCTATTCGGAATGTAAATATTTTCTGAATTTGTGTATGGACTTGAGATATAAGTTTGTATATGATTATGGAATTGGATTATGTAAGTAAATTATGGTTAGTATATATGAATGTGAATGTGATTATATTATGGGTTCCGGACGGGAGGTCCGAGGATACTAATTTGTGATTGAGATTAATGAAGTGTTTTAGGTACAGGATTGTGTTTGTGTATGATGGGATTCCGGACAGGAGGTCTGAGGAATTGTGTGATTTGATTTGGATTATTATAAGTGTGTTTTAAAAACCCTTTGCAGGTTTTGGGTTTTATGAATTGCAGCCGTTATGCTGCCGAAATTTTTATGGCAAGGAATAAGAATAAGAATAAGATTCTGGAAGATGAGTTTGAGATATGTATAAATGTGAAGGATAAAATAATTGACATTATGGAATTGATAAATTCCAAATGGGAAATTGGATTTGGTTTTGTATGAAGATGAATAAAAATGAAAAGAAAAAAATTTATACCGATTTCGGATTGGTTTAGTCTTAGGGTTTCCAACGCGACGTTTATTTGAAGTTTTTTGTTCGCGGATGTCGGAAATTTGTTTGATCCGATTTGCTTTCTTCGATTTCGCTTTTGTTTCGCTTCTTTCGCTTATGCTTCCGCTTTCCGTTCGTTCGCTTTGCTTCCGCTTTATGCCTTTCGGTTTGATTTGCATTTGCTTCCGTTTCGCTTTCGATCCTTTGATGTTCGCTTTGTTCCGTTCTTTGTTTCGCTTTGCTTCCGTTCTTTCGTTCCGCTTTTCCGGTTGGGGTCCGGTTTTGAGATCGGGTCCCAACATAATAACTACCGAATGAGCTCTCTATGATTAGAATATGTCATAAATAGTATTAAAACATAACAATCCTATACAAGATAACTTTGGAGACTTTAAGTCAAATGATCACTTATACGATTATCATAATGAAAATTTTCATACATATACAAGTAATGTTTCAAATGGATTTTTCATATCAGTTTAATTCATCGAAATTCTTCTCTAGCAAACACCTACAAGTTTGTCTAAGTATCTCCATATTTTAGTCTATGTGATTGACTACTTCCATAAGGAAAAAGATTACGTGTGTTAATCTTTTTACTTTCTATTAATGTCTAGTCCTAGTAAAACAATGAATAAGAATAATTTACGAATAATACATAAATGCAACATGCATCTCATAATTATAATATCATTATAATTTCATTTGCAATGTATAATTATCTCAAGAACTTTATATCTACATATAAATATATACAAGATAAAGAATCTCTCTGAATTATTTTGTCACTAAATTACAACAATTCGATTGACTGTAGGGCATAAACCAACACTTCCAATTTTAATACAATAGCATTATAATAAACGATTAAAATATTTATAGTCTTTATTTTAAACATAAGACTAAATAAGTGTAGTTGAAAGCGAGGACGCATTGCGCCATTGACCAGGTAGGATTGGGGGATGTACATATAACGTATGCGTACATATGTACATACATAGTCAGAACGTGTCAATTTTGTGTATCAAGACAACAATAGATGTGCTGAATTCACGTAAAGTTCCCCAAAGGACCGGGAATTAAAATGGAGTCAAACAAAATTTTGATCTAATTATTGGCATCAACTTTATGAACTTCTTTCCACTAAAAAGTTAGGATCCATTGATATCCAATTAATTAGTCAATGTTTACACTACCTCATCATTTAACTAAATCTTGCCTACTGATTAAACCTATGAGTAGATTATTATGTTATTTGTTAAGTGACCGTTTCACCACAATAGCTTAAGCTGTTGTGTGAGGTCAACTTAATTGGTTTTATATATTTATTAACACACTCCCTCAAGTGAAAGCTCTTTAGGCTTGAAACTTGCACAGGTCCACTCTACCTTGTGCTGAATAATAGATGGGTGGCAGGATTTGAACTCATGACCACTTGGTCACAAAGGCTCTGATACCATGTTAGTGACCATTTCACTACAATAACTTAAGCTGTTATGTGAAGCCAACTTAATTAGTTTTATATATTCACTAACACTATTTGGTACGACATTGTTGATAAACATGCGATCTCTCAACATTTTAAGTCCAAAAATTTTGATTGAACTATAGTTAATTCAACTCAACTTTTATATATGTACACGACCTTGTTTGTGGGATCAAGGTGTCAGTTCAGAAGCTCAAGCCCAATACCTTGAAGGGTTTAAGGTATTAATTAAAATTTGTGACCAACAATTTTTAAAAATATTGTTTATTTTTCATATCTATATTATATATATTGACTACTTAATTAATTTTTTTTCTAAATGATTAATATTTGAGGAAATATATGTATAGAGAATCACCAAACTATTAGTATTACTTTTTCTTAAAAAAAACCCTTAATACACATTAAAATCATAGTGTTTTTCAAGAAAATATTTGCACGAAATGAATTTTAAAATTAAAAATTAAAATCTATGCTTACTTTTTTACTCGGACGGCAAAAAGGTGGCTTGGGTTGGAAAGGCTTGACCAATTTTTTTAAATTAAAAATATAAAACTTTTATTTTGTTAAAAATAATATCATTTTATATTTTTAATTTTAACAAAGAAAATAGCAAAAAAGAAAAAAAAAACCTCTCTGTTGCCCAATTAATTTGGGATTTCATATGGTTCTGTTGTGCCCCTACCCTACCCTACCCTGTGTCTCTGGTCCCTATATTTTCAATTCCTCGTCTTTCCTGGGGCTTGGACCCTTAATTGAAACTTTCATGCCCAGATCAAATTTGTCCTCAGATTCTTCCTCAATTTCTTTTCTGGGTCTGGTTTTTTTTCCCTCAAAGCTCAACTTTTAAACTGATATCTCTTATATTTCAAAATGGGTAAAAATCAAGCGTACAAAGCTATGCAGAGAGCGAGGCTCGGCTCCAGCTCCGCAGGACCTGTAGAGATCGAAGACGGCATGGTTTGTACCCTTTCATACTATTCTTTGTGACTCGGGAGTTTCCAATTTCTGAATTCATAAAATTTGACATTTTTTGTCACTTACTTGCTGTAAATGTTGGTTTTTGTGTCGGAGTTACATGCTCTAGATTGACTTCTGTTTACTTGGGGTGTATTGATGATGTCGTTGAATTTTTATTGTATCTATTTGCGTCAATGAATGGCATGTGATGCTGGATTCTACTTGTTTTGATGTTTTAGTTTTACCTATTTATCAACAGCAGTGTTGATTACTGCTGCTGCTGGATATATATTATTTATGACCAGAGATTGGTTCCTATGATTCCAGGATTGGAAAATGTCATGTATGTTAGTAAACAAGCATATGGTGTTACTAGACAAGCTTATGGTGCATCAACTACCAGTATGCTAGAATTTAGAATGTTTGTGGATCCGGCTAACTGCTATCTAAACTAATAATATTATTGCACTGAATGAACAGAATAGTTTGCATGACTCAAAGATCATACTGTTATGGATCAGTGCCTTCGGTATCTTGTTTGGTGTCACTTTTTCTTCATAATTTAATCTTGTATGACTGTCAGCTTTAACAAAATTAATTTGCCAATGAAAGGATTGAGAGGATCTTGCCAAGAACTTATTTCAGATTATTGATATCCAATCGGGCAATCTGGTAGCTTTTGTAGCGTGGACCATACCTGCTTCTCCTTCTTGTTCTTCTTTCCAGTTTTTATTCCTAGGACATTTCTGATGAGGAGAGTCACAGGTGGATAGTTCTTTTCATTCACCAGAATGGCATGCTGCTCGTTTGGCCAGCCTTAAAACCTCACACACTATTACATGGGAAGAATTCAAAAAGAAGAAAAAGGTAGCTATATAATCTTATTGTCCTTTACTCACTGTAGCTTGTAGTAGTATTGCCATTGCTATCTTGATTTGAGCCATATTTTTCAATGATATAATGGTTTCACAGGCACAAGCATGCACTTATTCATCCCTTGGCAAACCGATTATGGTTCCTGTTAGGTAAATGTCAAATCCTTAATAGTGAAGAGAAATCTATCTCATCAAAAGGCACAGAAACTATTTTCTAGAATCTTTTTCGTGGTTAACTGAGTAAAATAGTTTTTCAACTCCTTTAATCTATGATGTGATATTTTATGGTCAAGGGAACTATAAGATATATGATACTGAATGAGAGAAATTTCAAGCAATCATGTATCATGAGATCAAGCATAATTTTGGTGAAAGGTTGAAAGTTATGTTAGCTGTTGCATAACTATTTTGTCAATGTCTTTATGGCTTAAATTGTTTTGCTGAAATCTTTTTCTGGATTAAGGTCTCGATAAATTGAATCATTAAAGATGTGATGTATCTGACTTGCATTTTAACCATGCTCTAGGCTTTCGGTAATGAAGGCCTTCATGTGTATGTTCATTTCTATCACTTGATTTTAAATTATGTGCTATGAGACATACTTCTGCATTGATTTTGCACTTGGTGTGATAGGAAGATGAAATTAGAAAGGAGGAACTTGAAGCAGATACAGACAAGATGATGAGAGAGTACAGAGCGCAACTAGATGCTGAAAGGGCACACAAACTTGCCCATGGCAGGAATCATTCCCACAGCAAGTCTAAACATGAAAAAGGTACTTGCAAAACACCATTATAATATCTTATCATGTACTGTCATTGCCCATCATTTTTGCACTGCTGAATGCAAGCCATATGTTGCAGATAGGAAGGACAAGGATGTGAAGAAACGGAGCAGCAAAAAGAGGAAGGTACTTACGTGTTCTTACTGTTAATCTTCTGAGTTGTGTTTACCTGAATATATCTTGCAGATTATGTAGATCTCCGATCTTTGACTTAATTGGTTGATTTTATACGAGAAAAATATTTTGATTCAGTTTTTTTTACTTATTGTCCATCCTCTGTGATGGACATTCTTACGGACTTGCTGTGTTTTTCCCATGCCTCATTAAATTCTTAACTGAGAAGAATTTATTTTTTAATAGGATTGAACATTCTCTTGTGCTATAAATAATTCTAGAGACCATCAATCCAGAATGAAAACATGTCACAAAGTTTGGAGGACTTAAATCTAATTCTTCCTTACCAATTTAATTATCTCATAACGTCACTGTCTTTCTCTTCATATTGAAATTATTCTTAGATTTTGGTTCACGCTATTTAAGTTGTATCACATGTCTTAACCGATATATCAACCCGATATTGTTCCTATAATACAATCTTAAAATAAGTAGAGCATTAGCATTTTCTGGGTGTATAGGATGGATGGTTATCATTGAACATTTTGGTATGTTTTTGCGTGTCCTTATTGTGATTTCTGTCTGTCTCCTTTGAGACTGCATGGTTGCGAGGGGATGTGTAATTGTTTATTTCCTTGGTTTAATGTTATACCATTCCATACTAAAGGGCCTTAGTTTATTCCTGGTTTATTAATAAGTCAATTGAGGAATGATAATGAAGTGCATAGTAGGTGTCACAGGCTCTAGTTGAGGTTTGGGAAAACACTGACAAGCAGCCAGCAGCCCTATGTTGCACTAAGTTGCCCTTGCACCAACTTAGTTCAGTGAAGATTTTTGTCGAACACTTGGTGTTTGAAGCTTTTTGTCGAACACTTGGTATGCATTGTGATTTAGGCACTTTGGGACTTATAGGACGAAAAGCAATAAACTAGATATGAAGCGGCATGTTTCTTCATATACATGGATAGATCGTAAGTGGTTTTTAGTAAATAAATATCAAACACCTTATGGACATTATATGAGGGGCGATTTGATACAGAAATAAACATCAACATGAGATATAACCTAATAAGGGACTTTATTAATTTAGAACAAGTTCTTACAATATCTGATGAGGGTTTACAATAGACTAGCACATACCCAACACCATGAATTCTATGTATAGGCAAATCTGTCCAAGTTGATTACTAGGTAGTTTCAGCTGTTTTTATACAGCAATTGCTTCTAACTTTCCAATTGGATAACAACAAACAGATTAACCAACAAACAACAGAATATAGGACGGTTGACCATACAAATAGAAATTTCAAATCTGGACAGTTTTACTATCCGTCCCAAACTACCACAATCTACCACTGCACTTAGTCCACTATGGGGCTAAGTGATTGACTTGTGTCTCCAGCCTTTAATCCATGTTTTGTCAATGTCCAGCAACAATTTTCTATGTCAATGCTGCCTCACCGTGCTGCAACATCACTGAACAGCCTATTTCCTGTTTTTCCCCCAAAACACACAGCTTGTGCAACTTGCCAATCTTTGGACACTTGGTCAATTTTCTGGACAATCTTGTTTGCGCCATTCCCTTGTCAAAATATGTTACCGTTATACCAATGGGTTTGCACAATTGTTGTGCTGTCCAACTTCTAGAAAAGAGGGCTCACAGTAGGAGTATCATTGAATTTTATTTCACTTCGAACAAAAGTTGTAATCCCTAAATGATTCTCTTTCAAAATTGTGATTTCAGCATTCAAGGAGATCTTCGGAGTCTAGCTCTTCAACTTCATTCTCTGATTCTTCAATTAGTGATGATGAGGAGAAGGAATCACGAAGATTGAAGAGGTCTAAGAGATCGACAAAGGAAAAGAACAGGTCAAGATCCAAGCACTCTAGTATCGACGATGAAGGGGCTGACGGCCCTGTTCCTCTATCAAGATTCTTTGGGAGCATGAAGAGTTAAAAAGTATGGTGATCCAATAGAACTCTAAAAGAGGAAACTTCCTTTTATTTTTTTTGTATTCTCGTTTTATTTTGTCTGCTTTGAACAAACATTTGCTGGATGTTTCTTCTTCTGTGTCTCCCACTACATTTTCTTTTTCAATGTGATGATCTTGTCGAATTGGTATGTCTTAACATTGTGTTGCAGGCTAAAAACAATGACGAAGTGATGAGCGCCGGGGATTTAAAGAAGAAATCTTAGGAAGAAACGACCATGCAACCTAACCAAGTCTATATCCAAGACGCATTGTTTTAAATAAACCTTAGCATAACTTGGATGTGTGTCTACTCTATATTGGTTCCCCTTGTCTTAAATTGTTGTGTAACAGATAAATGAGCACTGAACAATATACAAGAAAGTTGTTATTCTCTATCCCTATCCTCTTTTCTCTCTGATTTGTTGTGATTCTTTCCCTGTGTTATTCTTCTTCCTTCCTTCCTAATTCTACTACTTAATCATGTGTGACTCATTTCCTAAGTGATAAAAACGCAAAACATTTGGTATCAGATCAACGAATCTAGATGAGGGATGGCTGAAACAATGTGTAGAGTGGAGTTGCACATAATTGAGGAAAGTGTTAGAAGCTTGATGGAGGCCTAAGCTAAGAATGAGAAGATTCCATTGGAATTTTAGAATAGGGCTAACAAACACGAAAAGAAGATGCTCGAGCACAAATTAATGATACCTAATTCATTTAACGGGTTGGTTAACACCCCAGAGCAAATTGTTAGCAGTGTTAAACATGTCCATGATAAATCGGAATACGCAATGCCAACACGACTCGGCATAATTGAATTTCTAGTGTTTGATGGAGAACTCGTTAAGCTATAGTTGTACTAGTGTAAGCAATTTTTTTCTTGGTTTCCCACGAGGTGCAATGCCAACACGACTCGGCATAATTGAATTTCTAGTGTTTGATGGAGAACGCGTTAAGCTATAGTTGTACTAGTGTAAGCAATTTTTTTCTTGGTTTCCCACGAGGTGTCTTAGGAGAGTTTTAATTATGGGAAGGCACCTTTAAGCCATTCACACCCAGACTAATCTCCGTTCGAGCTGGGTAGGTCCCTTGTGGGAGGCAAAGCTCTGGCCCCAAGTTTTAAACGGCTGCATATATGAGAATGATTTGAACCCGCAACCTTACTTAAGCCAGAAGAGCCCCTTACCAACTCACCTGCGCCTTAAGGTTGGTGTAAGCAATTTTTCATTTTGGTCGATATCCCGAAAAACTTGAAGGTGGGCATGGTGGTTTTACATTTAGAGGAATAGGCTAGAGAAGGAACATGCTTAAGAATGATATTAGGTATATCTGAAGTTGTAGATTAGGTATATCTTGAGAGTCGATGCACATACATCATGAGTTATCATTCTTCTTGACTAAGACTATTGGTGAAGCAAACAATCCAATGCTATGTCTTATGAACCCTTGGTTCATTAGCTCCTAGACGGAATGCTCTATGATGTCTTTCTACTCTCCTCAATATAGGTATGATCAAATATTAATAGCTTATGTACCTTCCTTCAGATGAATCTAGCGGTTATGGCTTTTATTGGGTGGCAAATGGGTTGGTTCCTTAAATGTTATAAAATAATCGCTTAAGATTCCATCAATCTTGTTAAACAGCTCCATTGGTTTTATCTAACATCAAGTTATTGTAATTGACTTTCTATAGGGTGGGTTAATTGCACCATATAAAGTTATCCTCTCCTTAAATGAATAATGACCTTGTTGAATTCTCTACTTGAAACCAACTATGACCTAGATTGCCATTCAAGGTGACTAGTTTCCTTTCCCATCTAAACATCATGGTTCTCTTCTTGAAATTACATATAACATCATTCAACCCTACTAGTCATTGCATTCCCAGTATGACATCACATCCTCCCAAAGCTAACAATAAGGCATTTGTGGTGAACTGCGAGCCTTGCATGGTTAATGTAAAGTCCATGCAACATTGCTTTCAAATCAATTTTAGTCCTCCCCCAACTCTGATGTGAAGTTGATCAATTTCCTTAACATCACATTTTCTCTTCTTAATTATTGAAACATCCATAAAATTATGAGTGCTTCTATTATCTATCAAAATGTGGATCACTCTTTTATGATATATTCATGAAACCCTCGTCTGCTTAAATTCCTACTCTCTTTCCATTCCCATTATCACTTGCAATCTTCAAACCTTTCCTTAGACGATTCATTCTTGTGTTTTTTGATGATATACTCATATATAGTGATTCATTTCAGTCGTATGTATAGCAATTTAATATGGAGGGGAGACACTTCAGGTGAACTAGTTGTTTATCTGAGGGAGTAAATGCATATTTGGGTTGAGACAAGTAGAATACTTGGGATTTTCAAACAACAACAATAATAACAACCCAATAAAGTTATGCTGAATTTGGGTCTAGGGAGATCCAAAAGTACATACTCTTATCCTTAACTGATAAAGTGGTTGTTTCCGATAACCTCCCAACACACACACATATGGTATTACAAGAAAATGTTTAGGCTACATAAGGAAATGCTTAGAATAAATAATTAAGGGGAAAGAACTACACATAAAAGGATAAGACTAAATGCAAGACATAAGACTCGAAAGAAAAAGTTTAAAGGAGCTAAGAAAAACTCTTTATGTGAGATCCTCTACTTATATCCTAGTATGTCAAAGTTTTCTTTTGAGAGTCATGCCCTTGATAATTTCCAGCAAAGTCATATCATTCTTGATCACCTCTCCCTAGTTCTTTTTAGGCCTTCATTTTTTCCTATTATAATTCCTATGTAAAATTCTCTCGCATCTTTATTTGGATGTCTCCTCTTAACATGTCATAACTACTTAAGTCTTGTCTCTCTTAATTTTTCATTAACATTATTCACCTTTAATTTTTCTTCTAACATTGCATTCCTGACTTTATCTCTTCTAGTAAGGTTGCACATCGAACAAAGAATTGTCATCTCCGCCAGCACTAGCTTATGACTATGCACCTATCCGATGGATCAATATTCTACCTCATAGAGCATGATCAACCTAATCGCTGTACAATAGAATTTACCTTTGAATTTGAGTGGTATCTTCTTGTCATATAAAACTCCTGATTCACTTCTCCATTTAATTCACCCGGATCTAATATAGTGAACAATGTTCTTATTGATCTTTCCATTGCTTTGAATGATAGATATTAGATACTTAAAAATACTCTTTTTGTAGTATAACTTCTAAATCAAAACTTGGGATATTCGATATAAAAAAATGAGTAGCAACAAAAATGCAAAAATAAGGAATAGAGAAAGAATGATGAAAGACTTTGTATATTTCTAAGTATGTAATGATATATATGTCTATGTATTTATACACATTGAATGACTCCAACTAAAGAAACAAAATCAATGAAATAATTATATAACATTAATATACATGATTCTAGGAGAAAACTAAGGCTAAATGTATGTTGATGTTTGAATATAGGATTATGTTAATACCCCCCTCAAACTCAATGTGGTAGTGAAGATGATAACTTGAGTTTAAAGAGAAGATCTTCAAAACGTTGAGGCAAATGTGATTCGGTTAAAAGATCGACAATCTGCAATTAGGATGAGAAAGGAACAACTTGTATTGTGTCTTGAAGCACCTGGTGGCTTACAAGATGATAATCAATCTCGATATGTTTTGTTCATTCATAGAAGACATCGTTGGGGGCAATCTACATGGCACTATAATTTTCATAAAAGAAAGGAACCACTACAGTAAACTAGACACCTATGTCTTAAAGTAACCATTTTAACCAGAGGAGCTCAGGATAGTGTCAGCTAGGGCTCGCTATTCTACTTCAATACTTGAGTGAGAGACATTCGTTTTTTTTCTTGCTGTGCTAAGCAGTGAGAAATGTGCCAAGAAAGAAGTAATAACCAATAGTGGATCGACAATCAGTTGGGTCTCTAGCCTAGTTAGCATCAAAGTATACACATAAGTCCAATGAAGATGAACGATTGAAGTGAAGGTTCCTAGAATACACCAAAGCATGCAGAGAATATTTAAAAAGTGAGTGGTATAAGGTATAGATATTAATTGACTCACAATGTGAATAGTATGAGCAATATTTCAACAAGTGACAGTGAGGTACATAAGACTACCAACTAGCTGTCAATAAGGTATGTAATCACTAAGAAGAGTTCCATCAGTAGTAGAAATATGATCATTTGAATCAAGTGGGGTGCTAGCAGTTTTTATGTTAGTAAGGACAACATGAGAGATAAGATTAGTAGTATATTTTGCCTAGGATAAATAGTAACTCAAATTGACAGAGAATACTTTTGATCGAAAAAATAACTTAGGGGACCTAAATCTTTCATTTCAAATTGTTGATGAAGTAAGGCTTTGAGAGCAAAGATCCCCTGAGTGTCATTGTTGTTTATTATCATATCATCAACATAGAGAAGAAGAAGAGTGCACCATTGATCTGTTTTTTTTAGAGAAATAAGGCAAGATTATAAGCGATAGATGTAAAGCCAAGACAGTTAATGGTGGAGTTGAATTTAGCAAACTACACTCAAAGAACTTGCGTAAGACCATACAAAGCTTTATGAAGGCGACAAACTTTATTATGTAGATTAGCATACCTAGGTAGAGGTTGTATATATACTTCCTCAATGAGATCATCATTGAGAAAGGAATTCTGGATATTAGTCTCCAAGAGTCCCAATACTTGTTGGAAGTTAATGACATAAGATTGCGGATTGAAGTTAGGTGAGTTACAAGAGCAAAAGTCTCCTTATATTTAATTCCATATTCTTAAGTAAACCCTTTAGCAGCTAATCTGGTTTTGTATCTTTCAACTAATCTATCATCTCAAGTCTTGATTTAGACCCATAGACTCATTTACAACCAATAACTTACTTGTTTAGAGGTAAGTTAACCAAGTCCTAAGTATCGGTGTTTAAGAGAGCTTGTAGTTCTTCTGCCATTGCTTATTTCCATAAAGGGTCAAAGGTAGCCTCGAAGATGTGTGCGAGGTTCATATAGAGAAAAATAGTTTAATAAACATCGAATTCTTTAAGACAAATAGAAAGTTGACTTACTCGAGAGGATCAATAAAAAAGTTGTTGAGACTCGGTATATTATGATAAATGAATAGATGGGAAAGAGTTATTTGGTGAAGGTGGAGGATTTGTAGCTGTGGAAGATACAATGAAATCAGGCGCTAGTTATGTTGAACTATTATAACTGTAAAATAGACCTGCATAAGAAATATCAAGAAACAAAGATACGGTATGATCAGAAAGAAATTATTGTGAGGGCTCGTTGACTTGGAATTTTGAGAGTGTAGATAAAATTTTATTTTCCTAACAGGTGACATATTGAAAGATTCAAAGTTTTTGAGATAGGAGATCCTAACATCTACATACCTTTATGCCTTATGTTGTATCTCATAAAACATCATAAATGTGCTCTTAGTTTTAGTTTGGTGTGCTCATAAGGTTGTAAAAGAATAAAGCATGCACAAAGACTTTAAGAGACTGATAGTCAGGATCACGATTGAATAAGTGCTTATAAGGAGAGATGTTACCTACTATAAGAGAAGGAATGTGGCTGAAAATATAGATAGTACTAAAGGTTGCTTCACACCAAAAGGTTTCAAGATAGGAAGAGGATATAAAAAGGGCTCGAACAGTGTCAAAAATATGTCTATGTTTGTATTCAGCCTAACCATTTTATTGAGATGTATTTGGGAAGGATCTCTGAATGATGGTCCCCTGTTGAATAAGGAAATTAGTGAAATTTGTATCTTTGTATTCCATGGCATTATCGGTGCAAAAAATTCTAATCTTGTCAGAAAACTAAGTTTGAATCATATTAGCAAAATGACAATAAATGGAGAATAGTTAAAATCTATATCGCATTAGATAAATCTATATATAACGATAAAAATCATCGACAAAGATCATATAATATCTCATACTACTGATAGTTTCAGGAGGGTGAGCCTTGGAGTAACTAATAAGGTTATTCCTTTGTGACCGAAAGGTCACTAGTCTAAGTTACAGAAATATTCTCTTTGTAAAATACAAAGGGAAGACAACGTACAATTGATGACCTTCCCTGACCCTCGCAAAGCAAAGAACTTTGTGCACTGGGGCAACCCCTCACTACTGATAGTTTCATGAGGTGCATGGCCCCAAATATCAAAGTGAATTAGATCAAAAGGCGTTAAACAAATATAATCATTAAAAGAAAAAAAGGTAAGGTATGACTTTTAGATAGTGGACAAGAAGCAATCAAACTGTTCAGTCCTAACATGACCTAGAGTAACACTAAAGATTAAGAATCCTAATCAAGAAGTAGAAAGATGACCTAAGTGAGAGCGTCATAAATGAGAAGTGACAGCACCGACAACAAACTTTAAGGGAAGATTCAGGGAAGTAAACTCAAACAATTGTATAACCTTAACTCATCTCCCAAGGATCGCACCCATCTATGGATCTTGCATAATGCAACCATGACTCAAAAAAGATGATTAAAACCAAGTTCACATAATTGTCCAACAAAAATAAGATTCAACAAGAGTTTGTGAACAAGAAGGGTTTTAAGTAAAAGTAATTTGGATATATGTGAATAGTGCTGATACATTATACATATATAGCAAAGTTATCAACAATATGAAAAATGTATGGAATATATGATATTGTTAAAGATTCAAGAATGGAAGAATCAGAGGTCATATGATTGCAACAAGCATAATCAAGATACCAAGAGGTTGAGGTACTTGATGTGATAGATAAGGAAAAAGATGATATAGTATTAGAGCCTAGTTGGAGCTATTGAAGAAGGGCAAAAAGATCATTTAAAGAGAATTTATGAGAGGTGCTCTTTGTTAGGCCCTCAGTAGCAGTAGTAGTAGCGAAAGTAGGCTGAAGGGACTTGAAAGAATTACCTTGTCCAGAGTTTTGTTTGAACTGTTTCCCACATTCAAAGATGTGATGCCCATGCTTTTTGTAGTACCTGCAAGATCCCTTATAGAACCTTTTACCTGAGTTATAAGAAGTTTGAGAAGAGGTATGAGTTTCAAGAATAACACCAGTAGATGGGACAAATTTTTCCATGTAGAGTGTATTGAGGCAACTTTCCTTTGAGAGAGCTCATTAAGGATAATGTCGAGATTGGGTAGAGTTCCTCCATAAAGAAGAGAGCTACAAATGAGTTCAAATTCATGCTTGAGAGTCATCAACAAATTCCATATGTGTTGATGATCACAAAGATTTAAGTAGATTGCAGCAGCATCAGGACTAGGCTAGGTAAGATCACCAAGTGCTAGTTGATCCCAAAGTTCTTGCAATTTAGACATGTAACTATGTATTATTTGTCCAAGTTGTTGTTACATTATAGAGTCTCTTATATAATTGAAATTGGTGGACATAATCAAATGTAGAATAACAATTTTTCAAAAATTCCATACCTATTGGGCTATGTCAAAGCATCGAAAGTCGAGTTTGATGGCTTTAGCATATATATTCTGAAACCATGTTAAGATTTAATGATTCATTCCATCCCAGGCTACCAATCATTCTATAAATACATCAATGTCTTTATCTTTCTTTTTAGTAGGTTTGGATATTTCTCTAGTATCAATATGCCAAAGGAGTCTCCTATTAAGAAAACTCCACATTTTCTTAGCCCAAAGATCATAATTTGCAACATCAAATTTGGTTTTAATAGGGTTAGGAATGTATTAGGGAAGTTTGGACATATATAGTGAATAAAGACAATAAAAAGGGAAAACCTACTTGTAGAGATAGAATTTGATTATTCTAACCTTAAAATTGAATCCAAAAAGTTGAAAAATGTTAGGAACCAATCTGGTTTGCAAAAGGACTAGAAGAAAATGGGTTGAACGGTGTCGTCAATGTGTTGATCAACTCTTTTTTGGTCAAATTGAACCAGTGGGTTTGAGCCGAACCAGGAGAGAGTTAATGCTGACATATGGACAGATCAAGAAGTAGTACGTGGACAAATTAGATAAAGACATATGGCAAATGAAATGGGGACATGTGGAGCTAATGACGCATCACGGATGTGTTGATGTGGCATTAAATATGACAATAATGTCACGACGACTAGGATGCTTGATGATGTGGCATTGATAAGATGTTTAATGATGTGGCAGTTGATGTATGTGATGACATGTTTCACAGTGTGTTTGTCCATTTAGGACTAAACAATGTCATTTTGCTTGGAAGATAAACGACGTTGTTTAGATCATCTTCTTCCTTCAAACAGTCACAGTTAGGGTTTTCTGAACTTAGCGGTTTTTGGTAGTAGGTGAATGCACGAGTAGCAACGCATGGTAATGTTCTTTATACTGTTGCAATTTGGTATATGACAAAATGTTTTTAGAGCAAATTAACAACCTAAAATGTGTGTACAGAAAGCTGCAAAAGAAAAGTTGAAGAAAAACCCTAAAATTTTGAGTCCTTTTTATAAATGAGGCTATGATACCATATAGAAATAAGGAGTAGAGAAAGAATGACGAAAGGTTTTGTATATTTCTACGTGTATGTAATGATATAAACATCCATGTATTTATACATGTTGGGTGATTCCAACTAAAGAAACAAAATTAAGGAAATAATTACATAGCACTAATATACATGATTCTAGGAGAAAACTAAGGCTAAATATATACTAATGTTTGACTTCTAAGATTATGCTAATAGGATAGAAGAAGGTACAAATGATTCTATGGTGGCTTAGCCCTATGAAGCTTAGGGAATTAAGGGACTTCCTCAATCATACAAGCTATTAATACAGACTCATAAGAGGGTACGAACAGCCACATATATATCTATATATATAAAACTTCCGTTAGTTTTCTTCTTTAATATAAAAGGAGGAAGTTGGCTGGTTTTAGTTGATTGTTCAGAAGACAACGAATACATTAGAATTCAAATAAGTTTTGGCTCTCTTTTTTACTCTCTGCAATTTTTCTAAATCCAGAGAAAAACTTCCTTTATCCTTCCTCATGTGAATCACACCATCAAAGGTTAGAGTTTGGATCGTAGATTAACGGTGACTCTAGTAGTCAACCGTAAAATGTGGATTATTAAACAGAGAATCGATCAACGACTTCCGCATTAAGGTTAGCCCGTATTTATAAATCTACATTGGTATCAAAGCAAGGTTTCCATTCACGTCATACTTGAAAAATGCCAATGATTAATTTGAAGAACCCTTTCTTCAAATACAAATTTGGCTTTTGTTTTTGTTTTATATAACTATCATATAAAAACGAAAACGACGTTGACATCTTATGCTTTGCTCTCTTGTTTTTTTTTTGTGTTTCGTTATTCATGCACGTATAATCTTGTCTTTATAACGTTATAATCTTGTCTTTATTACGTGAAAAAGAGATCATGTGCATGAAAAACTAGATGAGGACATGAAAAACCACAGAACACGTGAAAGTTGTTGATTAAATATGCATGAGATTATCTTGGTTATATTTTATAATTGGTTTCACGGAAACTGAAAAAATTTATTTCAAGCATGAACATGGCAAACTCATTAAAAGGTTTAGACAAATGTTGTTCATATAGTTGTGCACAATAAATGCATTAAATGCATTTAATGAGTGTTGTACACATGAATCAATTGAAAGGAACGTTTGAAAAGTGTGCATGAGGGAATAAAAAAAATTCTTCCTTGAATTCGTGCTTGTATGGTGATACAAAAAGAGAGGTTTCATGCGTGAAGGAAGAACATACATGCAAACTGAGAGTAAAACCAAAACACTAAGAATTGTTTTTCCGTTTTTAGAATGAAAAGAAGGGATAATGTTCATGAAAAAACATAAACAACGTATAGGAGTGTTTTCTTCTCGTATTTTAGTTGTTTTTGGTTTTATACCATAGTCATATAAAATATTCCATAAATATGTTTTATGGATAATTTTGTATTATATTTAAAATAATATTATATAAATGAGTTTTATATAATTTTGTATGTAAATTGTGTTGTATATGTATAAAGTTTTTTTATTGTAAATTAGTTTTACATATAAGATATTTTTTTGTTTTTGGCATCTTTGTGATATGTCAAATTAAAATAGGTTAATTAAATTATAGAAATTCCTAATTCATTTTTTTTGTATGAGATGATTATGAGCTTAGCAAAATTTTCGATCATACTATATGAATTATGGACTTTTCAGATAATTTAATTAATAGAAATGTGCCTCACGTCATGTTTATATATGCTTGTAGATATGACAACTAAAATCTTGATCGGTGATTTGCCCACCACTGAAAAATTGGATGGGTCCAATTATAATATGTGGCAAAGGAAGATTCCATATCTTCTAAATGAACGAGAATTGCTCGAACATTTGACCATAATTGTAACACCCCACTTCCGCAGGACCCGAACCCGACATCGTGGGTGAAATCAGAACCCGTGCCCCGCGAGGGTGGCATGCTACTGCGCTCAATTAGAAAGAACTCAGTATAAATTTTTTTTAAAACCACAAGCACAAATATAATGTGCCGAAATTTCATTCGTAAACATTTTCAGTTGCACGTAACAACTAGTACACAACGCAACAGCGATTCACTAAGCACTTAAGGTCCATTGCAAATACAAAACACTATAGTCATAATGACTTTACATACACATGGTTCAAAAATTTCAGAATCCTTTATTGATACAAA
>JAOSBL010000001.1:19533210-19544446 GCA_027568915.1 Erythroxylum roraimae | reverse complement strand
ATAACACTACTGGTTCTTTAAATGGTCGCACGCCCCATTCTCAGTATGACACGTGAAATTTTAGAGAGAAGATGTAATTCGTAGCTTATGTGGTCGAGTGAGAGTTGTTGGCAGTTATTTACAAATAGCCACATATATATCTATATATATAAAACTTCCGTTAGTTTTCTTCTCTAATATAAAAGGAGAAAGTTGGCTGGTTTTAGTTGGTTGTTTAGAAGACAACGAATTCATTAGAATCCAAATAAGTTTCGGCTCTTTTTTTCACTCTCTGCAATTTTGCTAAATGTGGAGAAAAACTTCCTTTATCCTTCCTCACGTGAATCATACCATCAAAGGTTAGAGTTTGGATCGTGAATTAACGGTGACTCTAGTAGCCAACCGTAAAACGTGAATTATCAAACAGAGAATCAATCAACCGCTTCTGCATTAAAGTTAGTCCTTATTTATAAATCTACAGAGAGATAGCTCATCCTCTTAACTGAATTGTTGAATAAGTCACTTGCTTCGAAGTGGGAGTGGCAGCAAGGGGAGCAGGAGCCCTTCAAAAATCTTAAAAGAGCTATCACGGCAGCACTAGTCCTGATTCTTCCAGATTTCTCCAAACCTTTTGTTATGGAAATGGAAGCAAGCGGACTAGGTATAGGAGCAATATTACAACAGGAGAAGCATCCCATAGTATTCTTGAGCAAGAGTCTGGCAACAAGGCACCGAGGTTTATCAACATACGAGAAGTTCTTAGCTGTAATTAAAGCCATAAAACAATAGCATCATTACCTAAGCGTGATGCCCTGGGAAGAGGACCCTACTATGAAGAATCTGATCAAAAGGGTAGGATCAGGAGCGTATGAATGGAAGAATGGATAGTTGAATATAGAAGGGAAGATTGGTGGTCAGATTCAATACGTAACTATGATGTAAACTGATTTAGATGAGACATGACAAAACAGTGGTTGGAAATTCCAGAGTACTAGCAACCACTAAGAAGCTGCATAATTTATTTCACTGGAAGGGATCGGCCAAAGTCAATGGGAATCACATCAAAAGATGCATAGTTTGTCAAAAGAACAAGAATGATATTTCTGTATACCTAGGAATATTACAACCATTAACCATTCTCGACAGGAGCTGGAGGGAACTTACCCCGAACTTCATCAAAGGCCTCCCCACATTTAAGGGAAATTCTGTAATCTTGGTAGTGATCGACCGGTTCACCAAATACCCTCTTTTCATTCCACTTAAACACCTCTATTCATCTGTAGATATTACTTAATTATTAATTGATCACGTCTTTTAAGTTGCGTGGAATGCCTGATCTTATTTTCTCCCCCTCCTCTCTTTTCTCTCTCTAGTTTGTTGCGATTCTTTCCTTTGTGTGCATTCTTCCTCCTCCCCTCCTTGATTCATTTCCTTAGTAAAACACAAGGTGGTAAAATTCAACTTTTGGACATCTTTCCATTAGGACCCATTCATGTATTTCTGTAGTTGGTACAAAAGGTTTGTCTATGGTATGAGTCAAGAGAGCAGTTGTCTTAAATCTACCTTGAGATTTCTGAGATTCTCATATTCCAATTACTTGATGGTTTTATCTGTCTAAGTTAACATTCATTCTAATGGGTGAATATTGATTAAAAAGAAAAAGCTTTGTTTGGGTGGTCTCAGTCTCCTAATGCAAAACAAAAGTTTGCCCTTTCTGGTTTATGTTTCACTCGTTTTTTTTGTTTTAAGACAAAAGGAAAAAGTAGGGATAGTAGGATCACCAATACAACAACCATTTAATCATTCTTGTTCCTAAGATCTGCCCACGATGCAATCAAGAACCCATTACCACCCAGTTTCGGATGGTACATATATGTACATCAACAAATAGATGTAAGCAACCAAAATCCACACTGTTCAAAGACAAACCGAAAAAAAGTAAGAACTTATCACTCGTTCTGATACTCAGGATTGAATGCAAGAGCCTCACGATAGATCAGCTCCTTCATTTGTTCCTCAGACAGTGCGTGCTGCTCAAAGTCAAAGCTGAAGGGCGTCATGCACACTGGCTCATCACTTACGTCATGTAGCGACGTTAAGTAAGGATGGGCAAGAGCTTCCTCCACTGTAACAAATTATCATTTGTATCCCATGTCACCATAGATGGAAAGAAGAAAAATTGTTGACTCAACAAAGAAATACTATAAGAAGAGAAAACATTGCACAGTATCATTAGACGACTTGCAACATTATAAAGATGTTAACAGATGATCAGCGTTGTAATCGAGTATAAGTCAGAACAGTATACTGAACATTCCTGCTAGATGTAACAAAATCATTGAGATTCTCTCTTGAAGCAATAGCAGGAAACAAATTGAATAATTGGTAATGCAAGACCAGGACACTGAGGAATTACATCATGCCAATTATGACATTCGGATGTAAACAAAATCATTGAAATTCTGCTGACCTGAGATCCTTAGTCTGGGATCAAATGTTAACATCTTCTCAACAAGATCAATAGCAACTGGGTGGACAGTTGGAAACTTCTCAGTGAATGACTGACGACGATAAAGAGGAAGTTGTCGGATGTATCTCTTGGCATTTTCATTCAAAAACCCCAATTCAGCTTCTGCTGGAGTGCCAATCAACTGCAAGATTCAGTATCAGTTAACTTTATGTCATTAAATTGCACAACTTACCCACTAAACTCAAGCAGATGACATCCTGAAGTTTGTCATGAAATAGGAAGAAAGAGGTTTAAATTACCTCCATAAGCAAATGTAGCTGATTCACCTGATCTCTACCAGGGAACAGGGGCTTTCTATCCATCAGTTCCATGAAAATACAACCCACTGACCATACATCGATAGCAGCAGTATAATCTGAGGAATTCAACAGCAACTCTGGTGCCCGATACCATCTTGTAACAACATATTCTGTCATGAAATCAGTTTCTGATGTAACCCGAGCAAGACCAAAATCACATATCTTTAGGTCACAATTGGCATTCAAGAGAAGATTGCTAGGTTTTAAATCTCGGTGTAGAACATTTGCGGAATGTATGTACTTTAATCCTCGGAGAATCTGATAGAGGAAGTACTGCATAAAAAATGAATACATATATAAAAGCAGGATATATATGATACTGATCATTAACTAACAAGAAGAACATTGTGCGAGTTGAACTCACCAAAACCATAAGCTGTATCAGTTTTTAATTTGATGCACGCAACATTAAATTTGAATTTCATGCTGTTATTTTATCAGTTGCAGGCTGTCTACTGCTCCAGTTATACATTTTATGTTAAGGGATAATGGTGTTTTGATTTGAAAGAACTGAAAAAGAATTTCACTTCGGGCCAAACATGTCTAGAACCAAATACTTAGAGCCAATTTTTAAGATCCAAACAGACGTTGTAAAATGTTAAAGGTTATCCAGAAAATATTCAGTGAGAAGTGTAGAGCATTAAATGTCTTAATGTTATCCTGTTCAAGCCCCCTATTCAGTCAACCATTTTCTGTACAAGTAAAATCCTAATGAACTTCATATATGATCACAGGACAAGATGTAACAGTTTGTAATATGTGGAATTCCATAGCAATCTCAAATTGGGAAGTACTTGTCGAAGTTTCATACAGCAGCTGGTAATAAAATTTCAAACAATTGTTAATCTACCTGACAAAATAACAAACCATCTAATACTCACATATTCACAGTGGACATTCAGCTGTTCATTGTGAGAGAGGAGTGCCAAATACATGTTAATATTAGGGATCTTATCAAAGACATTTATGTTCTGGGTCTCCTAAATTAAACAATTGTTAATTTTTTCAGCCACAACAGCATCCATAACTGGTGCTGAAAGCTTATCAGAGGAGTAAGGTCATAAAGCAGGCAGTTATTATCAAAATGGAACATTCAAAACTTAAGACTGAAGAAATTTAGCAAAAATTCCTTCATCCCTCAGTCTCCCTCATAAAAAGATAAGAAAGAAGGTACCTATCTGTAATACAAGCATAGGTTTTTCAATTTCAGACAAATCATTTAAAATAAAGTCAAAAGGAATTAAGCGCAAATTTCTCTTCTCTATACTCAGAAGGCTTTGATGCCAATCCAACATAGCTGTATTTGGCTATCCCGCCTTAGTTCAGGTCTGACACAACATTTAAGTAGTTTTCAAACACTGTTGATTATCTAACTGCTAAATCTTAAACCATTTAGTCTTTGTACTCTTATTTTCGAATTTTTTGGTAGCTTTCCTTTTGTATTTTAAATGAGAATGTGATTCATCTCTACAATGTCAATAGTCTTAGTTCAATTTTCAACTTCTATAGTGATCCTTCTAACAGGATACTATGAAACGAAAATTTCTTTTTCTCCAAATATTTATAGAACCACATGAGGTAGGTCTATAATTGATTCAAGATTAATAAGAAGGCAGTATATGCAATTACAGCTTCACAAAACTACATTTAAAAGGATTAAATATTCTAGAAGAATATTCTTTTTCCATGACCACAAACATAATATCATCTACCATTGCACTAGCCCCAACAACAACATAATAGCCAGACCAAGGAACAACGTCACTTGATTCATTTGAAGGCTTATCATCAAGCTACAGGTGAATGGTGTAAACGAACAAGCACCAAAAAAAAAAACAAGTCTCCATATCAGTTACTCATGGATGAACCATTGATTTCTACCGACTACAAATAGCAACATCAAAAGCTTTGCTTACACAAGACATGTGGAGTGCTTACAAGAAGACTCAAGTTGATCTACAGATAAATAATCGAAGTGTACAAGACTTCTGATGGCACAGAATGTATTACCAATTAATATTACAACTAAACATGAAATATCAATGCCAACCTGACAATGTTCCTCGGACAATGCCTGATTAGAACGAATTATCTGATGCAGGTCAGTATCCATTAGCTCATAGGCGATATAAACATCATTAAATGATTCTCTTTGGGGTGGGGGTATTATATCCCTGATTGCAACAACCTGAACCACAAACAAATTTGCCATTAATAAAAGATTTTTCTAGGAAAATTATGCAATTCATTTCAGATGTATCAATCTCTATAAAGTCTTAAAATTAAAAAAATCTAACACACACATGCACAAGTAAATTGAAATTCTAATGAAAACAATCCAAAAATTGTCATCAGCTTATACTAGACTTCAAAACAAGGCAAATTAGCCAGTGCAAACAAGACTATCACAGCTATCAACTAGCCAACAAATTTCAATTTTGAAAGTATGAGAGCCATAGTTCAGTGGCAATATTCCTTTGATCATCTACTCCAATATCAGTACAGAAACTTTAATGCAAAGTCCAGAACTACCATCAAGCCAACAACTCCATGAACGTGATATTTTGGGAAAATGATCCAGTATATTATTGAGAATATCTTCCATTTGCACCTTTAATTTCATAAAGTGCCATGTGCTGAGAGAAGCTCTAGTAATGACTCACAGATGAAACAATCATTGACCAGTTGAACCTTATAAACGTGTTCTTTTATTCGTACACAAAACATCAACTTCATGAAACAACTTTCCAGATGGATAAGCCATATATACTTGTCTCCCACTGGTAACATGCAACAATTGCTTTCTCATTCAAAAGTGGCAAGATAAGACAAAGTTCTTGAAATGACTTTACAAAACTTTACATAGAAAGTACTGCTAGCTGCCAATTATTTCCATCCACCAAAGATGGCCATCAGTGAACACTTTTTCCTATTGAAAAGAGAATCCCGATTGGTTTTAGGATGTAGCTTGCTGTTTGTGTCATTTCTTGCACAAAAACGAAAATGAATTGAATCAATAACGGATGAAGTATTTTTGACCTTTTGTTTAATAGCTTATCCAATGCAGACAATTCACATAAGATTTTTAAAAAAATTAAAATTCAATCATATTCCTAGCAAAAAAAATGTACAAGAACCCGTAATTAATCACTCACTGACGTTTTCATGATCCATGTGCCGAACTAACTTTATCTCACGGAGAGTCCTCTTGGCATCAATCTTGTTATCAAATGCATTAGTTATCTTCTTTATTGCCACATGCTCACCAGTCTCAGAGTTCAATGCCGAGCTACACATAAGAAAGCAAAACAACACAAAATCATCAGAACTTTCTACACCAAATATTGAAATGCTTGCATTCACCTCAACCATACTAGTCCAAATTTATCATGAAGCAAACTTTGTAACAACTGCACAAGAAAAGAAAGTATACCAAAAAAAACCAACAACCAGAGAAAATTTAGAATTCTTCAAAGTAACATTTCCAAGTAAGAAAAGAAACTCCAAACGATAACGTTAGAAATGGAAACACTTTACGCACTTATAAAAGAACAGAAAGTAAGTAAACATAAACAGTGTGTGTACCAGACGATGCCGTAAGCGCCTTTGCCGATGGGCATAATAGGAGGCTTATACTTAGCAGTGACCTCAAAAATATTACCGAATATGTTATACTGTATAAACCTCCCGCCGTGGCTGAGATTCGCCGGAATATTATCGATCCCAGAGGGTATAGGGTGCGGCTGCTGCTGTTGCAGTGGCGGCTCCGCCGCCGCTCCTTCCACCATCTCGGTGTCAGGCTGCTGCCCCGTTCTGTCCATTCGATGACGTCGCTGGAGGACTCTGTTAGTGCGTCCGATTGGTTCTCCGAGTACTTTCCGGTCAACAGATCTAAACCTCTCCTCTACCCGTGCTTGTGAGAGAGAGTCTCTCAGTCACTGTTATTTGTTTCTTTTTTGTGCTGGCGTCTTTTTCCTCGTTCTCTACTTTGTAGTTTTGTTTTGGTGAATTGGGTTGTTGACACGTGGCACGTGGAATTGTGCTTTCCGTTTTTTTTCAATTGAAAACATGGTAAATTTATAAGCTTGTAGGTGTGGAAATGTGGACTTGATTTCCACTTTTTGCTAGGATTGGAAGACTGGAAAAATACGAGAAGAGATTGTCTGATTGGAACAAATCACAATCTTTTTCGTGTGGAAAGGGAAGATTTGAAACAAAAAGTTGCAGTCAAATAAGCAACACTTCTTGATGGTTATAAGTCTTTGTTGATTGTAGTATGGAGTTTTCATCATTTACTCGGAACTCCTAACAAGTTTTAAGGTCGGTAGGTACATGGCATCATTACTATGGCCTTCCTTGAAGGAAAGGGTGATATGAATCTACTGAATTTAGAGCATAAAAGAGGGAGACTGTGGCCTATGTTGAAACTAATTCTCTTTATTTAAATTACTATAACCTAATTAACATGTGAAAATGCTATATTTAAATGATGTTATGAATGGCCTTCCAAGGATGATGAGCCAGCCAAGGCATTGATGTGAACCAAACTTTGTTTTTTCTTCGCATTTTCCTTTTTTCTCAACATTCTCAAAAACGAGTAAAGCACTAAAATGCATTTTGTTTGCTAAAAAATTACATAAATTAAGACTTAGGTTAGTTTTACTTTTAAGCAAACGGTTTCAGTTGCTTGCAAAGGTAGTCCAAAAAATGGATTCTCATTTACAACAAGTACATATGGTCCTCTTTGCCATAATGGAATCAGAAATTAATTAAGCTTCCATTGTTAAGCTCTTGAAGAACATTTCAGGAGGAATAGAGGAAACAAACAGACAAGCTTGCCAAAGAATGAGCTGGGGAAGTGCAAAATGATGGATTTATTGGAGTTGCATATATGTATGAATTCCACTTCTCCTTGGAATTTAAAAGGCAGGATCAAACAACTACAGGTACTGAATTATGAAGTTATTGCTTTACTCGGAAGCTTCTTTGACAGTTTCTTTGACAGTCTTTCCTTTCTCTCTTAGTTTGGCCACAGCTTTTTTCAAGGCTTCCTTCCTCTTCTTACTAGCAATTATTTTTTCCTGTACACCACTCACATTTGGGTCCTTTTTCTCTTCTGGTGGAGGTGGTGGTGGCCTTCTAGCAGCAATTGCACTGGAGCCACCAATGTTTAAGCCCAGAATTACACCACTCAATCCCATAGTCAAAGACCTGCATTACAAACCTCTGTTCAAATTAAGAGTACTGAAAAACTATATGAAAATAGTAATCGAAAAAGGATTTGCTTTATACTCGGTCTTCAAGGCACATTTGTGCAAAATGACCAACCTGCGCTGTACAAGTTTGCTTTGCGAAACAGACTTCAAATTTCCACTGCAAATGCACACAGCTTTAGACCTTGGAAATGAAACACGTGCAGAACTGCTTGAGATGGAAGTTGCAGAAGCTGCTGGTGTTATGTTGAGTGAAGAAGCCATGATTTTGGCTGAATTGAAGGGAGTGAGATGGCGTTTTTCATTTTAATGACTTTACATAAGAGGGATAGTGCTCTGAGGTCCAACATGTCACGGACAAGGGTGATGGAAATCTATTGGCTGCTAGTAGATAAGGTTTTAGTATTTGCTATGTAAGTGGACCCGTTTCGAGGCTCTTTGCTCATATTTTAATCTCTTTTTCCATCACTTGGGCGTGTGATCTTTGTGGCTCTATACGCATTCGGAGACCCAAATCAGGAGCCATCACATTAAATACAAAGTATATCAGCTTTTTGCACTCATGTCTTTTGTGCACAGGTGTGATCATTGTCGCCTTTGGGTAGAAAAAGATTAACACACCTTCCGAAAAGTTAATGGAATATTCAATACGATGAAGCATATCCAATCCACACAAATGGATACTGGACAAAGCTGATTAGTCGTGCAGTTGAGCTTTGTTAAATGCCATTGAACCTAACAAGTCATACCAGTCCTCCCATGCAAATTGGCAACAATTGAGCTTTGTTAAATGCCATTGAACCTAACTAGTCGTACCACTCATCCCATGCGAATTGGCAATTCATAGCTTGGCTTACAACAAATAATACATAATTCACAATGACGACAAATATTAATAAACCACGAAGGAATAAACTAACAGAGGGACTTATAACTCAAACTGAAATTTTGCATTCCATATAACTCAAAACTGAAATTTTGCATTCCATACTCAAGCTCTAAGTTCCAAAACATGTGTCGTTCCAAAGTTATTCTAAAAAGAGATAATTTTGCAAGAAAAAATAAACAAAAATTAACTTCATAGATTGAAATAATCTTTAGTAGTAGCATGTGCACTGATGAGAAGAAGTGATGTTTGAGAACTCCAATGCCAGACTACTTATAGTTTCACTCGTCATCCTCATCATCATCAGCCACCGCCGAGTTAAGGTTCTGTAGACGCTGGATCAACGAAGCTCTCTTTTGCTCGTATGTCAGCTTCTTTGCGTTATACCTACATCACATACAACATCAATGAAAGATGCTCAAACCCGCAAAAGATTCAGTATGATGAGCTTGTGAACAAATGACATCAAACAAGATCTATTAGCAAAATACCATTGCAGAAAAGCAAATTGAATTTTAAATCCAAGGAATTATGTGAAGGTTAATGACAAATCCTTGAAGCAAACAAGCTAATCTGGTGTTTTCATTATACATATACATGGCAGAAGATTGGATCGTTGTACTAATGATTTACAGATAATCACAACTCTATTTCTGATTACTGAAGTAAAACATCATACATTACAAAATATTTCCACATCAATTAAATAACAGACCTCTTGTGCTCCTTAGGTTTTGGCTTCTCAGATTTCTTGAATGTGGGATCAGCACGAATGGCAGCATGGACCTTTTTGTACAAGGCCTCCATGCCATCAGGTTCAATTTCTCTCTTGACGTACTCACTGAAGTGCAACTGATACTTCTCTGGTTCATCCTCCATCAAAGTCTAAAAGAGTATGATAACACTCTTATAAGAACTTGTAGGTAAACTAGACAAACACAACATATTCAAAGATGATCTAGCAGATGTTTAAGTGATTTGGAATTACCCTCATGTATGCAGCAACATGCCCGCCATAGATATACTTGCGGTGAACATCAGCATCAAGCTGTTTACCATCCTTGGAGAAGCCAGCAAAACGTTTATCACTGTGAGGAATATCCAGACCACCATCTAGAGCACCCTGTACAAAAAGGCAGAATATTCAATGAACAATGCAAGAAAAATATTTCAAAAACATAAATGGTAAGCGAGTTGACTAGAATTCAGTCAAATAACCACACCTGAAACAACAGACGTAGAAAAGGGTTCTCAATCTGTATGATCAGGACAAGCATACTCTTAGGGAAAAAGTAAATAGGGCAAAGGTAAATACGGCCATCTCAAAAGGAGTTTACTAATTTCCAAAGTAAAACATACCATTTTAATGACTTATAACTTATCAAAAGACACATATAACCAAGGTAAGAAGACCAACGTATGAAGACTGCTACCCATTTCTGGAAAAGTTTAAAAACAATATTAATGCTTGGCATAACAGATTCCTAAACTATGCAGGAAGATTGCAACTTATTTCCTCAGTTTGGAGGAATTTACACTCATTGGAGCTCACATCTATTTTTGCCAAAGAGATTGAACAGATAGATTGAAAGTGCACGAGGAACTTCCTGTCGTCTGGTAAACCAGAAAACCCAGAAAACTCAAAAGGGTGCCGAGATAAAGTGGGAAAGCTTATAGTTTCAGATGATTCAAACAGTATTTATTGCTAAAAGAATTTGGAGAATATGCAGTGACAAGGAAACTCTCTGGTCAAAATGGGTAGATGAATATTACTAAAAGAGGGGTGCCGCTATTAGCACTCCTTTGATTTATAATAGCACTCCCACCAAATTGTTTTAAATGCAAACAGACAAAATTGCCCCTAATGTAATTCTGGGATGATACGGTACTCCCACCAGATTTTTTCGGGCTTAAAATGCCTGTTTCTATCTTGTCTATCTTGCTTCTTTCTCTCTCTACAAGCCTCAACCGTAGCGCCACCTTTTACCTCCAAGAACAAAGACACTCAAAATCTTATCAACTTCAAAGCAAGCGTCCATAACCATTCTCTTCTTCAGAGCTGGTTGCCTAACCAAAGCCCATGTAGTTTCTATGGAGTTAAATGCCAAGAAACAAACAGAGTCTCATCTGTAGACCTCAGGGCCATTCCCTTGGGTACTGATTTTTACTCTGTGGCTACATTCCTTTTGAGTCTTGACAATCTAGAGAGCCTTTCATTGGTTTCTGTTAACATTTCTGGTTCCATTTTGTTACCTTCTGGATCCAAGTGCAGCTCAGTTTTGAGCAACTTAGATCTATCACAGAATGCTCTTTCAGGTCCTATCTCTCA
>JAOSBL010000001.1:19512763-19531938 GCA_027568915.1 Erythroxylum roraimae | reverse complement strand
TTCGGGTCCGATTCCTGCTCTTCCAACAGGAAAATTGGAGTTCCTTTCACTTGGTGGTAACGATTTTCATGGGGAGACTCCTCTACATCTTGAAGATGCATGTCCAGGTCTTGTTGCGCTTGATCTCTCCTCAAATAATCTTTCTGGTTCTGTCTCTCCTGGTTTAGGGGCAATTTTGTCTGTTTGCATTTAAAACAATCTGGTGGGAGTGCTATTATAAATCAAAGGAGTGCTAATAGCGGCACCCCTAAAAGAGATGTCACTATGGCAATTAAAAATAGGCAAGGAGCAGTCCTGGAGCTTCATTCAGATTCTACAGAATAGGGTTTGATCCCTACACCAAATACCAAGTGGGAATGGGTTTTCTACATGGTTTTGGTTTGATAACTGGACTAATGGAAGTCCACTCATCCTCAGAGTGAAATTAAACCAATTAGGGTTCAGGTTTCCACTCAGAATAAAGTTTAAGGCAGCCATACAGGGGCAGAGCTGGAACTCTAGTAGCAGAGTGGAAAGGTTGTCCGAATACCTCTCCCAATCCAGAAGTGGATGACAAGGTTTTATGGTTCAAGGTCCTTTAGTAATACCTCATACATGAAGATCTTCAGACCTACTTCTGATAAGGTGCAACGGTACAAGGTGGTTTGGGAGAACTCTAATTCCTAAAGCCTCATTCATTACCTGATTGGCAGCAAAACAGAGCTTAAGCACAAGAGACACATGCTTTGGCCAGGTAGATCAGCTATACATCCTCTAAGTCCAAGCCCGAAACCATTTCTCATCTTTTTCCCCAATGCCAATATTCAACCACTCTCTGGTCTAGAATCCAACAAATGTGGAATATCTTTTGTGGGGTGAATGAATGGATTTATTGGAATAAGGATGGATAGGATATCATTAGATCAGCCTTTAACTATTGCATCTACTCAATATGGAGGAAAAGAAATTACAGGAGTTTTTTTTTTTTGAGAAATTAAAATTAAATTAATATAATAAAGAGTAAGGAACAATGACTATTGGAGGGTAGCAAACACTCTCCAATAGTTAAATAACACTGTTAGAGTTACTACTACAGAGACACTGAGAAGGCACATTGCACGACACCGTTTGGCCACCAAAGAGTTGAAAAACACGTAAAAATGACATGTCACAGGAGTTACTGAGATATGTCACGGGACAAGTACACATTAACACATAATACTATTTGTTGGATCAGAGATATACTAAAGATACACAAAGCACATGAAGAGGCAAGTCCAGAAATGAGAATCAGGGCATTTGTAAAAAGAGATGTGTTGTTAAGAATTACAACTTAATTACAGAAGTTGTGGGAGATGCTCACTGTAATGTTGTGTAAGGGTGATCCTTGGCAAATGAAGTTATTTATTTTTCAAAAAAGAAGAAATATATAAGAATTATCCTTTTAGATACCTTCAGAGCCCCAAACACACGGTTTCCAGTTGTGGTCCTGATTAGCCCGACATCCAGCAAAGCACGGAAGGGCCTCCTTTCTGTCGGTTCTACAGAGAAATCCTCACCTGTGGCCTGATCATGGAAGCCATTTTGGCACCTTAGTTTCTTATATATAAAACATTGCATGAAGTTATGATTGCTCAATGTAAGAAAAGAAGAATGTTAGTTTGCTGCTCTTTTATTCATAACAGTGAGATTTAATTTTGCAGAATGAACCTCAACGTTGCCTTGATATTCATCATCCATCTCCAGCATTTTCAACACACGGCGAGCCAAGAGAAGTCCAGTGCAATAAGCTGCCCCAGTTTTCAGATAAACATTAAACAGAGTCAACAATTTTCAATTTTAGGTAAAGAATCATTGCTGATCAGATGACAACTTACCTGCTGCATAGTTTGTAAGACCTACTTCAAGTCCATATCGAGGAAGTTCATGAGCATAAGCTGCAGCAAGAACCAAGTCACCGGCAATAGTAGCTGATACTATTTGTGCAACAATATCCTTGTTGCTCTAGAAATTATGTTAAAGGTACACTGATCTCAAACATTCGAAAAACAGTCAAATACTGCAGTATAGCTAGATCATATCTATGCATTTTCCAATACCATTCAAAATATTTATTTTCATTTAAGATGAAACAAAACAAACTCTAAATCCAGGGTTGCAATCAATCTACACGCCTGGACAACCCTCATACACACACACCCACCTGCATACACACATCACTAGCTATCATTCAAACAATGTATGCATATGAAGCAAAGGAAACACACTTTAAAACGTAACAAGATGATCAAAAGGATACAAATCGGACAACAAATCGATATTTTGGAGTGTTATACTTGTTTTTGTCCTGATTAATCAGGCGAATCCTGGCACGGTAGTCGGTCTTCCCATCTGTATCCAATCCCAAAATGTAAAAAGAGCTAAACTCAATCAACAGAAACAATCAAAATAAACCCATTAGCACATGAAATCGTTACAACACCTCGTCTTCTCTTATACTTGACCTGAAACCTCTTGAAGTAAGCCTTTGTTTTCTGAGCCTTTACAAAGGCCTGTGATGAGAAAATACCAAAAAGATTAACACTTTGTTCATGCCCCCTTAATAAATTAACAACAAAAACAGCAGAACAATAACCAACAACGGAATTGCAAAATGTATTCTGAAACCACGCCTAATTTCGAAGAAGCAATAGTATAATCCATTTTCCGCTACACGCAGCTTTCAATTAGTTATCTTTCAAAACAATAGGGCGAGAAAACAAATGAATGACGAAGACTCACCATTTTCGCAGAGGCAGTTTAGTTGATGAGGAGAGAAAGGGGACAGCTTACGAGGCGAGGTATAATATAAGAAGCGTTGAACTAGGGTTTTAGATGCATTTTTGGGCCCTGTAAGAATTAGGGTTCTTGGCCCAAGTCTTTTCTGTTCTTGCTTTATCTTACTACAATGTTTCATGTTCATTGACAATTGATATAAACATGTTTACATGAACCCAAAGTTAAAGCTTGTATCTTTTCTTTAATATAGTATCTCATATTTGATTTAATAATTGTGTTTATTGAATGTCTGAAAATAAAACTAAAAGTTGGTCTTCCTGTTGGGGGAGGATTGGAATTGAAGTAGTCTTCCGACTAACTAAAAGCAGATAGTAGATATATAAACAACGACAACAATACTAATAGTTATCAGTATCAAAGCACCTCAACTCCACAAATAGAAGATATACAAGCTTTATTTAATTATGAGAACTGCAGTTCCTGATTGAAAACTTCAAGCCGGCAATGCCAATAATTTTACAAAACATGACAATCCTGAATTGAACACCAGTTCAGTTCTAGTGTTACATCAATGAATTTGGTCCAATATAATCCGCCTAATATACAACAAAAACATGTTTTTATGGACCACACTCGTAACCAATTACAAACAAGGCTCAAAATCTCATGTATATTTAGAAAAAGCATTCAAATTGCGGAAAGGCTAGCCCATTTTCCTAGTTCATAAGGATCGGCATAGTAATATAGCTTGATTCTGTTACACAGAGATAACCCTGCAGGCAAAAGTGGACTTCTTAAACCATAATCATCCTGTTCGGCCGGGTCGTCTGCAAAAGCTCCAACATCTCCCAGAAGTTTGAATGTAACTCTGCGACTTTGTATCTGTCTCGGGAAGTCAAAGTACATGGCAGTTCCAGCCTTAGCTTCGGGAATTCGATATTCTCCTACAGTCACCATATTGTGGGGTTCCTGAAACATTTTGGGTGGTATTTCAATCAGTGTTGTTTGAAACATTAACTTGGGAGTTAATTAGGAGGAAAAAATGGGACCAAGTTCAAGAAATAATGTCAAAGTGTGTGCAAGTTTACATTTACATTAAGTGCAGCAT
The DNA here is from genome assembly GCA_027568915.1 of Erythroxylum roraimae. Lineage (NCBI taxonomy): Eukaryota > Viridiplantae > Streptophyta > Magnoliopsida > Malpighiales > Erythroxylaceae > Erythroxylum > Erythroxylum roraimae. Next base: position 19,528,073 of record JAOSBL010000001.1, on the reverse strand, counting down.
TGTAAAAGTAGCACAAACGAATAATTGATTGTACCTTTTTTAACAGGCTCTTGTCCTGTTTTGACAGAATTACATGTGGAAAGATATAATTGAAAAATAATTGGTTTGTAGTTATATTTCTAAACGTGCAAATCAAAATTACAATCCCATTGAAGTTGTACAATGGCGTAGTCCAAGCAAGAATACCTGGAGTGCAGATACTTGAATATACAGCACAGCTGGAGAAATCTGTCTGTCCTCTAAAAATGTTACAGATGTATCCCATATGTCAAAATCTGACGAAGGAGAATGAGAAATTCTCGGCTTTATTGCACTGAATGCATCAAGGCGAAATCCGGCCATCAAAGGAGAAGCAGGAGGTAAATAGAGTTCCAAGTTAAGATCATTATCAAGTAGCCTTTCAGCCTCAATTGGGACCTTAAAGAAAATACGTTTTGTCAATAGCAGTTCACAACAAACAGCTAGAAATAATATTGGAGATCTATTCAATCAAACATGGAAGCAGGTCTCATACCTTGAATCTATTCAACTGAGGAGCTCTCTCCAACCAAGTATTGAGTTTCACCTGGTCAGGCCCTTGAGCTGCCATTCCCATCTCTTTCTTCACTGGACTTCCAAGTACTAGAATTCTTCTTGCATGGAGGCATGGGTCATTCCCTACTGATCCACCAAATGAGGCACGTCGATTTACTTCTGCAAAGGGGTTCTCATCTAGTGATAAAAGATTGAAGTCTCTCTCAAAATTAATAGAATTTGATCCAGGTCGCTGAAGACGCAAAGTTATCCAAATGATTCGACATCTGACAGGATTTCCAAAGGCAAATAAGACATGCCTAGGTACTCCATCTTTTCTATCCGACTGTTCTGGTCCATAAATGTCCGAGGAAGATGTGGCCATTGATTGGACATCCCACTTTCCCATGCATGACCTTTCTTCCCTTTGTATGCTACTACCGGCCCAGATTTGGACCTGTCCAAACAAGGAGAAAAGAATTCCATGTGAGACACAACGCACTGAAGGCATAGAACAAAGCTCAATACAGCACATCACATAGTTAATTTTCTGCATCTCCCTTCCCCAGCGAAAGGATATGACAAATAATTGTCAATTATATGACATCCTGGGGATATGTATGTAGGACATAGAAGCAGAAATTGAAGGAATGATGCAACAGAGCAATCATTACAGGTTTGCTCTCTCACTGGATTTGTATGGTGGAACAGAAAGTTAGTAGTGTTTGAAGGTGAGACAACTCTGATATCCAACTAATTAGAATTTTTGTTCTGAAATACTTGGACCTTAATGCCAGTATAATGTTAAATACACAAGTTGTTTACTTTGTCATTGCAAGGATGCTACTATGTGCTGCAAATAATTTCAAGGACCTTCTCTCCTTTTTATGAAGTGGTTTACAAGATTTATTCCTGTATCCAATCACCTTTCATTCATCAACTTGTTGCTTGTTTTAATGACCAGATATTGTAAAAGGAAAAGCAAACTCTAATAAGCACCAAATCTTGGTACGGTCATGTCTAGTAATTATATCTACTCTAATATTAGTGAACCAACAATTGGGCAGCTAATTGAAATTAAGAAGGATAATTTTACATAAATAACCATCCTTTCCTTTAGGAACATATGGAGAGATGTATTGGTTTATACTCTTAGAACCGACAGTTTTACTATTGATGCTCAAGACTCATTTGACACAAGTGTCATTATCCTGGGCATATGATAGATTAGCCTATCTTTATTTGCTTATCTAGCCAAACCCAGTCCATTAGCCTTCAAGGACCAAAAACAAAACTTCATTAGTCTTATGTTTGACTTCGCAAACAGAAATCAAACAGGCAATACTGCATAGTTTTGCTTATCATAGCTAGAACTTAACTGCCATTGGCATAAAAATAACAATTGACATTTGTCAATAATTGATGTCTCATCAATACCTGCACTGAGAGAAATTAAGCAAAAACTCTATGACTGATTATTAGAGCATGCTTCAACCTGCCTGCATTTATCTAAATTCATCGCTCTCTTCAAACTTGGAATATGCTAAATATATAATGGGATAATTAACTTTACTGAGAAGATTCATTCAATTGTTATGTCAGTTTCTGTGTACAACAAATACTACATTCTGATTTATCACTGTATCCATCAAAAGCATTATGTACACAATTCCTCCCACATTTGAAGGGATTCAACCTATAAAGCATCTAAGACTCACTTTATAAAGAAACCACTGGCAATAGAGTGGCAAGACGAGAATACTAACCGTGGGAGTATCGGCCATGGAGTAACCACACGGACTAACAAGTAAAATAACTCCACTAACATCAGACAATGTGCCAAGAACAACAGCAAATTCAACAGAAGTTGTATTTGGAGGAGCTTTCCAATATGAATGTTGAGATCCAGAATCCAATGGAGCAAGTAATGACAAAAGAGGTGCTGAATCAGTTGCTGTTTCAACCTACAATGATTATACATATTCAACACCGAGAAATAAAATGAACAAATAATGAGGAAGAATGAAGCAGAGAAAATAAAACCAAAATAATCTCTAAACCAACAAAGATGCCACAACAAACCACAAAGCATCATATCATTAGATCTCTCCCAACAAATGGAATATGGCCAATATTAATCTCTCCATCCCTCCTCAGGACATATGAGAATTATGCAGAGAGATACGCTGGCTCCCTAGAGCAGTTATTCAGCTGAAAAGAGTGGAGGATGGTAATAGTACCCATGAAGAAACTTGATCAGTATTTTCCCACTTGCACTAATAGTTCCAGTTTAGTTGCAATAATGACATTTTGTGGTGGGTTCATCAATGAAAAAAAAAACATAAAAATACATCTAATAGAGAATCTGGAAGAGGAATTCAAATGATTAGCAGAAAAAGAATTGATGATGTAAAACAGAAAAAGCCTGTTGGAGGGTCTGGTACATAGTTTTTTGGAGCATAAAGGTTACACACTGTACAATGTAGTAGAAGTCAGGCAGAGTAGAATGCTGTGTATGGAACATACAATGGCTTTACCGTAGAGGCATCAAAGAGTTAATATTGAACAGATTCACAAGTGGTTGTCCAAGGTTTTTGGACGGGGCCCTAGCCTATACATCCCCATCCACAAGCTTCTTTTGTGCACAGCCATGGATGTCAGAGTTGCCACATGCTTACCTTGCAAATTTGGCATTTGGCTTACATAATGGTCTTTTGTTTCAAGAGCCACTGAGTGAGATTCTCATGAATATTATCTTATTTTATTGGTACACAAATGCTAAAGTTTTCAGAAGTCCCTTCATTGGAAAAAACAAAATTCACACCAAAACTCTAATTTCATATCTAATCATTATCCTGTACAATTTTGCCCCCCCATAAGAACATTAACCACTATTCCAGACAACCAGAACTAGCTAGAAATTAAGAATAACAAGCAGCAAGCAAAGTAGTAATCACTACCACGAGGCCTAATGGCTCTAATGGAGAGGAACTTAAAAGCCTCCTCCTCCCAGGTAGAGTTATTTTGCTTTTCGATGTACGTCCTCATTCTATCTTTTTGATCTTGAAATTTCCATTTTCATTAAAAACTAACCAATTTTTAAAGAGATTGTTAATGATGAAACCAATTTGACCAATGAATCGAAATGAGTAGTCAAATTAGATAAATATATTAGAAATAGATTTGATGGCATATCAAAACATAACCTCATAAGCTGCTGAAATATGGATAACTGAGTTTGGATGCTACATTCATAAGCAAAATGGATAAAGCATAACATAAGAAGTTTAAGGGAGGCAAACCATACGGAGTGTAAGAAGCTAGCAAATGGGAATTCTGCAACTGATTCTTCCCCAGAAAGTAAATGTTGCAGTAGTTTAGGATCACCCTGACCATTTAAAGAATGGCCACTTACAGGAAGGTAATCCCTCAAAGTATATCCTATAACATTATCCAGGGCTTTATTTGCAGCAATCTCTGCACGGTTACGCCTTCGCAAGCTTATCAAGACTCTCAAGTAATCCAATATCAAGGCATGAAGCACAACATCACGGCAGCAGTGTTTACAAAGGACGCCACCAAGTGCAATCAAATTGTTCACAGAACCATCAGCTTGACTACTGTAACTAGACCCAACTTGACTTATTTGGCCGTTGTAACTTGACACATCCCTTGAGTTATAGCTAGCAAGCAAAAGAGCTCCCCTACCAGCACAACAAACTTTACAAACCTTTCTCTCGCATTCAGAACACATCAAAATAGACTTTGAAGTTCCCATGGAGGATACAACAGGGGTTGAACATGCTGCTGCTTTTGTTTCAGCCTGTACCTCACACATGCCACCGGAACATCTCTCCTCAAGTCCAGTAACATTCCAGAAATCCACAACATTGTCCTCAATAGTACCAAGTCCAATGGCAGCATTTATCTTGTCCTCAAGGGAAGCTTGTCCAAGCAAAGCAAGGGAATTTGCAACCTTGCATAATTTTCCCATATACAATTCATCAACTAAAGCATTTGGATTGATAGTAGCAGGGTCAATTCCAATTGACAATAGAGCTCTATCCCGTTCAGCAGCAGAAAGATTCACCCGGAGGCGTTCAATTTCAAGTTTCATAGCTTCTATAAAGTCTAAATTTCTTTCCTGCAAAATCAACAAATCTTTTCACTACATCAGACTAATAAATGAAAATTTGTGTCTAACTATTCATCGTAAACATCTTATCAATGCATTAAAATTAACACAACCAAAGTTCATCATCCATCACTTAAACAACAATAATATGAATGACGCTATGGTGATGGTTTTCATTTAAGCACAGTGTGAAGAATAAGATTAAAAGTCACATTTGTAGAAAATCAGTTTCTGTTGCTGCGATAATCAGAACAAAAGTTTTTTTGTGAAAAAAGATACTTAAAAAGTGAACTAAAACACACAAACTGCAACACATCAGAGTTCAGAATTTTTTGTCAAATGTGCACAGGTAATTTTTATCTCCAGCATTCTCACTTCTATTCTTTAACAATAAGAACGTTGGTACAGTTTACATGAATTGGGTACATTTGTTTTGGCCTCAAAATATTACTGTTTCTTATAATCACAACAAGCAACTAAATGTTATAGCACCCTCTAAACATCTATATAATTTATTTGTACACAAACATAAAAAGTATGCACACCTATCTTAAGACATCAATATTTAGCACTACTTGTCAATTGCAGTTAGTGATATCATTGAAAAGGCTATATGATGTCTGATATCCATAATCATAGCTATTACATGTTTATAAATATAGACATTCTCCTAACAATCTGTCTCGCGTAAAAATTCCAACAACTCCACACCATATAACATGCCAAATTATTCATGTTTTAATCCCACTAAGGCAATCCAGCCAAGCTGATTCAACTAATGAAAACAGCAAAACCTAGAGAAAGCAGTCTAGCCAGTGATATGCCACTATAGAACGTAAGCAGAACTAATTGGGATGAATACTTATTTCCTAAAGCCAAGTGGTTTCAAGAATTTGTCAATTGACTTCATAAAACAGAACTTAGTTGCTCTGGAAGCTTGTATATGGACATTAATCCAATATAATATTTGGCTACAAGAAGACATTATTTACCTTAGATTACAAAAAGATTAAAAATTAATAATCTAGAGAGTAAAGATCACTATCTGTTCTCACGAAAAGTTTCAAAGCATTGGCACAGCAACTCAAAGCAGCAGTGATAAAGTAGACCATACCATTCTTGACCCCACAAGGGATCTTAGGTAAGTTATGTACTTCTGCACACCATTGTCAAGTGATCTCGCATTTTCAGGTGAGGGTTGGTGGTCAATTTCAGCAACCCGGTCTTCTGATTCAGCTTGGTCCAAAAAATTAAGTACGTCATGGCCTTCATTTGCATTATGCCGTGCCACTGACACAGGTTCAGAAAATGTTTGCTCTCCAGACAGAAGATCAAACCAGTCTGTGGAAGCACTTTGTTGACTTGACAAAGATGCAGTTTGATGTGAGGAAGTGTCAGAAAATGGATTTGTGTCAGTGCCAGACAAGAAAAGATTGTCTTCCTTTTGATTCTTTTTTGCAAGTTCTCGTATTCTTGCTCCAGGACCTTCATTTGAAAACACGGCCCTCCATGGAAGAGAAACTCCAAGGATCTCTATCTGTGATAAGAAGCACTAGAAATTACTTCGCAGAACGATGATATGCACCGAACTTAACATAATTTGATCAACTATACAAATAACAAAACAATGGGGGATGGTTTATGGAAAAATATTTTGGTGAATTTCTCTAACATTCCAACTAAAAACATACTGTTCATGTCCTGGGAACATATGAATTGGGCATCAATATCCCCCAGAGCATGAATAAGAGAAACAAAATGTGGAGCAAATTTGAGAGGTGGCTATAACTGTACCACGGAACCCAGTGAAGAGCTGCATTACAGCATCTGTTGCTGCTGAAGAAACACTTAATCCAGATGTCACAAGCAACTAAAAGACTAAACAGTATGACCAGTGCACAAGATACTGTCATTAATTGTGTGGAAGCAAAACCCAGGATCTGAATTCCAAATGTTTGCATACATGAATCTGTGGTTAACAATAGAAGCCTATGATGGAGCACCAAATAGCTAAAACTTGTTTCTTTAGAGGTAAGTGATATTAAAACTTGTGACAGAAACATGTTACTCCATGATAAGGTATGCATCAGTTTCTAACAGATGACAGTCTAGCTTCTACATCAAGTAGCGGTAAGTGATATTAAAACTTGTGACAGAAACATGTTACTCCATGATAAGGTATGCATCAGTTTCTAACAGATGACAGTCTAGCTTCTACATCAAGTAGCTCAACAAGAAAAAAGTTATATGCGATCTGATTAAGCAAGGCCTGCTTCTAGTATAATTATTTATTTCCTTATCCAATCCCTGTACCACAGCTCTAATCTGTAGGAGCTGCTTCTATTTCCAATATTTAAATTGATATGGAAATCATTGTTCAAAGCATGGTATATTTGAGGGAATTTTGTTGGTTTTACTACAAATACCAATGTTTCTTGGAGGATGTTAATATCTTTGGAATTTGAATGTTGGATAAGGATAATTTCATTTGAGAAGGCTCTGAAACAAGAGGACCATGGATATTTCCAGATAATCAAGATCTCCAAAAATTGGTTTTACTGGTTTCTCAAAGGATGCTTAAGGTCAAAGCATTTGGTAAAAGCATAGGCTTCTAGTGATGTTCAAAATGTTGTGACTAGTTATAGATTTCGGGCTGTGCTACCTCCATGTCCAAGCTTGATCTGTAATTTTGGTGGTTTCACATATTATAATGAATATTTGATACTCTTTCATTCATCTTCACTGTTTATATGTAGAAAGCATGCCCCGCCCCCCCCCCAGTCCCAGCCTTCACCAACTTTCACATGATTGAATTCTTAATTCTGTAGCAGTTCCATCCCCTTATGGTAGAATATCCTTTTTGCGTCAACTAAAGAGCCAAATGATCTCCTTGAATAAACAAATGCAACCCCCTTCACTTCTTGGCATGGTCTATAAGCCCATATTCTTGACCACAGACACTTAAAATTGACCACTTCCAAGGTCCATTTAACTGAATTTAAAAAAATAAAGAAAAGCACTTCCAACCAAAGTTCATACATAGCATTCCAATGCTTGCTCAGACAACCAATATGAAGAAGGCAATAAAAGCAAAATTATGATGTAGCACATAGTCAATTTATGGTGCTTACCTGGCCAAGAGTCATAGGACCTTTTCCAGGATTACTAGGATAAAATGTAATAGCCACTACTCGAGTTAAGAAATCAATATCTCCTTCTAGCTCTTCAAACTCATATAACAAGGGAATGGTAGATGTATCCTGAGCATGAAGCCGTGCACCAGCACCAGTGATAGCCATGTCTTCAGCACTGATTGGTCCTGGCAAGGGTATCACAAGGTTTGTCCCAGTTACACATTGAGGTATTGAAGCAGCCTGAAAAAAAAAATCTAAAGTTAAAATACAGTGTTTTGAAAATTCTGTTTGTACTTGTGCATAAAAATTAAGGTCTGCAGTATTGTATTTAACCATTATTGTATATGTAAGTTATTCCAATTTCTTCTACTTAATCATAATTCAATATATGAGTCATCAATTCACAAGTGATGATCCCAGACATTCTACATAGACTCGCACAATGCATTGGGACTTCCCAAAACAACCATAAGAACTCCCTGAACAACTAGTCCTTCATCCCCAGAAGATACCATCACCTTTCCCTAGAACCTAGCCAGAAATACTCTGTAGACTTGCAGGGGACATAAACATCAGCTAGACTAGCTTTACTTGTAAGCCTTCAAATCCATTTTCATCATAGAATCTAGGTCGTTAAATCTTGCAATTTTCTTTCTACCATGTTTCTTTTTCCTCCTTCCTTTGCCCTTTTTCTGCTTATTCATGACACTCCCCCACTTATATCTCTGCCTCTTTCAAATACATTCGTCCAAAGGAAACCGATTCCACATTGTTCCATTTAAAGAAACAAGAAACCGAAATAAAGAATTAAGTTCACTCTGCAATAAGAGCAATGCAAAACTTTATAACAAAGATAAGGACCCAAATATTTTCAAGGTTTACCTTTCAATACCATCACATCCAAAAACGACTAGAAAAAGAGAAGATAAATATCATTAAATGTCATTTAAGGAAAACTGAACTGATAATTCAATTGCCAGCCAACCAAAGAAGGGTAAGCAAGGAAAAAGAGCATATGTTGCTTGACGAGTATGCATTTATATTAATTCACATGAGAGTAATTTTAGCATGCCATGAAGACATAATTAAGAAGCAAGATGTATAAATGGAACAATATCACACCTCGACAACCAGTTTAAGTCCGTCTAGGTGACGCCCAGTCCTCACATCAACTGTTGATGGATAAGTTGAATCATCTGCCCCGTGAGAAACTGTCAGAAGAAGCTGACAGACATGGCAAGGCTCACCTAGATATACATAAATCTCAACCACATCTGCACCTTGCAAGCAAACCTGTTAGAAGAACGATCAAAGAGTTAAATCAATGAACTATTTGTGATGGCTATATGATCTATAATTGTAACTGAAACACAGAGACAAGATTAAAGATAAAGATTTACCCATGTTAATTCTTTCCCTTTGAAACTCAAAAGATTGGATCTCCCACTAATATTAGGAAACATGTTGGTGACTGGCTTAAGAAAGAATCCAAATGGTCGAGAGGGTACCTGTAACAAATAAATGATCACATAACACATCACGTATCGAGTTAGTGTGACCTAAACCTGTCCTCTAAGTGGAAAAGTACTCTTTCTATAAATTCTAATATTTTCATAACAGCTCTGAACTAGTACACTTATTGCATCTACTCCAATGTCAAAAAGAGATCATCATGCGAACAACATAGCATCTGTTTAGATGATAGATAGGCAGTCCTTTAATCCTTAACTCCATTAAACTATGGATAAGCCTTGGATGGAGTTCACCAAAGAAGGCAAGGCTCTGCAAAGTTCCCTTAAAATCCCAGTTTCTCCCTCATTAAACTAATCATTTCTTCTTCTTTCTTTCATCTTTATCATGCCATGTCATGCCCTGTACTGTATCTTATCTCTTTAAATCAAAGCATTATTTCAAAACTCCGAAACTTATTCTTGAAACCACCTTATTTTTCTCATAATTCTTCAATCATTACCAATTCTTATAATGTTTCTCATAGATAAATCCAGGATCAAAATACAAATCACCCAAAAGCATACATTTAAAGGTTGAACTGCAACTGATGGCAGATGCTTGAACAGCCTCACTCCAAGAAACATCTCCAGCTGCTTCTGACGAGAACTATCCACAACCGCATTTTTGTACCTCCTCTGTAGAGTAATTTTCATGTTCTGCGCAGCAGAAAACTGCTTAAACTTTCCAGCTTCTTCATTGAAAATGCTGAGAATTTGGCTATGCATAGCTTTGGAACCAGTGTAAAGTGTTGCATGGATATCACCAGCAAGAAGAAAGAGATCAGCTAGTTGAGATACAGGAGATAAGATAGTTGAAGCCTTAAAATCCTCAAATGTCATATCAAATCTCTTCCAGGGTTTATCTGGACATGGATGATCCCATGTGGTAGTCCGAGTATTGTGATCAATGTAATATGTTTTTCCTGTTACAGCATCTGAACGTTTCTCCCATCCCGGTGGCAATGGAGCAGTATATCCACCAGAGCTATTAACTGATTGGTAACCATATGCGATATCACTATCAAGTGATATGGCCAATCTCCTGCACTGTTCCACAAAAACTTGGAGGGAGCCAAAGTAACTAGCAGCATTAGTTCTATCCAAGGAATCTGCACAGTTAAAGCGTATGACTCCATTTTGACGTGATCTTAAGCAGAAAGCACCTGCAAAATCATCATTATGGATGATTTCACCTCTGCAATCCTTAAGTCGTTGCCGTGAAGGTAGATAATCCCCTTCAGATATATCGATAGCTAAAGTTGGTACTTTTAAAAGTCTCCAAAGACCCTCAATTGTTTGTGGCTCACCGTTCAGTTTTATGCTAGCGTGCCAATCATAATTTATTAGATGTATCCGTGTGTAAGGAAGTTTTCCAGTTGATCTTATATAGTTCAAGGATTCCTCAAAATGCTGAACTAAAAGACATTCTGACTTCCCGTCTTCATTCCTAAGTAAATTGATGCAAACAATTGGAACAACAGTTTTTTTCCTCTGACCATCCACAACAGCTACATTCAAATTTCGAGCATCATATCTTTTACTCAACCTTTGATAGTATTCTGAGCTTCCTTTGTATGGGTCACGATCTGAAACATAAATTTCTGCTTCCTTAGCAGTAATTTTTAACTCTGCACCCCACCAGATTGGGATTGTGCCCCGTCGCCAAACATACGTGTTGAAAGGAATACTCTGACCAGTCCTTTTTGGTACCCATACAAGTTGCTCACACTCTACTTCATTTCCTGTTTTCACAAAATTTTCACCAGTTCAGTCTAAGCCAGAAAGCAAGTTATATGGACCAAGCAATCAAATAGGCAATGTAGAATACGTATATCAAAGACATAATAAAGAGGAAATTGTCAATGGAAGTTTGGTGAAAAAAGGTCGAAGAAAGGCATGGTGCAGTTTCAACAATATCCAAGATACTATAATCCATTATCATTCTTTTCCAAACACCCGCTGCATGCTTTAAAGTTGAAAATGTTTAAAACAATATAGAACTTTTGAGGATGTTAGAGAAAGAAGCAGAGAAAGCACAGCAGAACATGAAAATGCCTTATATGGATAATAATATGCGAATCAAGAGTTGACAACAGTAACAACCTACCAGTGCTGAAGCATGAATTTAAACCCCTAGCCAAGTATCGAGTACCAGGATGAAGCCGACTACGACGAGCTATAAGAGCAACTACTCCTTCTAACTGACCCAAGCTTCCAAAGCTTCGACATTCTGCAAAGCCCTATACATTAATATCAAGCAAACAGTATCAACACGTAAATGTTATATCTTACCAACTATATTATTCCCCTTCCAGAACTAGAAATATTTTGCATTGCCACAGAATGATTAATAGGAAAAATTAGGAGGAGATGCATGACTAAAATACAAGGAATTAAAGAACATGCACCAGGAAAACAACTATGAAGAAGCAGTCACGGCTTAAACAGAACATTAGAGAAGCTATTGTAGACAACAAGAATAAGCTAAGAATAAATGAAATGAATATTGTCATCAGAATCTGGGTAATAAGCTTTCCTCAAATCACAAATAAATATAATGCAGGCTGTCTCAAATTATAAATTAAAGAGTATGGTGAAGAAACAAAATGGCTTCCTAAGGGATATGTGAAAGATGAACAGATAAAAGGCCTGATAATTTTTAGTTACAGTAGGTATATGCCAATCCAGTTTAAACAGTTAGAAAATGTATGACGGAGGGATAGATGACATTAAGAGTAGAACAATATAAGTATGGCCTGTGCAACATGATGGTTAACCAAATTGCAACCTACAACTTGCAATACTGAAAAATGGATATCATAACCCACACAGAACGCGGCAATTATGACATCATTTCTATTTCTCTGAAATGTAGTCAAATAAAAACCAATAAACTTGTAAACCAATTTATTTCCAATCTTCAATTCTCCAATTCCAAAGTAACAACCAAAAGAACAAGAAGCCAATTACATGTAAACCATTTTAGTTATTAACATATTACAACTTCTTCAGCATTGACTGCACATTAACAACCAAGCAATGAGCTCTGCATAAGACAGAGTCATACATGCCAATTTGCAGTTAGAAACAATCAGTCATTAGAGCAGAATATTGAAGAAAAACTCATGAGAAATCAATTAGCATCAATCTCAACAAACATAAATGACGCTACCTGCAGAAGTGTAACACAATGCTGTGGAAGCCCAACGTTTTTGAAAGGTGTGGAAAACCATCCGTTCCAGACAAATTCATCATCAGGATTTTCCAAGGGCATACGGCTTGGGAAAGGTCTAGTGATGTCTCTTGTCTCACAAAAATAGTGCTTCCCATCAATGTCAAGTTCAGTTAACTCTTGAACATTCTTTACTTCTCCTTTACCCTGCTGCTGAGGAATTTGGAGTGATATTTTAATCCATTGGCTCTCTGTGACTGTAAATACACATCCTCCGCCAGGCAAATTCGGGATGCTTTTTGTTAACTTTGTGGCCACAAGCAGCAGGCCAGAACTGCCTAGGGCAGCATAACCTAAGATTGCCCTTGCGTAAACCTTACTCCTGCAATACCAGCGTGATCCACTTGTGATGAAATCTAAAGCTTCATCTTCAGATTTAAAAACATCTAAACCCCACTTCCCACTATAGCGAAGAGTGCCTGTTGTTGGATCAATATATATCACTTGAGTGTCAGCCCTGGAAAATAAGCTGACAATAACATAGACTTCACCAGTATCAAGTGTTGCAACAACAACAGACGTATTTCTTGAACCACCAACTGCAATTAAAACAAACTGTAAAATTAATGCATGGTTAAAAATAGCATTATAGAAGAAAAGCAAAGACCTTTTTTCACCCAAATCGAACCAAAACAAACTGAAATGTTTTATTGAACAGCACCCAGTAGACATAGTACAGGGACACAATGTGCATATTTGCCATAAAAACTTGAAGTGATAGTAAAATTGATACGAAAGGCATCTCAATCCAAAAAGGGGAAAAGAAAGAAACTAAATCCAGAAGCACACAAATTTACCTGGTGATTCCATGCGAGCTAGAAGTAGTGGATTATTAGAGATCTCTTAATTCCTTGAGTTTTATGTTCTGTGAAGTAGAGAAACCAAAATCTGAATCTGAGCAACAGAATGAAAGGAGAGAACACAAGTGGGGAAGAAATCAGAAGCAACTCTAGAAACAAATCTAACAACGCAGATGCATATATGTAAACATGTTTACCAACTTCGTGATTTGGCAATCACAACCTTTAGGGGGCAAACAAAATGCAATCTGGCGACCGAATGAGATTGTTCTAATATACATTTTGTTCAAGCACAATTCAGTAGCTCCTTTTTTCTATCAAAGTTTCTGTTTTCCCATATTCTCTTCACATTCGCACATATGCAGAAGCAAACACAAGCCCCGCAAACATGTTCATGCTTTTCATAAGATACTGAAATACGAGATCCAAAATATCGAAATAAAAGTTTCGATGATACTGGCACTAATTGTAATTCTAAAAGTGGCCCAACTTTTTATTCTTCTTATCAAACAAAGAAGCGAAAAGGGTTTCAAGAAACTTACAACATTCAAAACCTCATTTCTGCCAAGATCCAATTTTTATTATCAGAAGAAAAGAAAAACATAAAACTTTCTTCAAACCAAAATAAAATTTGCAAAAATGAATCCAAGGACAACAATTAGATGCACAGCAATGAACATAGGATTGGAATTGAAGAACAAGAGAATTGAATTGTACTATACATATATATTAATAAAGAGAGAGAAAGGTCACCTGAGCGAAAAAAGATGCCAAGTTGAGGGAGGAAGCGAGTACGATACGGAAGACTAAAGAAAATCGGTCAGCGTGTAAAGCTTAAATCAGAAAATTAATATTGTTATATACAAAATAAACTAAATATCGTGAAACACGAAGACAATGAAATAAATTGAAAAGATCCCTTGCCACGTCGATTTTGCAGTACTAACATGAAGTTGATTTTTTTTTCAAGGAAAGAAAAAAAAAATTGCATGATTCTTTAAGAGAGGCTAACTCCTGTCGTAATAACTTCTATTAAAAATTAAAAATATCGGCGCATCCAAAAAGGACACTAGCAAAAGTAGTGATCCCGGGCTCAAATCATCTGTCCTCCTTCTCCTAGCCCTATTCCGGCCCCCTTTCATATGAGCCATCCACTCAGGTGAGTCCTATTTAAGTGGATAGCTTATATTGGAGGGGGCCAGAATAGGACCAGGAGAAAGGGCTAGAGGATCTTCCGTGATCCCGATACTTAAAATAATTGCAAAATTAGTGAGTCAGTCGGCGCAGCGATTACTCTCATGATATGTGTATCAAAAAAGGACGACTCAATTTTAAATGAGTAATTCATTGATGTTAAGGATGAATGGGTTAAGCGACAATGATCGATGAGTTGCGTCTATTATTCATCATGCTACATTCATCCATTTGCTCCATCGATTTGGTTAATTGATCTTGATTTGTAATTCAAAGGCAAAATTTCAATTACACATACACGGTAGTAACAATGTTATGAGTAATATATTAGATCTAGTTCTAGGTATTAGTATTAGTAAATATTGGTGCTTATATTGAAACATGCAATAACAGGTAAATTTCAAATTACCTTAAATATAATTTCTCATAATTTTTTAATAATTTTATTTTATTTGTTTATTACAACTTTCAATAGAATAAATAATTATATAGGTTTAATTTACCTTAATCATATCAATTTTTTAGCGTATTAAGGAGCCGTTTGATTCTACTTCTGTTTTTTTTTGTAATTTTTAATTTCCGTTTCCAGATTTTTATTTCTGTTTTTTTTAAATAAGAATAAAAACCTATTTGATTATTAATGTTAATGTAATTGTATTTATCGCTGATAATAATTACACTTTAGATAAATTTAAAGATAAATTATTTTTAATTAAATAAATTTATTTAATGTCTTATATAATATTTATTAACAAATTATTAATAAAATTATGTTATTTTAATAAAATAAA
>JAOSBL010000001.1:19484803-19495366 GCA_027568915.1 Erythroxylum roraimae | reverse complement strand
ACAAGCCTACTACTACTTAATCTAACTTAATCCTAACCCTTCATTCTAATTTCAATTTCAACTTTCAATACCCCATTCTACCTTGCTAAGTTAAAGACTCAACAAAAAAATAATTAAATCAAAAGAAAGAATAAATAAAAAATAAAAAATTCAGAACCCAACATTAAGAGTCTTGAAATTTAGCTTGAAATTGAGTCTTGGCTTAGGCTATAACACTACCAGCGACAAAAATCATGTCCTGTTGTTATCAAATAAACTGTTGATGTAGGTAGAATCAGACAAAGGTGTCTTCACGAAAGTTGTATCTTATTCTATTAGCTTTCAATTGGTATAAAGTTTGTAATTTTTGGATATTGGAATTGAGAGATAAGAGTTGTACAACTTGAATGCATGATCATGCCCTAGCCAAAATTTCAAATGTACTTAGTCTGTAGTATTTTGAGTATAACTCATAGAATAATGAACCAAATTGTTTGATCTTGGTGTCATTAGAAACTTAAGGCATAGGGGAACAATTGTATAGAAGAAAGTGTTACAAAAATACACCATTTTTCTTGTAATAATGATCATGTAAAGTGGACCTGAAAGTCTATTTTAAGGAAAAAGCTGGAATGGTTAATAAATTGAGGATGATCAAGTGTATTTAAAGTATTAACCTAAGTGTTAACAAGACATATTCGAGTGATAATGTTTGAACGATTATAAATTGTGATTAAGGAAACATATCTTAGATAGTCATTGAGCATGGATGGTACATGGCACATATATATGCGTATAGTTGAATATGTATTTGACTGATGGTGCCAGTGAAAAAGAATTTAAAGCTCAGACAATTGTGGAAAGAGCCTAAGGCTCAATGTGTTTAAAGAGCCCTGTATATCCTCAACAGATAAGGGACAGTATGAAAGAGCTCGGTGTCCACAACAGATACGGGATAATAAAAAAGGCACACAGTCACAACAACATAATAAATGAATTGAGTTTCATAAACATTGCATTCAATTACGATATGAATAAATTGAATAACTGCATTGCTATGATGACTTCCCTTGTATGAATATGTGATAATGAATGGTATGAACTTGTGTTTGAATTATGAGATTTGTGAACAAGTGATTCATAATATTATTTGATGTGACCAAGTTGATGTGAATTGCATGATAGTATGAACTGTTGTGTTGTATGACAAGAGTGAACCATCGAGGATGGTTACTCTACAAAGTTCGCAAAACTCACCAAAATTGCAACGTGATTTTTTAGGTTCAGAAGAGTTATCCAATTAGACCAATTGGAGTTCAACCACTGCAAAAGAGCATGAGTTAGAGGCTGTGATCAGTTAACATTTGCATATGTCTTCAGTTAATTTGTATTAAGCATTGCATTACGCAACTGTTGTATTATGTACACATGAATTCTAAAATGTAATGACTTTTATGATTGAATATGTTTGTATTGAAATGGGCCCAAATGAAATATGAATTGCTAAGTTATGTCTGATGCGTGAAAAGTTTGCAATGTATTATTTCTGTAGAGTATATTCTCGAATATCATCGTTATGTTTAGGAATATGCTCTGTAAGAGTGGTGAATATGCTCTATAAGAGTGGTGTGTTACGTTACTAATAACAATTGACATAATAAATAACAGAATAATCCCTTGCATCCATTTCTTCGCAGCAGTGTGGCTATCGGTGACAATGATTTGCATCCAAGTCTAGCAAAACGTATCTTCAATGCCTTTTTTGCTTTGATTTCTCTATTCACAAGTCAAGACCGCATATTTTAGGTTCAAAAAATAAGTTTTATAGAACAAAAGACACAGAAATAGAAAGTTCACTACATGGGTTAAGATAAGACACAGACATTGATGAGATAACTATTTTTTTGAGTGGCCGCAGGCCACGAGAGATTTGGTCCGGTTCCTTTGAGGTTTTACACTATACTGTTAGGCATAAAAGGTATTTTGCCCTCAAAACTACCGCCTTGACCTTGGGGGAAGAATTTATTCAATTCAACTCCTCGAGCAAAATTTCAACAACTTATAACGATAAAAATTGAATATAATATCCAACCCAACATGAAAAGATAGAGAAATAAATATTGATATGATGCTATATAAGAGGTGGTCCAATCCACAAGCAAGCTTCGTCTCTGTTTCCTCAAGTCCATCGACCAATAAGCATAATTCCTGTTCACTAGTATTGGGTCTTTACTTGCCTAAAGCCATGTTGGGTGGAACGAAAACAATGTTAACTTGGCATACTCAATATCAGTTAACACCATTCATTCTCAAAGACCAAGCTGAGT
Organism: Erythroxylum roraimae; assembly: GCA_027568915.1. Classification (NCBI taxonomy): domain Eukaryota; kingdom Viridiplantae; phylum Streptophyta; class Magnoliopsida; order Malpighiales; family Erythroxylaceae; genus Erythroxylum; species Erythroxylum roraimae. Next base: position 19,493,060 of record JAOSBL010000001.1, on the reverse strand, counting down.
ATAATTCCTTGAGCGTTAGTGAACTTGATGAGACAGGACATAAGGTGGAGAATGTACTTGATTCCTCAACTTTTCACTGGTAATACAATTGGAATGATGAAAACTGTCTTGATATCAATCTTTGAAATGAGAAACATTGATATGACTGTACATGCTCTTCGTTTACAAGTGATATTCACATCCTGCAGTATTTTTTAGGTAATTTATGTCAATGCTTAAACTAATCATATCTTGACAGGTACTCCACAATCAAATATCTTCATCAGTTGGAAGATAATAAAGATTATCATTCCTTCTCTGCAATCACTACAAAAACATCTTTCAGTGACCACTTCTGTTTCTCACTTTTGGCAGGTGGATTGATGACTGCTCTTTCAGCAGTAGCTGAACGGTAGCCGATTACAATCTCTCTCCTCCGTCGGGCTCGTAAGATTATTTCATAAAAACTCAACTCCTCACCTTCACGAAGATAGAGATCTGCTTGCCGAATCTGCAACTCACTTCCCTGATGAAGAAGAGTTCTATAAGCGATACATGTCATTAATAATCAGAACTTGTCTCCCAAACAAATTATCATATTTTAACCAATTCTTACCCACAAAAAAAACATATTTAACACTACTAAAAATTGAGCCATTGGAAGATCTTTTTATAAGCGAAGAGCATCTGAGGTTTTATCCCAATAATGCAAATTAACATGATATCTACATCTTTAATGAATTTCTGGTATCAATTAAAGAATGCAGAATAGCAGAATGCCAATTGACAAGCTAGCCTAAATTTTTTCTAAAAAGTAGTAACATGAACATGTGAATTTGTGATTATACTCTAGTAAGCTTATTTTTCTCTTAAAACATTTGTACTCCCAAACGTTCTCAATATTTTAATAATCGAGAAACACTACCTCCTCTGCAAAAAGCTCCTCCAATATAGCATTTATCTGGCGATCCTCTGCAACCATGGCCAATGCCATGCTGACAAGCTCATTCGATAGAACATAATCACTGATCCTTGACATGGACAATAGATTTTTAGTCCTTGGGTCCAAAATTTCACTGATTATTACTGATTTGTCTGAAGCCTGCTGCATCTCACCAATCCAGGAACCCTGTGAGAGGCTTCTTTGGAGCTGGGAAGCCATAGTTTCTCTATACGGAAGACGCTTTGCCTTAAAGAATCATGAGAACCATATATTTATATACTTATCTATTAGGAAAGAATTTTCAATAATTCAAATAATGTATTTCCTATAAGACAAGTATCAAAGCAAACTTTACTTTTTCCAACTCTCTGAAAAATGTAGAACTTTACTAGAAAGCTCAGTGAGTTAGTCTAATGTCCATGAAGAACCAGAAAGCTACAATGCCAATCAATCTATCATCAACCGTGGTCACAAGAGCTCTCATTACTTCAACAACGGAATCATCATGGACAACCACAATTCAATTAGATCAATTTCTGAATACCTGAATATCACGGATCAATAATAGTGTGGCCAGAGACCTAGAATCAGCTTGAATGGCTGAATCTTCCACAGATTCATCAGCCAAAATCAAGATCTGTGAACACAAGATATTGCGTCAAAATTTGTATAAATGTTTATCTCACTATATTTTTACAGGTTGTACTACTTACCGAGTCGAAAGATTCTAAAGGAAGACTCTCCAAGTGACGCCGAATCACAGCATTTCCCTCTCTATTAACCAATGATATGTTCACCAGTCTGCTCAAATCCAGACCACCATCAATAAGCTTCTTTTCCCTCTCATTTTCGGGAACCTCATTGAACATCCAAAGCTCTGAATCAGGTGCTAGGAAGGCATCCAGGACCTGATCCAACAGAGTAACATATTCTATTAACGTGGTGATGGAAAGAAAAAGAAAGTAGAACAAGCTACTCTGATTAGCATCAATTGATATCCAGGAGAACCTACAATCATTACAAGACTAAAGGGTGACAAACTATTCATTTAACTTAAACGGCAAGAGAATTCATTAATGTGATGACTTCATTAACTATTCTACATCACAAAAAAGAAATGGGAAAGGCAAGAAAATAGTGTACATAGAAGCAACAAGTGAGATTTGTGTTTGGAAGATGATGAGATGATAAAGTCAAACTGGAAGGCAGAAACCATACACTTGAAATTAGGTTATATTCTTACGACAACAGATATTAGTAATGGAGGAGCAAAAATGAAAAGAAAAAAGAATATTTTGTTGAATGCTTGCTAACACAAGAATATACTGGTAAAAATGATCGCGTACTTGAGAAAAGGAGGAAATTGTAAACTTCTTGTCAATCTGTCAAAAGATAAATCCACTGGTAGACATGGTGGACTTAGTGAACAACCATTGTAAGAGTAAATCGGAAATGATATGAGCTATGGTGATTAAACACAAATTTCCATGCCATAACAGAATGAAGTTCATTCTTAAGACTGAATTAGTCGGACCAAAATGCTACACTTAGTAGTAAACACAAATTTCCATGCCATAACAGAATAAAGTTCATTCTTAAGACTGAATTAGTCGGACCGAAATGCTACACTTAGTAGCTAACCCTCACTGGACCCCAAACTATTAGGAGCATCAAGCACTGATATGTCCTTTTTTAACTGAATCTTGGTAACTTCACAACTTAAATAGACACTCAAAACATAACAAGAAAATCTTGAAGCATCTACCACCACTTTGTTCAACCCAAGGTGTGTTGGGAATATGATTGTGTAATCCTTATCGTGTTACCATAATCATATCTTCCATATCTCGTCGCCAACCACATAAAAGTATCCTTTCTGCAGACTTTGGAACAATGAAGTCTTTGGGTAGACTTCCCCTCCATACCTGCAGCATGCAGGCGAACAAGAAAAGAATTAGGTGCTTCATAGACAGAACTTACCACAATCATATCATCAATGTCCCTCCTCCATCCACAAAGTAGAATCTTCTGTGGCTTTCTGACTGGTCGGGCAAAGTGCATAAATGATGCTTCTTTGACCTGAATGATGAAGTTGATTATTTTGTGTAAGTCTTTTAATTATGCCATCTCCATTTAGTTAAATTCCAGCGAACGCATCATCCTATATTTGTATATATTGGGGCAAGTTTGTCATGAATGACAGGTTTGATTGATCATGACTAATTGCTTCCTTTCTCATTCTGATTTCACTTTTCCAATTTTCCAAAACAAGGATACATAATGCATGCCTTTGTTGCATTTAATATCCAGTTTTGCATAATCGAGAATGAAAAGGCCATCACAATCTGGGCCATAATAATACAATGTTGATGGAGAAGTATGAGTATGCTAGGCAATTAACTTTTACAAGTCCCTAGAAGTATAAACATGATAGAACTCCAAAAATAAAACTCTCGGAGTAGTCCAATTCTATTTGTATGAAAATGCACAGAACTCAATTGGTGACTTGTGCTAAACAAAGAGTCCTCAGATTTACCATGACAAGAATTATCACTGGGCTAAGATAATAATGAAAAGATGAATACTAAGTCAAGATTTAATGGTGGTATTTGTCAGGAAACTGCTCGATTCAAAAGCTTAAGTTGTTAGGCGAGGCCCAACAGTGGATCATATATTATTTTAACACACCTCTTCACACAAAATATTGGCCAACACAATAAATCACAAATATACTCTAGATAAGATGGTTGCAACAACTTGAACTCGAGACTTAGTCACACAAGGCTCTATTACCATAATAGGAAACTACTCTATCCAAAAACTTAAGTTGTAGGGTGAGGTTAGAAAATGGATCATGTATTATTCTAATATCATTCAAGTAAGTTTAGTTCCATATAAAAGGATAAAATATTTTGTCCAACTGCATAAAATTATTTTATTCAATAGTAGAAATATAATACAAGATAGTAAGCAAACTTCTAGAGGGGTAATAGGATTCCAACAAAAGAAACATCATTCCATACCTAGTCAAATTTGTACTGATCATTTCTTTCTTCCATTAATTTGAATCATACAAACTTGTTGGCATATCTTGAATTAGTAAAGTAGTAAGTTTGCTTCCACTACTAAGTGGTTAAGACATGGAAGGTCAACTTTATTTGTACTTGTAGCACAGAGGATGATTGAACTAAGAAAAGAAAAAAATAGGCAATCTATTGGAAAACCATCTTTCTAAGGAAAGTGAAAGCACCGTAGGTAATGCTGCAGGAGTATAGCTATCATCATCTTCAGCTATAACAAGCACTTCATCACCGTCCTGGAGGACATATGTATCATCAGGATTTAAGATAATCTTACCACCACAAGATGCAACCTTGACCCCACAAGGTATTGCATCAGGAAAACTGATTAAAACATCCTCAAATTGCATGCCATCCAACTGTGGCCATCTTTTGATGTAAAATTCACAGTTTTCGAACCCCAGGATGTCTTCCCAGATCTGCCATATTACATCCTTAAGTTGTCAATTACGGAAAACCAGGAAACAAGTTTGCCAAGCAATAATTTAAAGCAACAAAAGATATATATTGCTAGATTTTTTTTGAAAAGTCATATATTGCTAGATTTGTTATAATGGTTGGATTTATATTGATGCTACCAATTCATAAAACTAAAACTGACTCAGAAAGTAACCTGAGCAAGTCCTGGCTGCCGAGCACATTGAATCATCAAGCGACCAATTACATCATGAGCAACAACAATTTCGACAAGATCTCCACCAACAAGTTTTACCAATACCTCATTGTCAAGATCACTCATTTCCACGACAATGTGCCCTCTCAACCCTTCTTTGACCCCTGTTAGACTCAAGACTGTTCTCAACGCTCGAGCATCACTCTGCATACAGCCATGAATTAGTAAATGATGATAACCATTTTCTTTCAAGTCAAGCATTCAGCAAATTGACTTTTCGAGTCAAGTAGACCTGGTCAGCATTTCCATCATCAGCAAGGACAATTATTGCACGGGCTTTAGAGACAGATACCTGGAAAACTTGAATGATAATTAGCAAAGAAAAACAGATAGAATCATAGCATCACTATCATCTTTGCAAATACATCCATTGAGATTGAACAATGTGATACGTTGATAAGGTGAATATCCAGTCTAATTGCGGAGGTTACAAGAAGGAAAATGGTAGCTGTGACAAGAAGAACCTAATTAAGAGGAATTGCTGATACGAAGAAAGTATTGGAACATGAAAAATAAGCTGGTATATGACAAATTAGAACAACAGGCATCATTTTGAACATATAAGAACATGAAGATGATCCAGCATGCCTTGACATAAAACATCTTTCGAAATGACAAAATTAGAGGACGTTTAAAATTTGCTACTTGTAACATGAAAGAAAAAGCCCATAAAGCAAGATAAGAATTAGAAAAATTGCAATAAGAAAATGTGTGTAAGGTACATAGAACATCCACTGTGTTATTCATTCAATTGTGGGTTGCACTTCAGCATTTTTGGCAATATCTGGGCATTGCGAATGAAAATATGTACTTAGACCATAATAAAGCACAATATTACTTGAGCCATTATCATTTTCCATATGACTGAATTTATTCATAAAAAGCTTTTAGCAAGATTAAGTTCAGCCATGGAAAATTTTACCATTCTAAAACTGGAAGAATCTCAATCGGTATTACCTTTTTCAGATCAGCGAGAATTAGAGGGCTACCACTTCTGCATATGACAGAAGTTCCTTTGGAGTCGAATTCCATTTTAGCAATGTCCATTTCCATCTCCTCCTTGTCCCGTTCAGCCATCACCACAATAATTCCTCCACCCAAACTCTCGTTGGCAATAGCAAGTTGATTCAACAAAGATCCCTAGTTGTACAACAATTTAATCAGTATGTGGTAAGGAACAAATGCTGAAAGATATTGCATGCATTACCATTTACATTTTATCTCCCAACTCAGAAATGTCTGCCAGAATCGCATAATCAATGTCTATTTACATATCCTTATTGCAACTAGAACTGTTTCGAAAAGAAAAAAGCCAGCCATTTCACATGGAAGAAATACAGAAATCACAAATGAACAAGCCATGCAACTAGAAAGAATTTTACCAGTTTATCACTCCACCCAAGAATCAGGGTGTGGTTTTGCTCAACTACCTCACTCTTTCCTTTCCTTAGTGAATCAAACTTCTCGGATATTGCATCAGATACAAGCCCAAGCATCATTGCAAAAATAAGCATCCCACCGAAGCTAATCGAAACAGAAACTAATCTCGGACCAATACCTTCCGAGTTAGCATGGTTGCCTGAATCAGCTACGTATGTCCAAGATAACCATAGGCAATCAGCTAAGTAATCATCTGTTACACCAAAAAGGGCCAGACCTCCGAGAAAGATGAGGAGTAAAGTTGCAACCAGCAATGTCAGTGGCTTAGCATATGGATGAACTGATAAGAAGACATCCACCCGATATGCCAGCTGCTTACTCAGAGAAACTTCTTCTGAAATTGTGTCCAGCGATCTCGATTTAGACACAAAATCAATGTACTTTAAGCTAACAATTGGTATTGATAATAGCGTTACTGAGACAATCAGAGCCACAACTTTCAAACTTTTACTACTTGAAATATCATCAATCTCCTGTAATCTGGAATCTACATAGCCTAGAGAGGATGAAATATTGCAAGCTCGCAATCTGAAATGTAGTTTTGAAATTTGCTCCTGTAGACCACGACCAACTTTCGGTCAGCAGTGTTGTGCATGGTAAGTAGCAAAACGAAAAAACCTCTATCAGATTTCAGTCACGGATAGTAATAATATACCTCCAAATCATCGACCTGGTTGTGTAAAGAGAAATTCTTGTGCACTAAAGAAGCTAGAGCTGTAATCACAATCTGCACCAACCAAACACAAACTCCAATAATTGTCACGTACAGAAGACGTATATATAAATCATATAGGTATTACCGCAGTTGAAACGGCCATTTGCCACCGGACTCTGATCCGAAAACCGGAGCACCGAGCACCTTTCTCACCAAAAGTCGTCGTTTCCCTCAAAAGTTCGAATTTAGCGTCTCCTTCCTCTTGTTTCCCGGAGTTCTCCAGCCGACGAAGAAAGCTATCTCGTCGGGAAATCTTACCATACTTGGAGCCACTCGGAGCAGCAGGAATTGGAGTCGACGGCGGGCCTGGTGAACGAGAATGGGATTGCGACGGCGACGGCGACGGCGGTGGCTTGGAGTCGTCGTGGTGGTGGTGGTGAAGGTAGGGTTGGGAGATTCTAGAAGCGGTGGAGAACCGGCGAGGGTATTTTGGGGATTTTGGCGGCGGACGGTGGATGAATGTCGGAGAAGGAAAGAACCAGTCTCTGTTTGCAAACGGTGACGGCGAGGAGTTGGCGCCGTCTGGGTCAAGGGACATAATTGGAATTCGGGAAAAGTATGTACTTGGTTATGTTAAAAGTTGTGGTTAGCAATTAATCACTCTTAATAAGGTCTTCTTTGGAATCTTCACAGTTAGTTTAATGCCAAACATATGAAACAAAACTAATTTAATTTAAAATCTGAAGAGAACATCACAAATGTATTTAACTTCCAACTTGAAATTAAAGATTTGAATTATCACTTTCACGATCAAATGACGAGATTAGCATTAAAATTATGTGGAGTTTTTAATTAAAAAAATGACTAAAAAACGGTTCACACATCATGCAAATTACAAAGTTGACCTGGGAAAGATGCTGTGTTAGTATTTAAGAATTAAGACTAATGAAACGATTGATTGCCTTAAACACTGAAGTAAACATTAGTCAATGCTTGCAAAACTATTATGCTTCAAAGTAAGAAGCCCAAGCCCAGACTTGTAGAACGGTGCGTTTTACGTAGGACTACACATTACACAGCCATTTTCTCCGGAGGACTTTTTTCTTTTTGGGATTTACAGACCGGAGGAAGATTAAAAGAAGAGACCCCTCTAGGGTTTACCGTCGAACTCTGCCACTCGGATCTGGTTAGTGAATCTTTGTGCTTCGAAACTTCATATTTTTTATTACCTGAACTGGGTTCTTGGGTTGCATCGATTTTTGATAAGTGATGATACTTTTCTTACCATTCAACAGCAGATATGTGAATTCCATTAGTGCTTATGTTTTAGAATCGTTTGCGAGTTGCTTTTTTTCTTCATGTTAATTTGTCGCTCGACAACTAAACTTGTTTTTGTCATACGAAGGCTTGTGAATTGGCTATCAGAGAAGATAAAGAGGAAACAGGCACTGCTTACTCCATCTTTTTTTGTGTTTAATGTGTGTGTG
>JAOSBL010000001.1:19457442-19468517 GCA_027568915.1 Erythroxylum roraimae | reverse complement strand
TATTAGTTTTGTTGTTGGAATGTTAGGCAGATATTAAAGTAATCTTGGATTGGAACATTGAAAAATTGCAAAGAAAGTATTAAGATACTTACAAGGAACAAAAGATTACATGCTCACTTATAAAAGATTTGATTATCTTGAGGTAATTAGATATTCAAATTAAAATTATGTCAGATATGTTGACAAAAGAAAATCCACATTTGATTATTTGTTATTTTTAACTAGGGGAACAATTCCACATAAGAGTGGAAGGCAATCTATAGAAGTCAAATTTAGGTCATGGTTTATGGTTGCAAGAACTTTAAGGATGTCCCACTTGCTTAGACCTGTGCATCTCCTATTTGTCAATTGAAGAAAGCAATATTATTACGATGCCACAACATTCTTCTTTTCAAAAAAAAGATAAGCAAGCAAAAGTTTTTAAACTTACATAAATAAAATCCTTTGTCGATAAAAAAGAAGTTCATAAACAAACAATGTCAATCTAGCATATTAATACAAATTTTATGGTTGTTGAATCCATTAACAAAAGGATTACCGCGAAAGGTGTTTAATGAATATGTCAAAATCATTGGGTTTCATGATTGAATGGCATATTATTGTTTATGTATTTCATGTATTTAACACTCTGATCTCTTATATATTATTTAAGTATGTTGTTATTTATTGGTTATTGATATTATATATACATGAATGATTATATGAATTTTAACAAAATTTGCCTTTTACAAAGACATATATGTATGTACGTATATCTTAATGGTTCAATAATTTTGAACTAGTTTTATGATATATAGAATGATGTCACATTAAAAGACACACGACAGATATGATCCTCTCTCTATTTTTTTCAATCATGATTAAAAAAAAAGAGGATTTAACTTTTATTTTATGCATATTATTAAACTATGATTATGATATATGGGTCAAATAAGTGATTGTTATTAATCATTTGAAAGGAGATTATCGTTAAATAAAATAATTATTTTTAAAATTTTAGAGAATAAAATAAGAGAAAAACAATTAAAAGTTATCTTTTTGAGTTTTAACAACAATTTTTTGTCCATTTAAATTTAGTTTTATTTCATCAAAAACTCAACTAAAGAAAAAGAAAATCAAAACCTTGTTTTATCAAAAATTGATCTTGATCAAAATTCAAAAAGATTCTTCTATCTTGTCATAGAAAATTATTAGATTCTAAAATTTAGGGAACTACATATTTAAAGTTTATAAAATTACATAGTTAAAGATTACATTTAACGCTGGATCATTAAAAGAAACACTTGAGATATAGTGAAATTACAAGAAAGAAAACATAAAAATCAACTCCTACATTTCATCACAAGGAAAACCTGTTGTTCTACCAATATTACAAGTAAAAATGAAAATGATACACTAACAATATAATGAAAGAATTTAACATATGTTACAATTCTTCAGCTGGTTCTTGTCTTACAGAGGGAGGGGACGAGGGCTTGTCATTTTCACCAGTCGAACCATGTGAACTGAGGTACGAGCGAGCTAATTCTAACATCACTTGAACCTCTTTCTTGTACTGCACATGATTAAATAAACAGGGTTTAAGATGAATTCTAAATGTTGCAAGACAACTGAAACTTTTAGTACAATAACGTCATGAAGACAATCAAACGTTTTAAAGGGTAAAGGCAAGAAGAAGAGGAAAAAGGAAAAGGCAAGAGGAAGGTTTCTTAAACCTCGTCTATGGCTCCTGATTTAATTTTTGACTGCATTACACACCATTTCTTGAAGTGTGCACCTGTAAAAATGAGAAAGCAAAAGTTCCAATCATTGTTACAAATAATGGGCGTCAACCACAAAAGTTCAAATTTGAGAACAAGGTAATAGAGTAATGGTCACGAAGACAAGAATAAGGTAATCCTTACCGACTTTTATATCTATCTTAGATGAATTTTCATCTGTGGTCTCTATTGTCCATCGGCAATGAATCTAATGCAGCACCAGCATAGAAACTAATTAGCTCCATATCAGGGGGACATGGGTAATGAAAATAACATCAGCAAATTCTTGATCTTTAAACTGATATCATTTCTTCGCACCCAAGGAGGGCAAGAAAACTATTACATAATGTGACAAACTTCCCTTGGCAGCAAACCAATTTGAAAGTATGCTTCTCCCATACTTCAAATTGTTCATGAATCTCTTACCCAGGTCTTTTGATTCTTCTCACACAATGTAGATGCATGATGCTATTTAAACTTCAGTGGGTAAGGCATCTAGAAGGCATGTACCTCGAAGTATGATCCGAATGGAACATCGTGTGCCTGTTGGACCGTCTCGAATACCTATCCCAGGCATACAAATGAAAATTACATTATACATGTCATATAAAGAGAAACAGAACAAGATTCAGATTTTGATCTTATCAGGTGATAAAGGCTATTAGAATATCAGGTGAACGGCATTAAAGGCTATTAGAAGCAACATTAAGAATATTCAAAGATTAATGCAAAAATAAATAGAAGACATGAAGTCTCACAAGAATTTTCTTATCAGGTGATAAGACAGTATGCTGATATTCCGTCATGGCTGTATCTGGAGGACACATCGGACTATTACATTTTGATCTGAATGTTATCTCTCTAACTTGACCGTCATAGTCATCAGCGGCATGCCACTGTCCCATCTGGAAGGAGCACAAAATTTTAACACCACACATATCAAAAGCCTTCATACAGAAGTCAACTAAGCCACATTGCAAAATTGCAATTAAGTACTTAAAAGAGGATCCATGAATGAAATTGACAATGAATCTAGTTATTTCCGGGAAAGAAGAATTTCCACAATAACTGACGAGAAATAAGAACTCAATGGTCTAAGCAGGGATTTGATTTATCAAAATTTGGGCAATCTGCAGTAGAAACAGCAAGTCTCTCAATACTGTGCAGCCACATTAAGTCACAACCAAATACAATAGCAGAAACCTAAAAAGAAATAAGTTGTCACAACAAATTTATGACATGCATGTTTGCACAAACATGTAAAACAATTTCGAACTTACACAAAGATTCGTGTCCTTTCGAGTAGAACGATACTCATTCGTAAATTTGGAATCATCGCTCAACAACACATCGAGAAACTGCTCAGCTGTACAAGGGAATACATCCTGAAAGAAAAGGCTGCGGATCATACAAACTGAAAAAGATAGCTTATAAAACTCAGGAATGGGTTGCAGAATAAGATTAGTTTATTTTCAGTCGCAATTTTGAAAAAGAAGGCCACAAGTATCTTACGTTGTATATATCAACTAGAACCTCTTTTTTGATAAAAGATTGAAGCTTTTCACTTTTAGGTGCAATATCTTCAGGAGCCTTGGGTTGCTTTCTACCACCCCTGACAGAACTACTATGTGCACGCAGTGCTGATTCTTCGCTTTCCTACACAACCATAACAGCATTATGAATGATAAGCATGGCCATAAAGATAATGACAGAGGGGCTTTCCTGTGGGACCACGCAGAAGGTTGTGTTGGTTCCGACAGTTGCCGATTTCACACATGAATGAAACACAATTAATTGATGATATAAGCCCAAAGACATGTCCATATGTAAGCAATGTCCTAGCAGTTTTCTTGGTGTTTGGAATTTATCAAGAGCTCCGAACTCTTGATTCAAAAACTAATGGTAGATCTTAAGGGAAAAGCAATCCTTGGAAAAGGGAGCCATAAAGCACATAACAGACCTTCTTCTCAGATTCTGATATTGCATGATAGTTCCTAGCTGCACGCTGTAGTACTTTTAATGCATTGTTTCTGTTCCAAAAAGATGCAAATTTGTACCTGACTCGACCTGAAAATGAAGAAGATAAAATGATTAGCAAAATGATGAGAGTGAATCATGGATCTTAAAGCTGCAAATGAAGTGCTCCAAATGACACAATCTAGACAATATATAACTATTCTACAATCAATAAAGAAAAATTATTTCTCATACATCAGGTTTATCAAGCTCAATTTGCGTGTTCTTATAACGATAACGAAGATATGTCAATGAATACATAGTCTTCCGTACTATTTTTCTCTTCCCTACACCTCTCGTCATAAGCATCATAATTTAAGTAAATGTCATAACAAAAAACCACGGCAATAACTCACTGGGGGAAGGGGGATTCTGCAGACAAAGACGACGAGGAGAACTAGTTATAATCCTTGTGAAGTCAGATATGTGGACGCATATCACCACATATTTTACATTGGACATGACTTTCTAACTGGTGGTTAGGAGGAAAAACTATGCCAAGCAACTTGTTAGCTTTCTAATTAAATGGAAAACAAAGCAGTTCCATTTAGACAGAAACAATAAATTCTATGTATTAACTAGCAGAAATCATCAGAAATATCAACCACATATAGCTTAATACCCACTCAAGCTATTCGACAAACTTGAATGCTTCTTGCATGACAGAAATGAACATACACATAGACAGTCAGCAATCCAAAGTTACTTTTCTGCCCATAATAGAAATCTGGACGAAAGCATTAGAAGGTTCAAGTGTTTGATTGATAAATTTAGCCACTAACCATCAGGACTTCCTAAAGGAGGTACACCATGACCACCAGCACCCATTCGTAGAATGATTGTTACAGAAGGATTTATGAATGCATGTTGACTTCTGCGCATCTAAATAAATAAGAAAATAGGTTAAATGAGAGAATCTTTCAGGTCCGCCAATTTGGCCGACTAAATACCGTCAGAGTTGAACATATTGGATTATGTACCTCATCAATATCCCCAAAAGGTATGACCACCTGTGACATAAGAAAACAGGGTCAATCAACTAAGACACAACAAAGGCACCGCCAACATGTGCAAATTACATGAACAACGTGATTAAATAAATTATTCAACACAAAAGACGTGGAAGTTTATGGAATGAAGAGTGAATAATGTACGCAAACTCAAGCACAATGAACAACAACTGAAAGACAAGCCAAGAATCCTATGCCCAGCTTCAATTACTCCTACAAAATGAGACAATTTTCATAGCGAAAGGCACCAGATTCCATGATAAGCTTGACCACTCTGGTTTCCAATTTTAAAGGTTACTGAGCAGAGGGAACGATACATATGGTTAGCTTAACTAGCAAATCTTCGCTTAAAGAAGCTACAATGAGAAAAGTGCAACCTTCTCATTAACAGCGCAGACCAACAAAATATCAACTAATTCAAAGCAGAGTTTCTAGATATGCAAAAAAAGATACAGATATGCAAAAAAAATGAGGAATAGTTGATGATTTAATTAACTAACCTTAATTTGCTTAGAGAACACATTAGAGTGGAAGCATATATGCCACGTAGAGACATACATGCGGCCATGGTACAAGAATGATCTCTCCAGGGCACATGAAAAACTATGTTCAACAACCTGAGATATATAGATTAGTTAGGGAAATGCTTGGTATGAACTGAGAAAGGAATTGTTGGTCGACAAAAAGCACTTCTGAAAATGAGGCACACAACTTGCCTCGTCTGGAAGAAGATCAAAAATTGTTTGTAGAGGACCAGGCTTTTGGTGAACCACGGTAGGCCTTTGTTTGTCGATAGAGAGCCTCCTTCGATTTGCTCCAGCAAATCCATTCATTATCCTATCAGCAACATTTCAAGTTAGTCCAAGTTTAACTCATGGTACTTAACTAAATCATCAAGACGTGGCAGTTCTTAATATGCGGAATTTCAATTACATGCACTCAATTTTGGATTTGTGTCAGGACATAGAGTGCCTTCGATTCATTTACCTTCCCCAAAATTTGTGTTGAAACGTGGAACATATACAAGTATTACGACATAAACAAAGTACCATAAACTTTCATTATTAGAAAGGAATAAACCAAAAGCCTACCTGGTTGAATTTACAGAGAGTTTTAAAGTTTTTATATTGAGGCAAACCTGAAAAAAATGTGCATCTATATTACCTTCCTTGAGAAACAAAAGGAAAATATAAAAGAAATTAAGAAAGTAGGGGTATCAATGGGTAATAAATTCATGAACAAAACTCACCTGTCCCGATGGACTATCTAATGTGTGCCATATTGCACCAGTTTGACCTTCACTATCAACTGTAACAGTTACAGAACCAAGAACTGTACTCCTCCATATTATGTCCCAATCATATATTGTTACATTAATCTGCCACATAAACACAAGTATACCACTTCAACAAAGGTTCATCGCACAAGAACTCTTGAAAAATGCGTATCTGCTTGATAATAGATGACTAATGAAGACATTAAATAGTTACGTGAAGCAGCTGAGAACTCTGTTTTCATCCAGCATGTATAATAAGTATGAAAAACTAAAATAATAAAAAGATTAACAATAAGAAGCTATTTGAAAGTGAAACTACTCTTATGGCAATTAATTATAAGCAGTGAAACATCTGAAATAAGGAATCATCTGGAGAGTGACCAGTTTTCCATATGGCAAACACCAAATTAATATGTTTACCCCAGAATGAGAGCATAATAAATTGTGATAATTACCTCAACAGGAAGTTCTTCAGCTAAAAAATCAAATTCTTCTCCCCACATGGGATTTCTTGACCCAGGGACCATTGAGCTGTCATGATACCAAAGACAACTTATATAGCAGAAAATTAACTTGATGCAGAAGATTTGACCAAATATCTTACTCCACGAAGCACACTCTATTGAGAGAAGATTTCTCGCATAGTGCAAAATAATATGGCATACAATAGGCACATTTTATCTTGTGATTTTATATATACCCCATTTCCTTTTTTTTTTGTTACAATATACCCCATTTCCTTTACTTGTAAGTTGTTGTACATAAACTTCATTATGCCCAAATATTTCCTCTTTCTGATCAACTAATGGGGGCAGATCTTCTGTCCCCCTTATTCTTTACCTACTCAGTACCTCCTTAATCCTAACCATCTAATGCAATAAATTAGATGGTTGAGATTAAAAGGAGACAGAGGGCACAGAATAAAGGGTACAGATCTTCTATACCCTCAACTAATAGCTTCAACTACTTACTATCACACATCTAGAAAGGGGAAAATCATCATCATAAGAAGGTACTTTTATCCCCTCTCTCACCAAGAAATGTTTGGAAAAGTTTCTGCCATTTCCCTTCGTTAGTTGTGTCAAGTGGACAAGCTGTTTTTCATAACCCTCCATCATTGGCTGTCAAATGCATTAATTACTATCAAAGCCTCCTCAGTGCAAACAATAATCAGGAGACTTATCCAGAGTAAAAAAGCCAAAAAAGGCAAAGTGATGAAACCAAAGACCCGCTGTCTCCGGTCAGACCAGAACGATTGTTTCATTAGTTGGTTCTCTAAACGTTGACCAAATTTCCTGATATAATGACTTGAAAAAGTTGGTCCTCTTAACCCTTAGGATTCCCATCATCCCATCCCATCGGTTGTACGGTACATCCACTTGTAAAATTTCATGAAAAGGAAGATGAAGTAACCTGAATCGCTTATCTGAACCACAAGTAATAATAGCATAAGGATCTGATGTTCCATTTAAATTTGCAGCAACAAGATTCTTAGCCGCTAACAGTTCCAACTGAAAAACAAAGCACAACTTATGTTATTGCCCACAAATGATGAACAATCTCAACTCAAAAGCTAAGGTAAATAAATATATTAAGAGTCAGACAAAGGGCTAAAGATGTTAAGATACCTTGATTATATAAGCAGTTTTGGCTGGTGAATCTCCTTTGAAAAGTCCTATCTACAAAATAAGTGAGGAACTGCATGTCAAAGAAGTGGAAAATTACTCCATGAAACAATTGGTACACAGTATTGGCTAATCAAATAAGATACTCGAGCATGCAGAGAAAAAATAGACTTCGCCATATATTCATGACCAGATGAAATTAAGTAGCATATTTAACCTCATTCAGCACAATCTATGAAATGATACAGCAAATGCACAAATTAATAGTCTCAGTATCACCTTAACCGGTGATAAACTATGACCTTTACTCAGACTGTTGTCTTCAAGACATGGAAAGAAGAGAAAAAAAGGGCGGTAGAAGTGGCAGGAGAAGCATATAGGAGAACACCATTGTTAAGCAAGTTTGAGGAAATTTTAGGATTACAATTAATTGCAAATAGAAAAACTCTTCCTACATATAAAGGAAGACACTAAGAAAAATGAAAATATATAGTCTCTTCTTCGTTTCATTTAGTAGAACCTAAGATCATGTACAACTAAACTTCCTCTAATGAACACAAGAACCTTCCTAGCTTCATTGATTCATATAGTTTCTTGTACTCTGCAACACTCCAAACATCCACATAAGGGACATGTCAAGTAGTTGATGTCACATTACAAGAAATCCCAAAAAGAGAGAGAGAAATTGTAAGATGAACCAGGCGTCCAAAAGTAAGACAAAATAGTAAGACAAAAGTGATTAATCATTACACACACAAACTTAAAAAACTATGTTCTATTGGGAATATCTTCTCTCAAATGATTTAACATTTTCTTCATATCTAAAAACCAATCAAAAGCCACATGCTTTATTGGTAACCAATTCATTTTGGTTCAAAAGGACTCTTAATGCCAGAGTTCCTTACAAGACGTACACAATTAATAGGCTCTATCGCCCCAACCACCACTACCCCGTCTCAAGCATGGGTTAACATAACCAGTGGTCAGAAGTGGGCCACTGCACTCTGGCAGATCAACATGTAACCGTAAGCACCTTCCAAATCAGATTATCATCATTAGTTACAAACTTTTCGACCAGTATTTCAGCATCAGTATTGGCTATCACCCCAAACACTATCAAGTATCAACAACAACCACCAAATTTAAATACCCGTCCTTATGAGAACCACCATTATACTTCAGTAGATTATCACTTAGCGACTAGTTGCAATCAACATGTAATAAAACTAAAGCCACGTAATCAATTAATTTCTTAAAAGATTATTATAAGAGAAAAGAAATAAGCTATGAAAAGAGAAAAGAAATAAGCTATCTTTTCCGGTTAAATGGAAAGATTTCAAGACAAGAATAGTATGCTAGCTTGTTATAATATGATAATAGAAGCGAAAAAGTAAAAAGCTCGAATTTTATTTAGACCAAGAAGCAGAAGTCAATCTTTAATCCAGGATCAATAAACCACTGCCAGAAAACTAAAAAAGTTACGCGTGAATAAAACCAAATAACCTTGTCTTTATCACCAATTCCATCTCCAGAATTAACGGAATTCTCTAGCGTCTCCGTTTGATCACCGTCGATACCTCCACCTCCTCCTCCACCAGCACCACCAGCGAAAAACCAATAAGATGCAATCACGAACACTGCCGCGGCCACGGTCACCTCAACCTCCCACCACGACGGTACCAGAAACTCCATAGCCATCTGGACCACAACAGCAACCTCGACCATGTTTGTCTGTTGCTCTCGGTAAATATTTCAGAGAGGTTTTCAGGGTTTTAGCAATTTGAAAATGGAGAGAGAGAGCGAGTAAGTTGAACTACGATCAAAAAGCGCCAACATTCTTTAAAGAGAGAGAGCGAGAGAGAGAATGAGAGTGTTTCTCTAGAGAGAGAAAATAACGACAACGACGACTTTGACTTTGTAGAAACCGTTTTCTTTCATTTGTTTCTTAACAAAGTATCGGAATTGATCTTCAAAGAGTGGAATATTCACGACAATGCTGCTTGGCTTGGACTTGTAATTTGGGTATTTTTGGAGGGCTGTGTGTTTGTTGAGTGCAGTTCTGGAAGCCTTTGAAACTAAGTTTTTGGTTTAGACTTGAACGAAGGAGATGACTTTGAAAAGTAAGCATTAACGTTAAATAATCTAAAAGAGACTGCTACGCCGAAGAAAAGTCTGAACCTTAAAATATAATCTTTTTTTCAAGACTAATTTGCCCCTACATCTATGTGATTTCTGTGGAAATAGAATGATACTGACTGGCTGTTGGATTCATGTACATTTATTTGTAGCAGTCCTTTGGAGAACATAGTTTCGGGTCTATTGGATGTAATTCTAAACTTCAAGGTCATCTTCGTCACGAATAGAGGTGGCTTTGAAAACGTGTGAAGGAAAACAGCGGTTATTGAATTTTCACAACAGAGACAAAAGAACAAGACAGACTTGAGGGCTGGTTGTTCCAAATGGCAATTGACTAAGTATGCTTAGAAAATGAGAGGTATGACGAAGATGGCTTGGTCATCAGAGTTTTAATTACAAACAAAAGATCAAAGCAACCTATACGCTTTTTTGTTTTTGATCTTCACCTAGAACTCAACTTCTCTCCGCGGTCGCAAGAATAACAAATCTAAAATACGTACGTACAATAAAGGAGACCTTAGATGAATGAAGAGGCTGATAGTATGTAGTCCTGTTTCATGTACCTGGATGTCTAGATGTGGACTTTGAAGGTGATCTAGGCACGGCGGTCCAACGATCTGTACCTTTTGCTCATGAAAATTATTGAACAAGTACCTTCTCTTCTTTCGCGGGATTCTGCTTTTGCTCCGGCTTCTTGAGGGAGTGCTCTCGTACTTCTTCACCTAAACACATATTAACAACAAACAAGTTCAAATCAACCTGCCTCGGAAACCTTTCAACTTCACTTCTATATAATAAGCGTGCTAATTCTACGTATAAGTATGCATGTTCAATTTACAGTCATATAGCAACATGAAACAGACAGCTTGCATGAAGGCGTGAACGTAACAAACTGAGCCCTAATTAATATGGATGTGCCAATTCACTAAACTGCAATAATTTTGCAATTAGAGTTGGATGAATTTTAGCCTGCTCATCTATAAATTAGAAACAAACCTGTAGGACAGATCTTCAACTTCCCATTCTCTTATCTCTGAGGGCAGGTTACCAACATAAATAATCCAAGAAAAGCAACTGATCATTTCTGATACAGGACCAAAACCTTGAGACCGGATAACTTCACTGTTACTATAAAATCCAAGGGTTTAAAAACCGAACTGGACCGGCCGGTTCGACCGGAAATGGTCTGAACCGGCCATGTGTCCGGTTCGGTTTTAGTTAATAACCCTTAAATATAAAAACCGGCCGGTTT
>JAOSBL010000001.1:19438391-19450242 GCA_027568915.1 Erythroxylum roraimae | reverse complement strand
ATTAATTGTCATTATTATTTATTATTAAGATTTTTGAAAGCATGGTTGATGTAAATAGTAAACTAGTAAAGTATACAATATAACTGTATAATATATCAATATGGGACTATTTTGTAATTTTTAAAAATTTTAGGGACTATTTCATAAATTTAAAAAAAATTTCGAAACGGTTCCCGATATTAACAGGTACCGGTACAGTTCCGTTCCAGAACTCAATTCGGTACTGAGCCCGGTACGGTATTCATAACATTGATGCAGATATAAAACTAAGAATAATACAAAATACTTAAAACATTAAATTAATTACATCAAAACATCATAAAGTAAGAATAATACAAGTTTATAAGCATTACAACAATAGTTTGTGCCTAAGAACACAGCAAAGTATAAGTGAAATTTGAAACAAAATAATTAAATTTAAATGTTTTATACTTGTATTTCATATATAGAATTTAAAATATACATAAAAAAAACAAGTGAAATTAAAAGAAATTTATATAAAAAAATATGGAACTTCATTCAATGACATATCTGCTCAAATCACATTAGCCCCAATTTGCATTTGGTACGAAGTCCTTATCATTGAGAGAAATATCTTCATCGCCGTCATTTTAATTCATTACACACTAAATGATACTTTAATATTTTATCATCTAAGATTATATTCCAAGTTACGCTCATATATAAAAACATGGTTTTTTAGAAATTCAATTTGCTAAAAGAATGATACAGTCAACACAAATTGGATTTATAAAACTATTTATTCTATTAAGAGTCTTAGTAAACAAATACAATTAAATTGTTAAGAAATTATATAAAAAATTATATTAAACTTAATAATGATAATAACATACCTTTCTTAAAACTTTAAGTTATATAGAACAAAGATCAAATCTTTTAATATTTTGTGTTTCAACCTATTTCCTCTTTTGAAATGGGTGGATTTAAATTTGATTCAATTCCTTTCACACCTAATTGCACTCACACATTGACTCCAAATTTGAGTTGCAAATCTTTGTAATTCCAAAATACCATTTATGAATTGGCCATACCAAGCAACTATCAGGCAATAAAAGTAATGATATAGAGAAAATAAAATGATCATTAATTTTAAACGAGTAAAAAAAGAGAAGAAATATGTCCTTAGATTAAGTTTATCTCTTTGAGAAATTGCAATAGGCATCCCAAAAGCATTGCATTCATCCTTGTAAGTCTCTATTTATGAGCTAAGAAGATCTTACATCATCTCATATAAAACAATTATTGTGATAGTTAATAACATTCCCCTATTAACTTTAACTTTCTTTGTAAAATATGCTCTAAAATAGACACTAAGATTAAAAAATACCCTAGTAGTAAACGAAAAGAGTAAACTTGCCTTTCCCATCTTTATAATGACTATAAGATAAGGTATATACAAGGAATGCCTATTTTTCATATTGGCATCATAAAGTAACACATTATTGTCTTCTCATCACTATCAACTAGAAAAAATAATCTCACTAAAAGCTTACAAACTCAATTGACAAATTGACTTTAGGACTAAAAATCATGTTCTTCAATTATAATTCCAGAAACCTCCATTCCAATATTATACTTGGCATACTGAGATGCACTCATTTTATTACTTGTAAACATTTATCTAATTTCCTTATTCATTAGAAGAAAATACTAAAGTGATAAGAAATTAGTTACAAATCTTGTAACGATAGGACGATATAAATTCCTATCATTAGTGAATTCATTTCTCATCAAATTTAAAACTTATGTATGATTATAGATGAACTTAGTCACTTTTTCTGCTTTGTAGATAATTTCATCAATGATAGGAAGGTATCTAACATCTTCTATATTTTTTAACATCAAACAAATGCAATATGAATTATAAGGAGTTTAATAGAAAGAATTATACTTAGTTTGCAACCTTTTCCTAGTTTCTTTATAAGCAACATCATTATCAGTGATGAATTATATAATGAGTAGTATTAAATGATATACCTGCATCATACCACCATTTAGTCATTGTTATCAGTGATGAATTATATAATGAGTAGTATTAAATGATATACCTACATCATACCACCATTTAGTCATTGTTATCTCCATATTAGGAGTTGCTTCTTTATATTATAAGGCACTAAGAATTGAAGGTTGAGCTGTAAGAGTTGTTCATGGAGCCAAAAAGTTAGACGCTTGTCTTCTTCTCTTCCTTATATCAATTGCATCAATCCCTTCTTATTGGGTAGGAATACCAACTTCAACATTGCCAATATCATCCTAACCACTATAAAAAGAGCTTCCACCACTAATTTGATAGCTAAGTCTTTTCCTTCTTTATTTTCCATTCTAATACCTTTTAAGCAAAATTTTAATCTACCATTTCACATCATGACTAACTTTCTTATAAGGTATCACTTTTAATTCCACCTAAATGTTTCTTTAATCTAGTGATTCTCTCATCTTTCAAATATTTATTATAATATAAACAAATAGTATGATTCTTCGTACCCGGAACCAATCTAGAATGAGCCCAAGTTAGATAATCGAATCTTCCTGAAAAGGCTAAATTATCAGCAGTACTTGAACTTTCCATTTATCTATACAAATAAATAAACATATTTCAAAATTAAATTAATAACTTCATATCAAAAATAAAGTTTTTGCAACATCATCACTTACTTATAAAAATTCATTAGGTTAATTTTAAGAATATTGATTATGTATACTTGAAAAAATAAAATTTATAAAGCTAGTGTATTGGAAATGTTATTGACCTTGTTTGGTAAATGGCTAATCGGCTATTTTTTGACAGATTAAGACTAATTGGTTGTTTGACCATATTAAACAACTAACAATTATGTTTGGTAATTAGCTGATTGAGTTGACAGATTGAACTCAATCTGTTATTTTTGAAAATTCTCGTATAAGGGGCGTTTTGCTCTAGCAAGTGAGAAATTAAGAGAGGAAAAGACGATTGTGCCCAAAAGTTATTGACCTTGTGTTGGTAAATAGCTGATCAGCTATTTTTTGACAAATTGAGAGGTATTTGGTTGCTTGATCATATTAAACCACTAATAATCATGTTTGATAATCAGTTGATTGAGTTAGTGGATTGAACCTAATCTGTTATTTTTTAAAATGCTTCTATGAGGAGCGTTTTGCTCTAGCGGTTGAGAAATTAAGGGATGAAAAGACGATTGTGCCCAAAAGTTATTACAAATTACTCAAGCTATTGAGAGATTGAGATACATAAAGATAGAGATAATTTTTGTTTATAACTCTCTTTATTAATAAATAAATAAATAATTAAGTAAATAAAATATTATTATTGTAAGAAGAAAACAGACAACTCTCTTTATTACTATTGTGATAAATTGTTACGTAATCACTAGTACTCATGTCTTTATAAATCTTTTTTTTAACTCATGTCCTCATAAGTCATTTTACGTATAAACAGTTAATATTAAATAATTAATTTTACCAAACATCTTTAAACAAACAACTGACTTTATCTGCTGGTCAAATCAACTATATTAATCCGTTGTCAGCTAACCACTAATAGAATCAGCTGCAGTCTACTAATTGCCAAATAGGGTTATTACAAATTACTTCATCTTAAGAGATAGAGGCAAAGATAAAGATAGAGATAGAGATAGAGATAATTTTTGTTTTCATAACTCTCTTTATTAATAAATAAATAAAATATTATTATTGTAAGTAGATAATAGACAATTTACACAACCAACTTACTACTCAGGCAAAACCGAAGAATAGATCGTGAATGACAAATCCCTGTTGGAAAGTAACAAAATGTTAAAAAAGTGAGCTTATCAAAATGGAAATTTTAAATAAATGATCAAATGACTGCTTGGTTTATTGAACAGGCTAGACGACTATTAAAATTTCTTATGATCTATCATGAAAGTTATAAATCAAAAAAATTATTTAGTAGTCGTATCAATTACATAATTACAGTTCACTTTATAGGTAGAGCCACATTAGCTCCAGTAGGACAAATTAAGAAAAAATAAATTAAAATTAAAATTTATTATAAACTAATAAAGATTTTTAATGTTAGTATAAATATTCAAATTTTGTTCTCACTAAAATTTTTCCTAACATTTGAGAACTTTACGCGGTAACATGAATATTTTAAAAACCAAACCGGACGTCAAATTGGTAAAAGAAAAAATTTAAAAGTTCAACAGGTATTAAACCGCTATAAAACCGACATATAATAAATAAAAAATAAAAATTATAAGAATAAGTAAAAACATAGTATAAAATAAAATATTTTATTGAAATAAAATGAACTAATAATGCCTATTAATATATAATAAATTTAATAATTTAAACTAAGATTGAATCTAAAATAAAAATAAAAATAATATTTGTATATTATCATTTATTTAAAGATTTATAAAAGTATAATTATGTTTAAAGAAAGTCAGCAGAAAGGACTCTAACTTTGTTCTAACATCCTTTTTATGTCCTTTAAAATACTTCTTTATAATCTAAATATTATTTTTAACATATTCTTAAATTATCTTAAGTAAAATTACTTATATATACTAATTAATAATTCAATTTATTAAACAAATTCGTAACAAAGGCTATTCGGAAAGATAAGGATATTTGACATCTTACTCAAAGATAAGGTACCATTAATCGGAGTTTCGTGATGCAAATCTAAGAAGATCTTGAGAAGTTTTTAATCGAGTTCATTTATTATGGAGAAGTTTCATTAAGAGGGCTTTTGATATTCTTGAGGCTCAATGGAAGATATTGAAGAAAATGTCTTAGTATTTATTGATGGATCAAAATAGAATAATTTATGTAGTTTTTGTGTTGCATAACTATATTAGAATAATCATAATAGTTGAAGAACCGAGAATTCGGGAGATGACAATTATTCGTGATAATATCGCTTCTAGTTTAATGCCAATTAGATGTCGTTCTTAGATTATTATAAACTTTTGTTTTAAATGATGATGTTGACTTCTTTTGTTTTATCTAAGCTCTTATGAGAATATTCAAAGAAATACTAAGAAATAATACTCATGTTCTTATAAATTTTTTTAAGTCATACTGTCATAAGTCATTTTATACATAAAAAATTAATACTAAACAGTTAATTTTATCAAATATTTTTAAATAAGCGACTGATATTATCCACTAGTTAGATCAGTTATATTAATCCGCTGTCAGCTAACTGCTGATAGAATCACCTAATAGTTAATGTAATTCGCTGATTGCCATAGACGGCCAAAATGAGAAATGAGAAAGTGAGATAACACGAGAGCTCAGCTAGGGTTGTAGTACTAAAAGTTAATTTTTTTCAACTCTGATCCTTAAAAGTTATTAAGTTTACAATTGTTATATGGCAAATACCGGTGTCTTAGGTACCGACCAGAACTAACCCAAATAGTTAGTATCAATTGATATCCATTCTCAGTACGGTTCCAGTTTTTGGCTGGTACGCACGATTCATCCTACTGCAAAATAAGATTAACCAATAAGAAAAATGAGACACTATTCATAAAATTAACATATAGAAAATTAGCTTTGGAAAATATTAAGTGGGCTTTTATCAGGCCCAGAACGGCAACGTCTACATTGGATGGATTTATGTCCATTTCATGCTACCTTTTTTTAAAGCCTGTAAAAATTGTATCATTAATATCTAAGCATAGATAGATAGTATCTCATTATCAACAACAAAGTTAAAAAAAACAAGACTTTTTTTTTTTTTTGATTCGAGGAAATCTCGTAGGCAGACCAAGCGGGCACACCTCTCCGAGGGTTTAACTAGCGCACCACCTTACAGGCGGGTCAAGCGGGCGCACCTCATCATCGAGGGCCTATCTAATTCTTCACCGACATGATAATTAATAATTATTCAAATTTGCAACGCACATTTTAAAATTTTGACAAAAATATGAAAAAATGATCTTAATTTGTAACCTAAATATTACCTAATTCATCAAAGCTCAAAATACTTGAGAAAATCATCCTTCATCAATATAACTTTTATCACTTTCCTGCGTATTATATTATTTATTTTGGTGATCAGCTTAGGAACAAAAGCGGGAAGCGCTACGACATAGCTAGCAGGAGTAGTAGTACTAAACGAGACTAACTGCTTTAGGTTTATTGTAACGTTAACTTCCTTTCCTTCTCTCTCCCACTCTCTCGCTTTCGTTTCCTCCACTTCGCCGCACACAACACCAACCAACTTCCAAGCTTGTCAAAACTCTTAATTTCTCACTGTCTTCCTTTTACCTTAACAAACGCGGTTGCTGTTTGATGTGTAAAGCCAAATGTTTGTATATGTTTGTTTATGTAAAGGTGAGTGCTTCAGTTTCTCCTTTACTTGAAGCTTATTAAAGTATAGAAACTTAGTCTATTTCTGCTCATGTTCAGGTGTTTGTTCTTTTTCTTATGCGTAATTGTTGGGTTAAAATGGAGGGCTGCCACTTGTTTTCCCTTTTCTTTCTGTGCCAAGTGCCAACTCTTCTGTAACTTGCTTTGTATGCCTCTGTACCAAGTGCACGTGTAAATTTTTACGTGTAACACAATTCTTTGCACTGAAACTTCGTAAATTTTGCCTGCATATATCCTTTATGAGGTGCTGGGTAAGTATGCTGTGTCGCGGACCGACCCTGGGTTATGCTTGGAATTCTGTGCTATCAATTTCGTTGTTTCCCTTTCTTACTGACACAAAATGATAGATTGGTGCATCAAGACTTCTTCCTTTTTGTCCTTTCAATCTCGAGAAATGAATTTGTGAAATTGGAAATCTAATGGTGATGGGTAAGGGAAATAGGTTGGAGCTCCATGCTAAAAATTTATGCATAACAT
This sequence comes from Erythroxylum roraimae, assembly GCA_027568915.1. Lineage (NCBI taxonomy): Eukaryota > Viridiplantae > Streptophyta > Magnoliopsida > Malpighiales > Erythroxylaceae > Erythroxylum > Erythroxylum roraimae. Next base: position 19,443,381 of record JAOSBL010000001.1, on the reverse strand, counting down.
TAGTTTAAAAAGTTGCATTGCTTGCTTCTTTGCTTCTTTTGATCTTTATTCTGTACATCTGTTGCATTCTAATTTTGTTATGCATTTTCGAAAAATCTCCTTCTGTCCCAAGCTACTCAATTTAGATTGTTTGTTTGTCACCCTATTTAATTTGGAACTGAAGTTAAGAAAAATTGTTGAGACAGAATTGAAGGTTTTAATTTGTTAATTCAGGAAAATTCTGTGTCTTGCTTCAAAGTCCATGAAGGAACTTGCTTTAGAGTCTTGCTCATTCATAAATCAAATTGAGTTTGGCTAAGATTGTGTGCTGGCTTCTGCACAACCACCAAATGGAAACTGGTGAAGACTATAAACCTTGTCAGTCATCCAAAGCAACCATTGGTGATGAGAAAAAAAATGTCTCAACAAGTCTAGTTGGCACGGCTTCAGTGCGCGTGGTTAAACGTGAGGAAACAGTTAATAGCTCAGACACCATGTTGGATGAACAAACTAATGTCTCAAACGACCTTGGAGATGTAGAAGTTGACATAACCACATGTACAAATATCACTAAGACTGGGTTAGCTGAAACTGAAGATCCAGAGGCAACTGAATATTCAAGCTCATTTGCTGACAAGGCTTCTAACACAGAGAGATATTCTGGATTAAGCGATGCTGAAGTGGAGTCGCAATTTTTCAGTGACAATGATTTGGCCTCACACTATGATGCATTTGGTAGCCTATTTGCAACAAGGTGTGTTATTTTCTGATACTATTGCTATATTCTTCACTTGCTTCTCAATTGTTTTTCCTTATTCAGATGTGAAGACTATACGTCCAGAATTCAGATGCCAAATTTTACCATATTGATGAAAAGCACAGTTGAAAAAAATAATGTTAGATTGACCTAGAGACCCTGATAAATTAAAGATGCGATTTTAATTTTTAGTACATCATCATTTAGCCTGCAAATCAATCTGAGTACAATGTCTAGCAACTTCTTATTTGGTCACTAAGCTTTCCCAGTTTTTCATTCATATGAAAATGCTTCAGTTTTTAAACTATACTTTAAGAAATATGTAATGCCATCTTAAAATAAAGGCGAACAAACTTCAAAAGATAAAATTGTTGTTTAGATGATACAGTTTTGAGTTTTAGTTGATTTTATAGAAATGTAAGTACAACAGAGAAATCAGTAATAGATGCTATTGTCATCAGAAAATTTAGTGATTATGCTGATGAAATATCATTGTATTTTTGTTAACTTTTAAAAATTATCCATCATCTGCTAAAATGGTTTGCTTCTGCAACAGGTTTCAGTTCAGAACCATAGTGTTTGGTTGTATTCCTGTACAATTCGTTTAATTTTCTCACCTTTATGTAGGAAGAAGTTAACCAATCACTGGAGGGATTTTATACGACCTCTGATGTGGCGTTGCAAGTGGACAGAACTGAAAATTAAGGAAATTGAGAGTCAATCATTGAAGTATGCCAGAGAATTGGCAGCTAATGAACAAAGTAAACATTCAGCACTCATGGAATCCGTTTCTGAAGATCTTTTTTCGAAGTCAATGCCATTTTCAAACCAACATTATAGAACAAGGGCCATAAAGAGAAGGAAACGAAAGAGAGTCGAAGACACGACTGATGTATCGTCATACATGTCAAACCATAATCTCTTTTCATATCTGGGTATAAACTTTGTTTTTCTACTTGCATATTAATGATAGGATTCCTTGTTGTTGACTTTCCCAAAATAGTTGTTTGACTTCACCTTCTGAACTATTGCAGAAAATAAGAGATCCAATCCCGATGTCTCTTCCTTAATTGTTGATTTTGGCAGTAAAGGTAATTTGCTTCGTTACTGCTCAATAGCAAGCCAAAATTTGAGGATTCATCAAAAACTTGGCATGTTATAAAAGCTGCAAGTTATATTGTTGTTTATTAATTTTCCAATTCATATGCATTCCACTGCAAGGTTGCTAAATATGATCCAGTTACTTGTAACAAACCTTATATGATTAATGATGATCTCATCCTTTATATCCTCAGTAGACATGTGGCCAACTGCAATTCTCCTTTGCTGTTTTTCTGCATTGCGTAAACTCCTTTAGTCTAGGTTCATGGATAAAAGAGTTAATGGGATCTGGTGGTCATGATCTGTGCTGACATTTTTTATTAATGAAAATTCCAGGTATTGCGTCATTGATTACTCTGTCATTGTTTAATAAATGATACAATTTCAATATCTAGGAATCAGTTTGATAGAAGAACTTACTGGCAAAGAGAAAGAAACAAGAAGAAAGAAGCATTATTTCTTAAGTTTTATTTGTATAGCCTCTTAATACCCGCATGACATAGCAAAACAAAAACAAAAGTAGCTGCCTGAATTTACTTTGAACAGGTTGTTCTGGTCTTTATCCTTATTTCATTTCTTACATACGTTCAAGCCCAAAAATTTCTGATTAGTTTTTACATTTACTGACATGCTCACTATGGTTTCTGAGCAGCAACTACAGATCGACATACTGAGTGCAGTGACAAATGTGGTTTTGATGATAGCCGTTTCATTTTCGAGTTTGGTGATGGCAGTGGTAACTCCTTGGAGGCAGTCCTTTGGAAAATTGAGAAAGTGCACTCTCGGGTTCACAAGCTTAAGAATCAACTTGACATGATAATGACGAAAAATGCAGCCAAATTTTCTTCCTCAGAGAATTTGAGCCTTCTTGCAGCTTTGGATGCTCAGACTAGCTCGGCTCCAAGTCCTACATTTTCTGCCGGCAACGGAGAAGCAATATCGATGGGAGCTGCTCATGTTACTCCTCAGCATGTATCAGCGTACGATATTGAAGATCTGGTTTTGACTGAAAGTGCTATTTCAAGTTATGGGGAGGCTGTTCATGTCCCTGATATAATTGAAAGCACAGTTGGACTGTTGTCTGCTGCCGATGTTACTTTCCATCATTCACGAATCGGTGATTCATGTGAAGACGTAAGAACTCTTTATATAATTTTATTTAATCTGGTAACTTCTTACGGGATTTTTCATCATCTATCGTTTTGCAAGTTAATGAGAAAAGAATCTTTGTGCAGTCCCATCTCTTTATTTCTCTCAAGATCTTTGCAATCAGCTCCTAGTGATTAAGTAGTTAAGCTATCAGTTATTTTATCCGTCATCTTTATATTTAGTTGTCAATCTCCTAAGGTAGTTTTTCCAGAGAATGGAAAATAAACTAATTTTTGTAGTGCATCTCTCCAAATTGATATCTGCAGATTATGGATAATGTCTTGATACATAATGAAGTAGCTGATGGAGAGGCACAGGCTTTTGTGGGGGCAAGTAAACAACTCATGGAAACACACCTTGAAGCAGATAAAGGTGAAGAAGAAGAAAGCACAGACCCTTGTCCAATTCCAAACTCAGACCCTGATTCAGTGGCAACACCAATAGTTGCTCAAGAGCAGTCGCAGTCATCTCTAAAATCGTGTTTAGCTTCAGAGATCCAGTTTCCCAGATACAAGAGAAAGCGAGGGGAAAGAAAAGGTGGTTATGGTGGTTGGAGCAAGAAATGCTCCGGGGATCCTGATAGCCTGTGATTTGTGATATATTTATTAGCATGTCTAGTTTGTGTCACCTATCAATCCATATGTCTTAAGAAGCAAGTCATCCAGTTCTTAGCAAGTCATTGTTAGGACCAATTCGGGAGCTTAACCTGGATGATCTTCCATTTCATGTACGTTTCTTGTCATTGTAGGTTAATTCAGTTTAAAGTTAAAAGAGTTAGCTGAGCTCTAACATCATGATAACATTTTCATAAATGTCAATAAAAATCCTGGGTTGGTGGTGCTAATGGTTTTGATTTTCAGTCCATGTATGTCAATCTCCCATAACTACGTTTTGCTTTTCAGAAAGTGCATGTCAACATCTATTCATGACCTGCAAACCTTTGTCTCACGTTCTTCTAAGATTCTCATTGTCTTCCACTTGTAATCTTAATTGTCAAAATGCTTATACACCCACTTACACGTAAGGATTAAGATTTAAGAATGGCAAACTTTAGCACATTTGTCATTCACATATCTCATGAGCTTATTATGTTCAAGCAACTTCAGTGAAAGGGCACGAAAAAGATGTCAAGTGCTACGCATTGGACCTGGGCTAAGGGTGTCAGCATTGACCCAGAGCTGTATCCCAAAATGGCCTACCTGAGTGCTGTGCAGGCTTTGGATGGGTTGAAAGAGCCATTCAACTCTTGATTGATGTCAGAAGTTGCACGTGTGGTCACTTCATCGTCTCTGCGCAGCTATATGCTCCTCTTCAATCTTCACATGATTGTTTAGAATAAAAAGCTTAGCTTGATCATCAATTCATACTGGGCAGGATTTGACACTAATATAGATCAATCTCAAATCTGATTCAGGATTTAACTGACCGTTTTACCTTGTCAAAAGACAAAGTTTAGAAGTGTCCAAACCTTGTAATCTGGTCACCTGAAGTTGATGTTTCATGCTATTGATGCTCATATTTTCAGCTGACATTAATTTTAGTTAAAGCTGTTGTGTTTCACGAGTTTAGTTCAGTAAAGTCTTAAAGTTCATCAAGTTACTGTTACCTTTAATTTTCTTTCTGTGGTGGGGGAGATTATATTTCCTATCCAAAGGGAACCAAATGATGTCTATTGGTCTACAGTATACAAAAGCAAAAGGTGACTAGAAACTCTTCACACCTTTTGACCTGAAATGGTATATGTCAAATATTGCTCACTTAAGTCTCCGATTTGTCCTCACCTGCTTAAGCTTTCAGTGTATACATTAGCAAGATGGTCACTAATTATTGCAGTTGGCATCCAAAGTTTCACCCCTTCCTTTGAGTCCCATTACATTGAGAAAGAACAACATTAATGCTGTTTTGAAAGGAATCATAAATGAGATAGTTCGTTTAAGCCCCTTTTTCTCACTAAGGAACTCTAGACTCCAAACATATTGGAGGGAGTAGCATCTTCAGGAACTC
>JAOSBL010000001.1:19353788-19366805 GCA_027568915.1 Erythroxylum roraimae | reverse complement strand
ATCATTAACATATACACCCAAATGACTTAAATACATCTTTGAACTCATATATATCCATATGTATATATCAATATACAGTAGCATCTCCAAATACAGTACAGCACAAAAGGGCTCCGAAAGTCCGGTGTTACATTGATGCTACTTATAACCTATTTTATTTAAGGTAGTCCATTCAGTTTTATTTGGATATAATATAAACCATATAGAAATATTGAGTAAGTTAATAAATGATTCTTCACTCTAAAATAATTAGAGAGAATGTTCCACTATTCTTGATTAGTAGCGATTTTTCGAATTATTTAGCCACTGTGAATTAAGATTTAAAAATGTGTTTTCTAATGTCAATTATAAATTATTTACTAATTAGCAAGAACAAATTGAATCTAAAAGAGTAGACAATAAATTCACACTCTATGTCCAATTGGAATATTAGATGAGAAATGATTAAATTATATATCATAATGATGCACAGATAGGGTAAATCAAACCACTTTGACATTCCTAATATTTGAATGGTCATGACATGTTGCTAGATTTTAATTTTGATCCATGATTATAAATTGTTTAATGATAGAATTAAATATTAAAAGAGTTTTAATTTGTCTAATTTATAATCATTGTCAACATATTAGTAATCTAATAGGTCACATATAAAAAAGCAGTTAAAAAGAAAACATTTAATTTAAATTAAGTTGAACTTAATTGTGAAGTTTGAAAGTTTTCATGATTCAAACATTGGATGTTGAATTTTATCAATATTAAACTCTAATTATAATTATAATTTTTAAATTTTAATAAGAAAGAAATTATAGTTTTTTTTAATATAACTATGAAATAGTAACAAGGGATCTTGTACTCTTGTCTTCTTTTCTCAAAAGGTTAAATTCTTTTTTCACTAATTTGTAAATACTGGTAAAAGTTAGACATTTGATCAGTTCGTGATTAACATCTCGTAAAGAAGTTTATATTTGTTAAGTTATTCAATTATTGGTATTCAATCGAAAATTTGTAAAATTTATTTCATGGTTATTTTTCCCACAAAAAGGCAGGCAATTGAACTATTTGATCATTATAAGGTTGATAATCTCTACCTTATGTGTTGTAAATCGCGATAACATCTAATGGATTTCTTGTATTAAAAATGTCCGCAATTTTAACAAATTAAAGACAAATAAATCTCTATCTTTACATGTATATGCTTTTTTTTTCTCCCAAGAAATGCTAACAAAAAAGAGCCGGGATGGAAAGAATGAGATGCCAATTGCCAAGTGTAGTGAAATATGCTTCTTGTGTTCTGTCAACGTAGCTCGGTATATGCGCATGTGCTCATAGCTACGTAGGTGGGCTTGGGTGACGTCGATGCCAATAGTAACATGTGCAGACAAAGTGTTTTTATATATATATATATAATTACCTGGAGTTAATGATATTCCTTTTTCAGGCAATTACTTGCATATGGGCGCATATCTCACTTCACACTCTGTCCGTCCGCTCCTCTGTGGCCTCGGTGATGTCAATGGTAATAGTTAATACCAGGTGTACACGCCACTCCTTCATGCTCGGAATTGAACACACAATTAAAAAGAATAGATACTAAAAGTTTTCCAATAAATGGAAAATAATATAGTTTTATTAAGTAATTTTATATGAGAAATTACTAAATCCGGTCACTTACTGTTGTTTTCAGATGAGATTTTTTGTCCTAGAGTTACTTAAATTAGGCCGTGTGCTTTATCATTAAAAATTGGTTTCTTTAATGGAGCCATTGCCAACCCTTGTATCGTAAGAGAACATAAGCTGGTGGGGAAACAAGGACATTTTCAAGGTAGGCAGGAACACAGGGACAGGTGCTAGAGAGTGTATTAACGCCACCGCCTTGTATTGTACCAGCTGGTGCCCACTGAAACTAAACAAAAGGAACACCTTTAAAAGCTTAAATTAATGTGAGTGACGGGTAGTCGGTCAAATCTGTGTGATGAAAACAATGGTCTTGCTGCTGATATTTCTATGCCACCACACCACTTGTGCCTTTTTTTATTTTCTATCGGATTCAGGTCATTATAAATGTATATACAAAACGCCTACTTATATCGTGGGCTTATTCTTGTTTTTCTGGCTTCTCTATTCTCTCTTACACACACACTTTCTCCCTTCTGTGGAGGAAACTGAATAGGACAAAAGACCAGAAGAACAGAGAAAGCAAAACGCAATGGCTCTCAAGCTCAATCCTTTCATCTGTCAATCCCCAAAGTTTCCTTCTTTTGCTCTTCCTCCAATGGCTAGCCTCAGATCTCCCAAGTTCTACATGGCTTCTACCCTCAAGTCTGGCTCCAAGTCAGTCCGTTCTCCTTTCATTCTTTTCAATGCTCCTTGTTTTCCTTTTCTGTTTTCTGGCTTCTTTTTTATTGTTTTGTGTGAAAAAATGGATCTTTGCGTGTTTCCTTGCTTTTGGCGTCAGTTTGGATCTGGGTTTTGGTTTTGTTTCTTTACTTGTGCGGGTTGCTGCGATCCTCTTGTTTTATGTTTTTAAGAACAAAGATTAATCCTTTTTTGGACTCTTGATTTACTGCATTTAATTTCTTCAAATGTTTCTGCTTATTGATTTTACTCCTTGGTATATCGAGGTCTCCTAATTTGATTCAATCTCGTTTATTTCATTTCATCTGCAACAAAAAAAAAAGGTTGATTAAGCTGGTTTGCACTATGTATTGAAGCTTCATTCAATTGTAGTCCCTACAGTTAGGCCCTGTCTTATTTCCTTAACTCGAATCGATTACGGTGTTTTTCACATTTCTAACCAACTATTGTGTTTGACTTGTTGAATTCTTAAAGGAGATCATTGCTTTCTTACAGTATTTGCCGAAGACTTTTTTTTTCCCCCCTTCTTGGGTGCGCTACTTTACAACTGAAAGCATTTGGCATCTGATTCCATATAGATGTAGCTTATTTTCTTTAAGCTCAACAATTATGTATAATAAATTCACCTTGTTTTTCTTTATACACTTGTTATTTAACAAGCCAAAAGCTGAGTGTTTTTGCCTTGTTTTGAACGACCAATATGCAAAACCAATTTGATACAAAAACAATTTAGAGGATTCATATCTGATGCCGAAGAAGTTAAATGAATTATTGTTTTAACTGTTCCAGTTTAATTGCTCGTTTAGGAACAATTAGTCGGTTCTTTATCTGTAATTTTCAATGCAGGCTTGGATTTCTGTTTGTCTTCTTAGTGTGATTTTTGCTGGAATCTAGGTTCGATGGTTGTACTATTTATGTGCAAAGTTTTCAAATTTTAATTTTCTTCCTTTTCTTGTCATCTTTCTTTTAACTTTTTAAAAATTTGGACTTTTCTCCGTGTTTGATATCAATGCATGCATATTCATGATTTCAAACAAATAAGTACAAGGTTGAAAAAGTGCTTGAAAGTTTAAAGAGCATTTTGATTTTTTCTGAACTCTGCCATCTTTCTGAACTTTGGTTTTGATGGCTGCATGCTTGTCCACCTATTGTATTCACTTACTGGTTAGTTGTGTAGGTTTGTCTGTATTTGAAATTTCTTGAGTGAGGCACGTCATTTATTTTATTGTGACAGGTCATGTCCTAGTTTGGTCTTCTTGTTTCTCAAACTTTTTGCAATCCCGCAGTTATAACGTGCTGTCAGAATTGTGAATTATGTATTTTCTGCTTCTTTTCTCTTCTTTGGTATTTCATTTGATTATGTGCTGGTTCATCTATTAGATGGTTAATTGCCAGAGCTTGTGGAATTGCTATATTTGGTCCTAGTTTGACTACATCGTTCTATTTCTCCATAGCGTGGTTGAATCAAAATGTTGAAGAAGGATATTCAAGTTGGTGAAAGTAGTTTGGATTGTTTAGTGATCAGATTCCTTTATTGCTCTGTTTCTAGGTGGTGAATCTTTGACTTTTTCTTTAAGTTAGCAGCTGCTTGTCAAACATATTGGTTTTCTTTATCTAGGCAGGAACTCTAATTACGAAGTGGTCATTCAGTTTGGATCTCAACTCTACGGTAGTTGCAGAAATTTATTTTTATATTGGCTGATATTATTACTATAATCATCACTATTCTGCTCAATATTGATGATCTATTCCTTACATTGGTTCGTTAGGTGGGGACCATAGTTTAGTTTGTGGGGACCAATACATGCTTTTGATGTTGAAATTCTTTATTGTGGATATTCCTTATCCTTGATTTGGTGGTTTTCATTAAAAAAGTTTAGCGTGCATTTAATTGAAAAAGATTTGTTGGATATTTTCTTTCTTCGGTACTGGTTTGTAGTCATTTTAATGCTCCAAAGGAGTGCTAAGTTGAAGATTTGTTGTATATTTTCTTTCTTCAGTACTGGCTTGTAGTCATTTTAATGCTCCAAAGGAGTGCTAAGTTGTGAACAAGTGCCGTCAATTATATAAGAATGATTTGATAAGCAATTTGTTGGTATATTATATGTCTTTTTGATTCTGTATATTCACAGAAGTATTTTGCACTAAGCAGTATTTACTCCTGATAAACTCCTTTTAAACAGTCGTCTGCATAATGCTGAAATCTGCTACTTAATGCAGGGAAGTTGAGAATCTTAAGAAGCCTTTTACTCCTCCCAGAGAGGTGCATGTTCAAGTCACTCATTCTATGCCACCCCAGAAGATTGAGATCTTTAAATCTTTAGAAGATTGGGCTGAGGAGAATATCTTGGTTCATCTTAAGCCAGTTGAGAAGTGTTGGCAGCCACAGGATTTTTTGCCTGATCCTGCTTCTGATGGGTTTGATGAGCAGGTCAAGGAACTTAGGGAAAGAGCAAAAGAGATCCCTGATGATTATTTTGTTGTTCTAGTTGGGGACATGATCACAGAGGAAGCACTCCCTACTTATCAAACAATGTTGAATACCTTAGATGGAGTTCGGGATGAAACAGGTGCGAGCCTGACTTCTTGGGCAATCTGGACTAGAGCATGGACTGCTGAAGAGAATAGGCACGGTGACCTTCTCAACAAGTATCTCTACCTTTCTGGACGAGTGGAAATGAGGCAAATTGAGAAGACAATTCAATATTTGATTGGGTCTGGAATGGTGAGATCCTTCTTAATTTTTAGACCAATTTCTTCTTGAAGGCTTTAAAGTAGCAAATATGAAATAATAACCATATTCATGCTCAAGATTGGTATGCAGTGTATGCAAAGATTGGTCAGACATAGTGGTCTGGGAGTTGTTTGATTTACCATCTATAACTAATGCTCAGCAGTTCTTTTTTTTTTTTTTGCTTTGTTTTTGTCACACGTCTTAATCTTAAATCTAGTATTTGTGTGTACCAATGGCTTTTTGTCAAAATCTATGTCCTCACTGTAAAGTTGGGTGTTCCTAATCTGCATGCAACCCTGGAAAGTTATTGAGCATATTTGCTTCTCTATGTGACCTATCGCATCGTTTGAATACTCTTTTCGTGCTAGCTTGATTTGATTTCTTTCAAATAAATCTTATTATAGGATCCACGGACAGAAAACAGCCCTTACCTCGGGTTCATCTACACTTCATTCCAAGAAAGGGCAACTTTTATCTCCCACGGGAACACTGCCAGACAGGCCAAGGAGCACGGAGACGTGAAATTGGCTCAAATATGTGGCACAATTGCCTCAGATGAGAAACGCCATGAGACTGCCTATACAAAAATAGTTGAGAAACTCTTTGAGATTGATCCTGATGGAACTGTCTTGGCTTTTGCTGACATGATGAGGAAGAAGATTTCTATGCCTGCACACCTGATGTATGATGGCCGTGATGACAATCTGTTTGAGCACTTTTCATCTGTTGCGCAACGGCTTGGAGTATACACTGCAAGAGATTATGCAGATATATTGGAGTTCTTGGTGGGCAGGTGGAAAGTGGAGAACTTAACTGGACTGTCAACTGAAGGACGAAAAGCTCAGGATTATGTCTGCGGATTACCTCCACGAATCAGAAGGCTGGAAGAGAGAGCTCAAGGAAGGGCAAAGGAAGCACCCACCATACCTTTCAGCTGGATTTTTGATCGTCAAGTAAAGCTCTAAGTTCCTAATGAAAGTTTTTAAGTGCTTAAAGAGGGTGACAACAGACAAAAAACTTTGCTCTTCTTCATGCTCCTGCTTCCTGAATCAAAATGCAGGGTAAGAATTTCTGGATGAAATATCCAGTTTACTCTCGACACTTGGGTGGAAGGATGGAGTTGGTTGTGGAGTAAGGTCAGGGTCAGAGTCAGGTGTAGATACAGTTGTTTCTAGTGTGTTTGTCTTATGAGTATGCGTGTAGGGGCAGCTGTGGTTTTGTTGTTGTCTTCAATTCAAGTGGTCTTCTTGTACCAGGTTTGCCTTTGTTCTAGTGTAAGCTGAAAAATCCTGATGTGGCAATTTTGATGGTGGTGTTGTCTTTCCATTTTCAACTTGATCACTTTCCTCGGTCCTCTGGAGGAAGCAGAATAGCTAGTAATATGCATTAGTAGACTTTAGCACAAAAAGGGCAAACGCGATGTACTTTGATAACAGATCATTTAGTTCAATGACTTGATTATTTCATAATAATGTGTTATGAAGAACTAAATGTAATAACTTGATTACTTGGAAACTGCAACTGTGCAACATATAGTAAGAGGCTGCTTCGTTTAGTCTGTTTAAGCTCTAGCCATCAGCATTTGAAATATAAAACTAGATATGGAAGGGAAACTGTACATCCTCTCCTGAAAAGCTAAAATAGTTGAAAAAAATTTAATTTTAGTCCCCCAACTTTCAAAAGTTTACCTACTTTAACTTTTAAGTGACCCCATTAATTATACTAAAATTTAATAAATTTAAAGATTTCATTAAAAATCTCTATATTTAGTATAAAAAGTTTGAAATTAGTCATTCCCTTAAAACTTTACATTAAATGAGTTGATTGAAAAGAAGAGAGGATACGTCGATGAATTAGCCGCAGCCGGCGGCTAATCCAGTAGCTCCCGCTAATCCAAACCCCGGACCAGAGGGAGGTTTAAAGTAATTGATAAAGTTGTTCTTTTTTAATCATAAGATTACAGATTTAAGTCACAGAAATAGTCTCTAAAAATACAAAGTGAAACAAATTACAAAAGTGGTACTTGTGAAATTCTTCCATTGATTAATTTAATTATATTTATATATCATTATTTAAGCTAAAATAATAATATTTTATTAATTAAATATTTATCAGTATTAATATTAATTAATAAAATACATCAGCTTGCCATATAGTTTTATCAATTTCACCAAAATTCTATATGCTTTAAAAAAAATCTCCTAAAGACCCTTAATTGTGTGAAAAATTAAAATTAATCATTTCTTTAGGTTTTTTAATTAACATTGGTTGACCTAACATTTTTAGAGCACGTGATACCCCACATGAATAGCCACGTCACAAAGAGAGGATTGGAATAACAAATCATGAGAGAGGTATAGTATGTGTTAAGTACATTGATTTATCATATTTCATATCATTATTTCTACTAAAAAGATAATATATTTTTATTTTATTACTATGAATCATATTTTATTATGATTGTAAATTAAGTCTTTCATTAAAATTTTTATTTATTATGTAATAATATTAATAAAAATAATTAATTTCTAAATTTTTATAATTCATATTTTGATAAATTATAATTAACTTGATTTTTTTATATTTAACAAATAAAACTTATAATTATTGATTTATTATATCTACATATCATTAATTACATAAAAAGTATGCATAATTATTATTTTATACGTAATATAAATTATATTTTGTTAATACCTAATAATAAATTAATTATTAAATTTTATTAATAAAATATATTATTCAATTTAAAATAAAACTAAATTAAGTAATTTACTAAAATTTTATTTTATAACATAATAATATTGACCAATAAGACGATTAATATGCAATAATAATTTATAATAACGTAATAAGATTTATTGTATGAGTAATTATTTCATAAATTTGTAATAATGACTTTGAAAATAATTTTTAACACTACTACTGGGTTCAAGGATTGATGAGATAGAAAAAATCGGTTATTACTTACACCGAATGTAATGAGCTAATATGACAAAAATAATATTTAAAAAATTTAATCAACATTAACATTGAGTTGAGTAGATTAATATAACAAAAGAAATTAATTAGTATTGATATGACAAGAAAAATTAATTAATAATTATTAAGTCATAGTAAAAATAAAATATATTTAATAAGAAATATAAGAAATTTCTTATCTTATTTATTTTTATTAGATAATAAGTAGAAATTTAATGAAATATATAATTTATTATTACAAAATAAAATAAATATCTTATCATCAATTAATGAATATAATAAATATTATTCATTAATTATTAATAAAACAAATTGATATTACTTATTATGACATTATGAAAAATTAATAAAACAATAAATTATTTATAATTTTATCTATTAAGAGCAAAAATGAATCAAATTGTTATTAATTACTTGTAGAAAATAAATTATAAATAAAAATAAAAATTTTCATCTAATTTATTAGTATTATTATACAATATTTTTTAAGTTGCCACTAAGGAAGTTCTAATCGGTGAAATAAGCCTTCTCAAAAGCCTTCCAAGTCCCAACTATATTTATTTAAAATATCCAATTTAATATCAAATAATTTACTTAATAAGCACCCCCAAAAATAAATATTGTAAATTCCACCATACACTCATAAAATGTTAAACCGACCCAATAACCCACAAGACCTTGACATACCACAAAACCTTAAACACGGTTAAACCGGCTCAACAAATGGTTCATATTTAAACCGACCCATAAAACCTTAAACCCTACGTCGATCCTACGAAGTGAAAACAGGCACAGATAAAGCTTCTTAAACCCCGATTTTCCGTTGGTAAGGATAGAGATGGATCACATAGCAGCTATGGAGCAGCAAATGGTGTCAGAAAGAATGAGAAGAAAGCTCAACGAAGTCAATACATTTGCTCAGACCCATCTCTCTCCCGTCCAAGATCATATCAATTTTACACTTCAGGTGGGTGTGAATGTGTCATTACATGCGCGCTTTTTGGATCTCTAACTGTTAAATGCAATTTTTAGGTTCCTTGGTTGTTTTTCTCATATGGGTAACTTTTAAGTTTTGATGGGCGTATATTGTTGTGTTGTTTTGTTGGATGAGATAGCTGACCAAAGGGAGAAGAAAATAGTAAATTCAGGAAACTAGTGTTAAATTCAATCATAACACTCTTCTCTTGAACCCTACTAGAAATAATTGAGTTTATTTAGGATTTTCTTTGAATTTCTTGGGATGAAGTAGCTGAAAAGTTGAAAGCTTTTGCCCTTTTCTTTTAGATTTGTCCACTGACTTGGTAAAGAAAAAAAAGTAGTTCCTTCGTATTAGGTACTTTTCGTTTGATAATTATTGTGCTGTCAATCATAGATAGTAACTAGTTTTATTAGTCCTTCAGCATTCCAAAGAGTTTTAATATAACTTCATTATTGTACAATTTTAAATTTATACTTTTCCAGTGGATTGGTTGCTTATAAGTAACATTGGCTTGCAGCAAGCGTACTTCAAATGTGCATATGAATGCTTTGATAGGAGAAGGAAGCAAGAAGAGATTAGTAATTGTGTTGAACATTGCAGTGTTCCAGTCCTCAATGCTCAACAGGTTTTTGAAAATGAGATGGCCAGATTTCAAGTAAGTTAAGATCTCTTTCTCATTTGATCCGTTTGTCTTTTGTTTCTTTTTCCGGTAATTTTGACCTGCGGTGCATTTTGTAAAAGACAAAGAGGTGTCTTTTTTGACATTTTCTCTCCATCTTTTACTCCTCTTTTAGGTGTGCATATAACTCATGGAAGTGATGATCTAGTCTTTTAATGTGGATTTCACCTCTTTTTCCCAGTGAAGAAACAATCAACTACATCCTGCATCTTTACAGTATAATTGTAGTTTTAAAAACAATTTCTGGGAATCTGGAAATGATTTACAATGCCAAACTGAAACTGCGATCCTCCTTGACCTAAACTAAATCTACGTCTGCATTCCTCTCTCAACTTTTCAGTGGATTTTCCTCCTCTAATGGAACATACATACATGGCAGCAAGAGACTATCCTGTAAATTGATGGTTTGCATATTTTTCAACTGCAAAAAATTCTAGTAATCAGTAAGTCTTTCAGAAAAGTCTTTGGCAGTTTGAGATGAAATTTAGGCTATTATTAAAGATCTTTTCTTGAGCTGCAATTTGTAAATTGGTGATACTGGTTCTTTCTGATCTGCATTGAGGACATTTCCTTTCGTTTGTCATTTTAAGAAGCTGCAAATAGAAAATATAGTTTTGACAATTTTTGGCAGCAGTAGTGTTTCTTCCATTAGTCTGCACAATTGAATGAAACTAACAATTGAGAACCCTTGTCAGTTTCCATGTAGTAAGTTTCTTAGAGCGGTTGTTTCTGTAATATCCCTTCTAAGCTTGTGTTAATTCAGATCAGTTTGCCACACATAAACATGTGGCTGCATCTGTAATGCTTGAGGTTCACTATATGTCCCGAGTGTTTTCCAAGCTATTGTATCTGACATTGCTGATGCAGCATACCTTTTGGACTAAATGTAGGAAAGGTTGAATAGATCATTGGCGGTCTGCCAAGACAAGTTTGAAACGGCTAAGCTGCAGAAAGTTGGATCTGATGCTATCCCTGCTCTTGAGTCATGTGTTGAGCAGTCAATCCAGGATAGCCTCGCCTCGTTGCCCCACCTCGTCAACAGATTGAAGACCTCGTTTTCCATCAAAGATGAAGCTAAATGAGGGTGCCAAAGAAAGATTTTCCTTAACATTTATTTGTTCTACATTTGTAGTGAACAATGGAGACAGTCATGTGTGGGGTTTCTTCCATTCTATGCATTTAGATGCATCGATGGAGCTTAGCAATTGATAACAATTCCAAGTGATCATCTTTAATATATGAATGACTGCAGAGACTGTAAGGAGTTATTCATCACCTGATTCCAAGTCGGTCCTGATGGCCTCTGTTGGATATCTGCGGTCATCTTTGTAGAAAAAGAAGAGAGAACTCTTGTACCCAATAATGCTACCTTCAGAAACGAAAATTGATTCCAGCGTTGGACTTCCACCACCCTCCATTTTATTTTTATCAATACTAAATTACAAATATTTCAAGTTTCCTCTTGGCCTCTGTTGTCCTCTCCTCACGATATAGTGCCTCTCATTTGCATGCAATGTCAAGATGTCATGAGAAGATAATTATTTGAGACTACGGTGAATGTCTGTAAACCTGGAGATCCACGATAGCATTGCAAAGATAAAAAGAACGCTGTAGTTTCTCACTTCCAGATTTTGGGTCTTAGTTATTTAGTTTAAATCTTTTTTTATTTCATCTAAATATTTTTTTGTGATGATTTGTTTGATTTTTTTAACCTTATTCTATATATAATGTATTATTTATTTTTATATTTTTCTTTATAATGTATATTATACTCCCTCTTATTCAAAATAAGTCATTTTAGAGGGATGCACACTTATTAAGAAAGTTAATGAAATGTTTGATATACCTTTATTAATTACATGTTAAAATGCCTTGAAAATATAATCTGTGTAATCTATGTAATCAAGATGTAAGAGAAATTAAAGGGTAATTTTAGAAATAAAATCATAAACATGCATAAAAAGTCACGAACGACACTTATTTTGAATAATTAAAATCTCTCTAAAACGATTTTTATTTTGAACATGAGGGAGTATATATATAGTCTTTTTATTTTTATTTTTAAGTATATTACTTTATTATTTTATTATGTATATGTGTATAAATATATATTTTTTGTGAGTTTATCGGAAACAATTTCTCTACTAATTAAGGATAAGGTTGCGTATTACTAGATCTTTTCAGATCTTACGTACCAGCGGGATTTTTGTTGGGTTATTGTTATTATTGTAGTAAATTTTCGTAACACCATGTCTTTCTTCAAAATATAATTTTGATTACTCTCCAACACTAAAATAGAAGTTGAGTACAGGTAACAAAGAAATTAGTTAAGAATGACATGGTAGTGTCTATATAGCATAGAAATTTACAATTTAAACTATCTCAAATTAGGAATTTGAGGAGAAGATAGAATACATATTTATATTTATATGTTTGCTTTTATTATAAAACATATATTCATGTTGAGCTAACAAAAATCAATGTAATTATTGAATATACTTCTATACCTCAGATTTTTTAAAATCACAATTGGAATTGATGTAGTTGATTTCCAATAAAAATTTATAATATTTTTCAAGTAAATTATATGTGGAGTAAGAAATTTTGCAATATTAAAAAAGATATAACAAGAGGGTGAGTCTTGGAGTAACTGGTAAAGTTATTCTTTTGTGACCATAAGATTATAGGTTTAAGTCACGAAAATAGTCTTTTTGTAAAAGTACAAAGAGAAGATCGCGTATATTATGACCATTCATAGACTCCCGCAAAGCAAAGAGCTTTGTGCATTGGGTACAATGATTTTTTAAAAAAGGTAAAAAAAAATGCAAAAACATAAATTTTTTTATATTTTTTCATTTCAGTATCAAATTTTAAAAGTTTTCAATTAAATTCTTCAACTTTTAGAAATCGGATAATCTAACTCTTATTAATAGAGCACGTGAAAATTGATATTTAAAAGGATTATATGATTCTTTGTACTCATCAATGAGAAATAACGCTCGTAAATAGTTTGTCATAGACAAATTATGCAAATCTTTGTCTCCTTTCATTTTTTTTCATTATTTGACCCCATATAACAAAGTGGAGACAGAGGACATGACTACTGCTATTACTAGAAATAAGGTAGTGTTAACCTATGGCTATATTTGGTTGGACGTAAGATTTTTAATGTAATGGAATGATTTTTAATGTAATGGAATATAAATGGATATAATATTAGAAAATTATTATTTGTGGTCGGGTCGGCCGTATTGGGCCCGGACTCGGTCAAAACGACCTGTGGGC
>JAOSBL010000001.1:19337730-19353688 GCA_027568915.1 Erythroxylum roraimae | reverse complement strand
GAGGTCCAGGGTTCGACTCGCAAATCACCCTGCGACCAAAGAGGACAATACCTGGGGCGGGGGATCACCCAAACCAATTTGGAATGGATGAAAGGGTTTATAATGTAAGTTCATAATGTAACATAATGAAATGTTGTTTGGAAGAATGATTTATAATGTAATATAGTAAAATATTGTTTATCATTTTACATTCCATCCTAAACCTCCCAAATCGGAGGTAACTTATTTTTACTGTTTAAGATGAAATGTGATATAATATGAAACCCTTCACTTCCATTCTATCCCATTCCATTTTATCATAAACCCTTCTCTTAAACGATAGAATAATATTACATTGCATTACATTCCATTAATAAATACTCAACCAAACATGGCCTAAGATAAAAGGAAGTAGTATGACGGGAGGATAAAAGGAAACTCAACAAATTCATTGAATCACTTTTTTTTTAATAGTGTAATGTGTGTTATGTGAATTTTATGGACAAACTTGAATCTTGAAAGATGTTTTGTCCCTTGTACTAAGTGTGAGGTGAGTTACATAAATTTTTTTATTCATGTTTATTTAACATCTAATAAATTTTGGACGTTTTCAAATTTTGAATTTTATTCTATGACTGTTTGCTTTCAAATTATGAGGTTATTCAAATCATTCGTATGTTCTTGACAATTAATGGGTTATCATAAAATGAGACTTTAATCTTTTCACTTCATCTTTAATTTCACTGTGGAATTTGTAGGAATTTTTTTAAAAGTAAGTTGATTCTCTAATATGCAAAGAGTTTTGAGCATTATCCTGGTTTGTTGAAGAAGACAAACAAGTTGAAAAAAAAATGTTAAAGTGAAAATATGAGTTATCAGTATTATATTATTTGTGATTGCTATTAAAAACGTTTTATAGGCCAATGTAGAAGTAGAAAGATCCTTTATTTGTGAAGTTATATTTTGTTTGGTTTAGTTTATATGTGTTGTGATAATATGTATGTTCCCTTTTCTTAAAGTTAGTAAATTATCAAATTAAAGATAAAGGCAATTTAACTAAAGGAATTTCATGTTATTGTATGTATATTACTAATGGCTATTATGATTGCATTGTAACTTGAATGAGCAAATTTATTAAAATTAATGATAGTTGCTAATGTTATTGTTTATATGATGAAATTTTATGTAAATTTCTTGTGTAAGCAAATATTTTTGTTTAATTATTTATTATTATAAATCTTATAAAGTTGAATAAAAATGTTCTTGGCATTTAAAAAATAATTATTTACAATAAAGCTTCAATATAAATAGATAAAGAAAATTAGTTTTTAATTACTCTCTTTAATAGTCTTATCTGCTTTTGACCTTGTCATACTCTCCCATAAATTTGTTTGATCCTAAAAAGACAACAACAAATAATTAAAATTTATGCTAATGGATGAATTAAATTAAAAAGTTTATGTTTATGATTTCATTGTACTTATAATTTTTGTCAATTTATTACTCACTTTCTTATTAGTGTTTGAAGTTTCTTACTTCACAAAATCTCATATCCATGAATTTGTCTCTTTATTTTATTTAAACTTATCAATGGTGATGATCTTGATGGATTAATAGTGAAAAGACTTATTTGGACATTACTTGAACTCTATATTTGAACTTTTACTAAAAAATTTGACTAGCATAGATGTTTAAGAACCAAAATTGTTTAGCTCGATCAGGTCGTAGGCCGAGCGCGGGCTGACCCAACCCGAAACACCAAAAACGATGTCATTTTGTAAAGAACGACATCATTTTTTAATTTGTTTACATATATATATATATATGTCGGGTCACGGGCCACCTAGCCCGTCGGCCAGGCCAGGGCAACCAAGGCCCAGCCCATTGACATCCCTATATATGTTAAGAAATTCCAGCTCCAACGGTGTATAATAATTAAGAACTAACAATTAAGAGAAAAAAAACCAAAAGGTTACTATAATATAAATCTACATTAACCATAAATTATTGTAATTAGTAATAATTGTACAATCTACACATTATTTGTCTAGTTAAATAAGGCCTAAATTAGTAAACTTTCAATATCTATAACGCAAAGAATATGCTTACATGCCATAATGTAAATAATGCACTTAATAGTAAATAGTAAGCCAAAAATTATTTATATCTCCGCAAAGTTAAAATAATTGTGTTATCTACAATAGCGACTCACATTGTTGCCTTTAATTTTTTGATGTTCCTCTTAAATGTAATATTCTTTCTTTCCTCAATAGCAAGTTTGAGAAGTACCTCTTTTCAATTGGATAGAATTTAAATAGTATACCAAATTAAATCTCAATCTTTTCCGTACAAAGTTTAAACAAAAGAAATTATGACTTATGTTTTAGTCCCTCACAAACATCTTAAACACATTCTTCTTCAAAACTAAAATTGTCATTATGGATGGAGAAAGGGTCTGCCTAAACTTAGTGGACCAAGCCTAATTTAAATAGACTTCAAGTTAAGCTCGAGTCTAACTAAGAAAAATCAAGCTTTAGGCTTAGAGGTCATTCTAAACTTGATATTTTTAGTATAAAACCTAAAAGAAGTCATTGAACTAGTCCATTTCCACTTTTAATTCTCATCTAACTTAAAATTATATGACAAATTTGTATTTTATACATAAACTTAAACCCTACCACCATCATTTGCATCATTTGCTCTAAGTTTTTCTCTACTTGTCCCTTTGTTGTTATGTATTGCAAATATTCTTCTATATTTTTTCAGTCAATTAAATCCATAAACACTACGATCTCTTCATCATCCTAATTCAAATTAAACTTCCCCCTAATCTATATATCAATAAATACATTGTCCTCGACCTCATATGGATAAAATCTAGTTTCACTTACACTCCACACTTCTTCCGTGCCATCCCTTGCATCTTTGTTCATAGATTGTATGATAGCAGACTAAGTGAGATTAATAGGTACATCTACTCTACAACCCTCTTTATTAGTTTCTTGAGAATTTTTAATATTAACCACAAATATGTTATCATTTTTACCCTAAATCACATCGTTAGTATTTGTCCTTCCATTATTTGTAATTCTAATAATACCCTCAGCAACAACAACTGCTTCATTTGACATCATCTTCATTATTGGCATTTTGGTCTAAACATAGCAAATTAAATCTACAATCAATATATATCTCTATCACCTTATGTTACAAAATAATCTCAGATGTTTATCACATAAGCATCACTCATTGTCATCCCTTATCAAACTATTTTTTAAACTATGATTTTACACCCTAAACCAGAACTTTTTGGCTTAGACCCTTTTACATCTTTACAAGCATTTTCTCAAGGTTATAGTAACAAAATCTATTAGTTTTAATGCTCCAAATTTGAACATTTTCATCAACATATTTCACATTTATCCTATATACAAGCTCACCTTATAAAATATTGTTATCTCAACCATCTATCTTTGGGTATCCCAAATAGACCAATAGAAATCTACATAAAAATATGAAAATTTAATTATACATTGACTCGTATTAAAAATAAAATAAACTATATATTTTCTTAATAAATTCCAGATTGATTTCAATCAATATGGACAATGTTAATTATAAAACATCAAGATACACCAACAATTATTGTGACATAAATAAACAATGATTGATATGATATCTAAAGAGGCAGACAAGTAATAAAGCTAATGAAAATTTATAAATAAACGCTTGATCTTTTATAGAAATAGTTAAATTGTTAGTTGAAGTAGTTGCATATATATTAAAACCCATAGAATATTCATGTAACCTTTGAAATGTTAGTTTCTACATACTTTTTTAGTCACATGTTAAGTTTAAAATGGTCAAATTTTAGTACAACATAAGAAATTGTATTAATATTGGGGGTAGATACACTATAGAGTCTATTAGACACCTAAGATATGTAGTCATATTAAACCTACAATATAAAAACAAAAACAAAAATATTAGACTTAATACAAAAAAATTTTAATAAATAAATATGTGGACTCACCTCTTATAAACAATAATGAATTATGCAGATAAGAGTCTCACCTCAATGTACAATATGTCTAATAAAACTTTTTACAATCACAAACCTTCAAGTTAGTTATCAAGGTTAATTACTTACAAAGCAATTACAATTTGTATGTTCTTTAATAAATTGACTAATAATGTCATCATTAAAACCATGATAGAAATACTTACTAGTAGAGCTATATTCTACACCTTAAATTAAATCCTAAATTTTTGCAATAAAACAGACATAATACATGAAAGTAAGAATCGATTCCACGAGAAATTCTAATTTATTAATCATTATATAAGATATATTTAATAAAATGGGGGTTGTAATGAAAAAAATAGTGATAAGAAAATAGATTAAATTTTACGAATAAAAAAGAGAGAATAATCAATAAACAAACCTTAGCTTATGGAACTATGATTGACCAACGATATAAAAATTCATTGTTTCATTTATCACATACTAGATATGATATTAGATATATATCTTTCCTTAAGATTAGTTAATAAAAATATATATAATTCAATTAACTTTTATTGTTTAACAACTATATATGATCTAAATTTTGATTAATAATAACTTTAAGAAAAGAAAGACTTTTGAAGCAAGATAGTAAAATATTCATGGTTGCATTTAATTTAGTTGAACACTTTTCCTAAAACTTAATAATTTCTTGGTAGCAAATTAAAAACTCCTAGTCACTACAAAGATTAAAAGAATTAAACTTTTATGCATTCAATATTTAATCTAGAAAATAATCATTTCAATCAATAAACTAATTGTACATATTAGAAATCAATAAAAAATAAACACAAAAACAAAAGCACTGAAAAATAATGTAATATACGAGTGAACGAAACACTTAGCAATAAGTCTCAATTATCTCCCAATCTACAAAGTTCCAAAGACTCTCTTGAAATAAGATAAAGAAAATTAGCCAACAAGGGGCATTAAATCTACTATACCATACACTAAAGAGAAAAAAAAGAAAGTTTTTGTGAAAAGCTGGAAATTGGAGATGGAAAACTTGGAATGAATTTTCCCTTAAATTTGGTCATATTCTTTTGGAATTCAAACACCTATATATTCTTTTTCTTGTGCTAATTATATTTTCAAATTTACACAAAACAACCTATATTTCTAACTTCAAAGTACTACTTTACATCTCTACCCTTTCAATACACTAATTGCATAAATTAAGAAAAAGCAACAAACAAGCGCATATAATAGAACCCACCACTACATTGCAAACAGTCCAGAATTGGGACAAAGAGTGGAGCCCGAATGCATTACCACGATGTAACACAAACGAACTCCTAAGTCCTACCTCCTACTCGAACTCAAACTCGAACTCAATCGTACTCCTATTCATTCATTCATGTCCAAAACAAAAAGTGAGGAAGTAATAAAATGTGTGCATCCTTCTAATCCTTATTGCTTGTCCTATTTTTTGGCTAACTATTAGGAATCAGGTAAGCATCATGGACAAAGTAAAACTATCACGTAATCACAATCCAATATACGTGTTATGCAGCTTATATCTTAAGACATTAAATTAATTATTCTTTAAATGCAATTATACACAAATCATTTGATTGAAAATTTAGCAGTTATGTCACCATTATTGTTAAGAGAGTGAATAAAGGAATATTGTTCATTAAGCAATGCAACTTCAATTATTGTGTTAAAGAGATCATATCATATTTAAACATGATTTTGATTGTCGCCTCTATGCAATATGGAGGGAAGGGAATGTAAAGGTCTTCAAAAACAAGAATCATAACGTTCAAATCAAAACATCTTGGCATGGATAAGGGAATTCTTACAATAAAGCATCTTTCAATTACTTAGGGAGAATGACATTGAGTTGGAACATATAACAGACAATTCTTCCAGATATCTGCCTGTTAGATTGATCTTCCACTGATTATAGCTGTTTGGAGACAACATTAAGGGAAGGACATGGATATCCTTCATATGTGACACTTATCATGTTTAAGATTACTGCTAGAATAAGGGAAAAAAATTAAATGTTAATCTTGATTTAATGTTAACACTTATAAGCATGTAACCTTATTCAAAGAATAACTTTGTAACTCTTATATGAATAATATTATTTCAATTCAATCTTAATTTAAATTTAAATATTTATTTTTAAATAATTTAAATTAAAATAATTTTAAAATTAGAAGAAATGTTCATATTTTTACTTTAAAATAATAATAAAATATATAATACAAAAGCATAATATTGAAAGAGAAAAATGAAAAAATAAATAGCACAATTTAACCAGCTTATTCTATGGGACATCTCTATTTTTTGTCTCAAAATGTCAAAATGTCGAATATGTAGCCACACCCTCCTTTCTCTTTCATTTTCTTTTAACAAGACCATGAATTTTATGATAGGTGATATACACTCTTTCAGTTATACTATGTTTTTTTCATTAAAAACATAATACTTTCTACGAATAAAAATTATTATTGATCTCTCTCCTTTTTTGGATGGATGGATTTCATTTTTTAGCATATATATGGATAAATAATGATATTTTCAGTGACTTTTATAATTTCAATTTGGAGGACCTAAATTAACATTAAAAAAATATATGGTTTCTCTCACATCTAGTTTTTCTATTTTTATTTTCAAATAAAATAATAATTTTTATTTGATCGAATTCTTGATTTATATTTTTAATTATTATTTCTTTCTAAGAAAATAACAAAAATTAGTTTTAAAATTCTATTTTCATTTCTTTATATTTTGATCTTATTATTTAATTAAGAGTATTATTTCTTTATTTTAATCAACTTGTAAATTTTGATATTATTTAATAAAAATATTTTCAATTTAAATATCTTTAAAATACTAACATTAGTTTTAACAATTAAAATATATATTAATTTACAAATAAAATTTCATTTAATTATTTATCTTTACAAAATATAATAAATTTATTAAAAAATATATTAATAAGTAAAAATAAAATTCGATGAGTAGAACTAATTAATTGTAGGCCAAAAATTGATTTACACGAGCGATGTCAGTTATATGTGCGTGTCTAACTTAACTGCAGCTTATTTGAATAGGACCAAGCATATAACATAATTCCACACTTGTATCATATCCCTTTTGTTTATGATTAGATGAAATGACACATTTAGTATTTTGATTTATTTCTGGCTACAAAGACAAATGGATTGGAGTTAAATGTGTAAGAATAACATAAAGTAGGCATTTACAACCCCTAAACAAAAGTGTTAAGATATATTATTAATTATTTTAGCCATTATTTGTAATTGGATATAGTTGGATATGTTTGAAATATCATTATGATTAGGGATGTCGATGGGTTGGGTCGAGCCCGGGCCACTCTTGTCCTAACCTAGCCTGACGGGCCAGGCCGACCCATCCTTACTTTTTTTTTAAATTTATAAAACAAGGTCGTTTTTTTCGTGCTAGTCAACACACGGGTTGGGCCGAGCCAGCTCGTGCTTCGCCCATAGTCCAGTCTGGCCGAATTATTTTGACATCCCTAATTATGATAAGAAATTTACCTTGTGTAGGATTCTTGAAGACAAGATAAAGTGAAGGATAAAATCTTAGAGAAGATATTTATTTAGGATAAAATCATCTTGTCTTATTAAAGATAATGTGTAGAATGTTTTGGTGATTTTGGAGTTATCTTTGGTAGCTTATTTCAATGATTGTAACTATCTTTGGTGGTTAGATTTTTTGTTGATATGATCCATCTTTGGCAGCTGCGTTTTCTCCACTAATTGAGTGAATTTTCTGGGCTGTCCAATTATTATTTTTGAGTGAAAAACCTTTAGCATATGGGTGTAGTTGCAGTTGTATTTTTGTTAGGTTTCAGTGATAAAACACTTTTATGTTTGATGAGTTTTGTGGCTGCTGTGTGTGGGATGCTGTGTGTGGGATGCTTTAGTGATTATTTTGAAGGTTCACAGTAGAATTCTTGTTGGATAACTTTCCATAGTTTTGGGGTTGATGAAGCTGCAAATTTAGGAGAGTGTTTTTATCTCAAGTGTTTTCTTTATTTATGTTACTTTAGATTCAATCACTTGAGTTGTTTTATTATCTTCTTTATTATCAATCATTATTGCAAAAATCCTCTATTGAGGTTAGCATGAGGTGGTTGTGTTATTGAGAATGAAATATTTTCATAAGGTGTGAAAACGAGTGAATAGTGTCGAGGGGCAAGTGGTGTTAGCTCAATAAAGCCTTATGTAAACCTGTTGTTCTTCAGTGAAAGTGATTAAGCTGAGTGAAGGCTCACAGATGTAGGCAAGGTGTGCCGAACTACGTTACCAATCTTGATTTTCTATTTGTTTGTTGCTTGTTTAATTTTTCCGTTTATGCTTTTATGGAAAATTAACAGTTGTTGACACATTTGCTTTATATCAAGCATTCGACAAAAATAGTTCAAAGCAACTGATTTAGAATAGAATTTTTTCAAAACTACATCCTTCAAAATTTTCAATTGGTATCAAAGACTGGTTCATTTAATCAGAACTTGGTACGTCAAGTTGGTGTAGATTGTTGTTTCGTAATTATGACTACAAGAGAAGGGGCACTAGATCACCGTTACTAGATGGTTCCAATTACCCTACTTAGAAATCAAGGATGAGAGTATTTATTCAAACATAAGGAACTAAAGCATGGAATTCAGTTTTGAATGGCTGGACACATCTAATGACGATTGATGAAATGAATGAAGTGTTACCTAAAGATCCATCTGAATGGGTAAAGGCTGAAGAAGAGGAAGCACTTGGTAACTCTCTTGCAATACATGCAATTTTCAGTGTTGTAGATGATGGATGTTTCAGTATGATATTAGCTTGTGAACCAACAAAAGAAGCATGTGATACATTACAAACAATACATGATGGATCAAAATCAGTGATAGCTTCAAAACTTCAAATATTGGCTACTAGATTTGAGGAGCTTAAAATGATGGAAAGTGAAACTATCGGAGACTTTCATGAGCGGCTACGTGATATTGCCAATCAAGCACATCAACTTAGGAAGAAGTACTCAAATATGAAACTTGTCAAGAAAACATTGAGACCATTGCCTCCTAGATTCATACCAAAAATTGCAACAATTGAAAAAGCCTATGACATTAATAAGTTATCTTTAGATAAAGTAATTGGGATTCTCACAAACTTTGAGATAAACTTGCTGAGAGATAAGTATGAGAAGAACAAAAGGTTGGCTTTGCAAGCTGAAGTTGCTAAATCTGTGAATGATTTAAGAGACTACTCCGATAAAAATGATGATATGGAGTTGCTAATAATAAATTTCACCAAATGGCTAATAATAAACATTGAATAGAGATAGACTTAAGTTAATGATGGGAGTTTATCCAACAATAACTTCAAACAACAAGCAAAAGCAAAGAAGATACAATGTCATGAGTGTTAAGGTTTCAGACATATACAAGTGGAATGTGCTAACAATCTTAAAAGGAGAAAAATTAAGTCTTATATTAGCACTTGAAGTGAAAATGAATCTAAAAGTGAGTACAATAGCGAAAAAGAAATTGTGAGTAATCATGTTGCATTGATTGCTTTAAACAACAAAAGTCCAGTTGCTTCCTTAATAGCAACCAGTGAAGAAACTGACGATGAAAATACAAATGTTTTAGTTCTAAATTCAAATTAAGATTGTGAAAACGATCACAATGACTCATAATTCAAAAAGGAAGACATCTACAAGGTCTATGAATGTATGTTAAATGGGTGAAAACGTGTAGGAAAAACGAGAAGCTAAAGAAGAAGAATTTAACCATGAAGGATGTCATTCAAGATCTAGAGAGGAAATTGTTATCAATAATAGATGAACTTGATGAAACAAAGCTAAAGCTGGTCAATACGGAACAAGGAATAAGAATGTTAAATGGTGGTACCAAGAAGCTAGATCAATTGTTGGAAATTGGTAAAAATAAAGGAAACTTTCAAGGTGTTGATTATAAAGGCAAATGTTCTAAGTTGAATAATGAGCAAAATAGTGAAGTTAGATTTGTCAAAGAAGCAAGATCAAGTAAGCAAGGAGAAATACCAAAACGAAGCAGAAAGTCCATGCCTACATGTCACTTTTTTATGTAAAGGGTCATATAAGGCCAAATTGTTACAAGCTGCTACAAATGCTATTCCATAATGCTCAAAACAGAAAATTCATCTTCTTGGAAGAACTTTCAGTAGGAGAAACCACCAAAGGAGATTTGGGTTAGAAAGAACCAACAGTAAGCACTTGTGGCTCTTAAATCAATAAATGTCACTTATCTCAATAGATGATATTTTGACAGTGGGTGTACACAGCATATGACAGGTAAAAGAAGTTACTTGATAGATTATCAAAGTTGTATGTATGATCATGACACATTTGCTGATGGGAAGAAAGCAATGGTAAGTGGTAGAAGTATTCTTTGTGTGGATGGACTACCCTATTTCAAAAATAATCCAAATCCATAGTTAGTTGTTTTTAGAAAAGAAACCAACAAGACAGAGGACCAATTGGTTGCCTTTGAGGATGAAACCAACTAGACATCTGATGCAAAAACAGACTTGGTGGATAACAAAAACTCACAGAAACGTAATTTCAACAAGGATCTTCCATCATGAGTCAGATAGGGTCATCCTATTGAGAATGTGATTGGTAAGATTAGTGTTTTACAACTTTGAAGCTTATTGAAGTAAGTAAAAAAAAAAGGAAGTTTGAAGAAGTTAACATTTAGGCTTTTTGAGTTTTTAATTTATGGGTTTTCTAAGGTTCAGGTGATTTGTGTGTGTGTGGCTTTTTTATTACTTGTTGAATGGTAGATTTGATGTGAAAATGAGACTCTGCTTAATGATTTGAGAATCCTGCTTTTGGATTTTGATTTATGGAGTTATGTCAAGAAAATGTTGATGCTTAGCTGGAGACCTGTAGGAAGATTCAGGATGTCTATGATATGGATTTTTAAGTTTTATCTTGGTTTCTCTTTACATCATGGGCTATATGAGTTTGGGCAATATGCTTTCATATGGTTTATATAAGGAGGAGATTGATTAAGTTTGATTATGATTTGTTAAATGCAATTTTGGGGTTTATGAATTTAATCAGTCGTATGCAAATGCCTTTGATGTGAGTAATGATATGTTGGCTAATGTTTTGACTGGTGATAAATTTTCATCTTGGCCTTTTGCTACTGCACTACATGCTTATCATTCTTTCGCTGCACATATTGCTAATTTTTATGCCTCCTTATTCGCTGAGATTGATCGCATTGAAGGCATTCTTTGTTTTTGGCATCTTTTTTGTCCCAAGGGGGACAAACTTGGATGAATGGGTTATTGTTTACTTGAGATTATTATTTCTTTGGATATTATCTGGATATTTTCTACTTATCATGAACTATTATTGAAATTGATGTTAGTTGGAACTTTATGTTCAATTAAGGGGGAGTATCCAATTATCTTATTAAGGGGAGTTCTTATATGTGACAAATAATGCCAAAAAGGGGGAGATTGTTAAGA
Source organism: Erythroxylum roraimae (assembly GCA_027568915.1). Lineage (NCBI taxonomy): Eukaryota > Viridiplantae > Streptophyta > Magnoliopsida > Malpighiales > Erythroxylaceae > Erythroxylum > Erythroxylum roraimae. The sequence goes on along the minus strand of JAOSBL010000001.1, from coordinate 19,342,126 downwards.
TATTTGTTAAGATATCTTATTAATTATTTTGGGCATTATTTGTAATTGAATATAGTTGGATATATTTGAAATATCATTATAATAAGAAATTTACCTTGTGTGGGATTCTTGAAGACAAGATAGAGTGAATGATAAAATCCTAGAGAAGACAAGATTTATTTGGGATAAAATCACCATGTCTTACGAAAGATAATGTGCAGATTTTTTTTAGTGATTTTAGAGCTATCTTGGCAACTTATTTTGGTGATTGTAGCTGGATTTTTCATTGATCTAATCCATCTTTGGCAGCTGCATTTTCTCCACTAGTTGAGTGAATTTTCTGGGATGTCCAGCTATTTTTTTTTAGTGAAAAACCTCCAGCATATGGGTGTGGTTGCAACTGTATTTTTGTGAGGCTTCGGTGATGAAACATTTGTTCGTTTGATGAGTTTTGTGGTTGCTGTGTGTTAGATGCTTTAGAGATTATTTTGAATGTTCACAACATAATTCTTGTTAGACAACTTCCGATGGTTTCGGGTTGATGAAGTTGCAAATTTAGGGGAGTGTTTTTATCTCGAGTGTTTTCTTTATTTATGTTACTTTAGATTCAATCACTTGAGTTGTTTTATTACCATCTTTATTACCAGTCATTGTTGCAAAAATCCTCTGTTGAGGTTAGCAGGAAATTGTCGTGTTATTGAGAGTGAAATACTTTCATGGAGTGTGAAAACGAGTGGATAGTGTCGACTCAGTAAAGTCTTATGTAAAACTGTTCTTCTTCAGTAAAAGTGATTAAGCTAGGTGAGAGCCTCGCAGATGTAGGCAAGGTGTGTCAAACTACGTTACCAAATCTTGATTGTCAATTTGTTTATTGCTTGTTTAATTTTTCTGTTTATGTTTTTCTGGAAAATTAACAGTTGTTGATACAGTTGCTTTATATCAAGCAACTGAAATAACATTTTTGTGAAACTACATCCTTTGAATTTTTCAAAAAGAACTCGAAAATAACATTTTCCAAAGTTCCAATTATAAGGAATTACTTTTGCTCTTTATCCCTATCCAAGTCTAGCAATTGAGACAGAGACTGCCTTGGAAGTTCAACTGATTGTCTTGTATGGATGTATTAACATAAATGAAATTTCCACATTATTCAACAAGCTTTACTTCTACATATAATTAACATACGTTCAGTTATTCCCCAAAACTTTAAACAAATATTGCTTTAAATATTCTAAAGGCCTATCTGCATCACCTAAAATGAGATAGGCATCCAAATGGAATTTCCCCCAACCCTCCTCGGCTATCCTTAACTGTTTGACATATATGCACTTGAACTAGTTAATATGCCAATTTTACTCCCATTAGATTTAGAATGATGTATGCCATTGACCCTTTAAGCTAATAACCAAACTAATACCTCTTAAGAGCAAACTTCCCGTCCTTGTAGCTTTGGTTTTTGTCATGTGCAACAACCTACACAAAAAATTGCTTGGCAACTTTTATATGAACTTGTGAAAAAACATATTGCAACACTTGTGCACTAGCAAGTATGCTATGTAAGTACTAATTATAATAAAAATGTCAACAGTTCAAGTACGGGAGAGAGTCTAGAAGAAACTGACAAGCCAAAGTATTCGTACAATATGACATCAAAACACACATTTTGGTCCCTGAACTTAGATCTCCATTCTATTTTGGTCCCTACATCTATTTTTTTTTTCAATTTAGTAAATCAAAATCAAGAGATTTTACCTATTAATTACATTTTAAGGCCATATTGTAAGCTTTTAACAAATATTTTCATTAAGGATATGTTTTTTCAATCTCCACTGATTGGAATCTAACATAGATTCATAATGCAAATACAAGGACTAAGTTGGAAAGTTCTAAAGGCTGAATTTAGAGAGACTAAATTAGATATTTGGCACTTTTGGGACACTGATAGCACGTCGAAACGTTAGTCAAAATAAAATAACTAAACCTACTACTATAGCAGTGGTGAGGCAAGATCGATCCCACAGAGAAAGTGTGTAAAGTTATTGAAATAAAATTAATCGGTGTTTAGGTTTAGGGGGGTTTTGGATTTTGGAAATAAGAAAATAAAATGAAACTAGACTAAAAAAAACAAATTAAAGAAAACATGCGAAAAATGATAAAAGTGAGGAATTCAGTAGGGACCTAGTTCTTTGGTTCAATCTCGACCTACACCCTAATTAAACATATTTCATTGATTTGTTGTTCTCTGACCTCTCCTAGCAACTATTAATCGTAAGTTAATAATTAACCTAACCTTAGGTATTGTTTAATCAAGATACGATTGTTAATTAAACCTAACCACTGAATAACCTAGGATATGATCTCTAGATTTAATTAGGCAGTAGCATTACGAATTAGGAAAACTTATTAATTAAGGCAACAATCATATACGATACGTCATTTAACTTAGTTCATGTTATCCCTAATAATTACGAATCATTAGTCGCTACACATGAATTTCAACTTAACAATTACGGATTATATCTAAATTCTAGCAATGGGTTTGCAAATAAACGATTCAACGAACGCATTCAAATCATCTTCTCATAATACCCAAATAATAGACCTAGGATAACATAATCAATTTCTAAAGAGAGTAAGAATAACAAACATAACAAAAAATATGTTTAACTGGGTTCGTTAACGTCGATGTCACCTCCGAACCGACATTGGGATGTCTAGCCCTCCAGGGTCTCTCCTGATGGAGAGCTTTACCCCTTATCTTCATTAAAATCAAGAGCTCCCAAAAACATTTGCTTCAGCCCCAAGGAAGAACCCCAGTCGAAGACCCCCTTTATAGTGCCTCCCTCTCTTCTCTATTCTCTACGCTATTATTCTATCTATTTAGTAATTTAATTATTGGTCCAATTTACTATTCACACCCCCTTATTAACCTTACACTTCTACTATGTCTGCGTTTCTTTCCTTGGAGTGTGCGTTTTCGTGCCTTGGCTTGGATTGCTACTGTGTCGTTTAATCTCTTGGTTGTCCCTAGCGTGCGCTACATTTTTGTGTGGACTGCTGTGCGTTTTGCTGCTGACGTTTTCTTCTTTTATGCTATCGTTTCACGCTGTTGTTTTATTTCTTCTTATTCACGCTTCTTTAATTAAAACCCTGACGCTACCTCATGATGCACTGCATTTTATGCTGATCTGCTCACCAATTATTTAACGTTGTTGTTTAACTAATAAACTGTTGCATTTTCTTCGTATTGTGCATATGTTTTGGTCTATTTATTTCCACCACATGCAGGTTTCATGCTTCCACCTGCTGCACCTTAGCTCCATGGATGTTGCCTTATACATTGTCCATTAATTAACTTATTGCATGGCCATTAACTTAACATAAATTGCATGTAAAATTCCATGCATAATCATACAGCTCACGTTCTTTGCATTTTATGCTTTCATTTTTCTTATCTTCTTTTTGTCTTTTAATTTTCTTCTTCTTGCTCCAAGAAAACAAGTGAAAATTAATCTTCAGAAAATGACCCAAATATCATGCTTTCGACTGACTTAAGCTCCATCACTTTCAAATTGTGCCTAAAACCACATATGAACTAAGGTGAGTATCTTAAGCAATTTTATGTCATTAATCGCTAAGTGTTATGAAATAATAAAATAATCAATTAAGCACATGTCAAACATAAGCAATTTTCCTTCGTCATTTCATTAAAAGGTCAAAGATGGTTTACATGAACAAGTTTGCGAATACATATTGCCCACTAAAAACCTAATATCGATTCTAATTGTAAGAGACACAATGATAATTGTCAACCACAAATTTTTTTTTGAAGTTAGTGTATATAGTTTTGTTTCTAAATTCATTAAGGCCACAATATCATTAACCATATAACTATCAACAAGATGATGGAAAGCTTACATATCTCCACCTAAAAAGTTGTCCACAACAATAGCAAAGTATGTCTTCTATAGTATGCATACCAAAAAGCACCATCTTTTCTTCTTGGGTTCCTACTGAAACATTCACCTTATTGCATAGGAAAAAGTTTTACATCCTAGCTTTTAAATATTCAAAATTGATTATTGAAATGAAAACAAGGATATCATTTGTATCAACATATCGATATTGAAATATCAAAATGTTTGCTTTTAAATGATGTAAATTAACTACATGCCTAAAAAATTTGGGATAAAACTTTTTAACTAAGAACACTCAAAAACTAATTTTTATTATGGTAAGGCATTTATATTCAAAAAAATTTCTTTTTTCTCATTGAGAGTAAGGAAACCCAGAAATGTAACATCCCACCCTCATCGGGAAGGGTAGAATAGTAATTTTGACATAGGATGAGATGGATTGGGATTAATTAGGACTGTTCATGCATACTAGAATTGGGACATAGTGAATTTTGTGCACG
>JAOSBL010000001.1:19317221-19328256 GCA_027568915.1 Erythroxylum roraimae | reverse complement strand
GTCTTTTAAGGCACGAACTGTCCTGTGGTTGCCTAGGCCACGACAGTTCCATGCTATGCAATTCATGGCTCTCGGCGGGTCTGCTGAGCAAGACCGGCCGTTAAAATGTCTTCACTCCGAAACTCTTCTGCGGGAATCACAACCTCGACGTTTTCCTTCTCATGGATGGATAGATTCTGAAGACCTTGGTCCATCTCACAATACCCAACCAGCAAAAAACTGAAATCGACTGAGAAAAACGCTCACAGAGGAACTACCCAGCACAATCTTGGCCGACTAAAACTTGCACTCTTGAGAGAGAAAGGGAGGCAAGACGAAAAAAACCCATAACTCCAAACTTATTTAATTGAACTTAGATTAAGGCTAAAATACACTTTTAAACCTTAACCTACTCTTTGTCTCTGTTGTAATTAGTGCCAAACAAAGTGTTTGGTTCTAAATCACCACTCTTAGGTAGCCCTCAAAGCAATGAAAGACCATCAAAATTCAGAACATGTAATGGAAGAAACAAATCACCTTGTACTCAAGTATTTTGGTATGATCAATCTTTTATTGAGCAGGCAAGAGACGAATGGCTTTAGATCAGTATTGAGGGAGAACGATAAACAATTGAATTAAACAAACAATTGGGTAAGTTAAATGCACAGAACAAACGAGAACTAAGCTGACGGGAGCAATAATTGGTAACTTTGATTTTGAAAAGATGATTTCTTAAATTTTTAAAGATGTTCGTGGTAAAATTAATACAATTCCTCTAACGTATTAATGAATTTTGAGAAGATTAGGTATAAAATTAGGTATAATTTTTAATTTTTAATTATAATACGTACTTAAGATTGAATATTAAAATAAAGAAAAAACAAAAACAGTTCGTGAACTTATTATCCCCCTTTTAAGTCTTAACTAAAACTAAAGTCTCCCTACTCGTTGCAACACCCACATCCCCGCCCCACACCAAACGTTGTGAATACTCTGAGAAAACCAGGGGAAGAAGAGAGCTGTTTGCAAATGGAGTTGTTTAACTATTGTATTGGTGTTAAGATAATGTGTCTTTTGTTATCAATGCCCATCGTATCGTCAAAAGATCAACTGAGCTCAAGAGAGTGTGAGGATCTAGGGTTTACGGGACTTGCTCTTTGCTCTGATTGCAGTACTCTTGCTGAGTATGTCAAGGACCAAGGTGCCTTTTTCTTTCTCTTCCCTATCGTTTATGGTTTTTAAATTATCCTTTTTATTAATAAAGTTTATGTCTTTCGGTGTTCTTTTTCTCCCAGTTATCTTAATTGTCTCTTCCTGTCTAGATTCTTCGAATTCTCTTTTTGGGAATTGTTATAATTTTGTGTTTGGTGTCTGGGTTTTGATCCATTTTCGGATTGGTAGTTTACCTGATCGATAATTTAGTTCTTGTAATCGATGTTAGTCCTTTGAGTTGCTTCACTTTTTAGGCTATGATTGATTTGAGGTAAAGTTTTTAATGGAATAGAATGAAATGGAATGAAATGGTTTATAATAGACTTGAAGGCAAATATAGAAAATTGTTGTTTGGAAGGGATGAAAAAGTTCGTAATGTAATATAGTGAAATGTTGCTTGGATGAAGGATTTATAATATAATATAGTGTATTATTTTATATTTCATCATAAACTTCCCAAGTTGGAGGGTTTCTATTTTTAGGGCTTAGGATGGAACAAGATGTAATATGAAATTCTCCTCTTTCATTCCATTCCATTATAAAGTTTTCTCTCAAACGATAGAATAATATTACATTCTATTCCATTTTATTATAAAACCCCCAACCAAACATACTCTTAGGTAAATTTGTAGATTAGTATCAAATGGTATTTGATAAGTTATTTTAGGGTGGAAGCTTGGAGCATCTTAAATTGGAGTTTTCCCTCTGCCAAATCTATTTATTTAACCTTGTTGCAAAGCCGAATTATATGAGGAATCTAGTGAAGTAATAGAGTCATTTGAATAAGTGTCTCATATTTTGTCTGAAATCCTGTGGTTGCAGAGTTGGTATCTGATTGTCTCAAGTGTTGTACTGAGGATTCTGACGATTCTATGAGTAAGGTATGTTTCTGGATCACAGCATATGATGGCAAATGAAAGCTATGCTCAGAAAAATGTGCTTTGTGGATCACTTCTATTCCTTTTCTAATCTTTTATTGGCACCCCTAATAGGTTCACTGAAGAGATCCATATCGAATGAAAAGACAGGTTTTGTTGGAATGTAGTTAATACGTTTATGATGTTATAGGTTTCCAGCCGTATCTTGGGTTTCATCAATATATACAAAATTTAGATACCTCTATATCAGATTAAATCGTACTCCTGTTTTCCCATATTGATCTTCTTTTTTATTTTTCAATTCTTACTCTGCTTGCGGTTATATCAAAGTATGACCTACAGAAATATGTTTAAACTCATTCAGGTTGTTGCATGTGATTGTTCTATATTTATTTACTTCTGAAATTATTGGAGTTAGGTCCTTGTTAGTGTACTGAAACTTAAAACGGGTCTGATCTGTGCTACTGCAGATAACCTACTCAGGTGCAATACTGGAGGTTTGTATGAGGAAGTTGGTTTTCTACCCTGAAATTGTTAGTTTCATTGAAGAAGAGAAGGAACAATTTCCTACTGTTAAAGTACAGTACATATTCAATTCTCCGCCCAAATTAATCATGCTGGATGATGAGGGACAACCTAAAGAAACTATCAGGTGAGCTGAATTTTCAATATGATAGTTTCTGCTTGTAACTAATTCATGGAACTTCAGATTGAGATGATCACTTGACTGTTTAAGGGTTAAGAATTACAAATCCAACAGACCATCTCTTTCTGTTTTCATCGTTTCATACTGATGTGCACTCCAATTAAAGTCATTTAACTCATTTTATTCTTTTCTCCCTGAAAAGTACGTGATGACACAAATTCCCAGGCTAGTTATGGTTATTTTTCTTTCACGTATAGACTCCTGTTTAACCAACGTCTCCAGTTTCCTAGAAAATTAATCTTTGGAAATGATGTTGATTAGCTTTTAATTTGACCTCACTTTTTAATCGCCACATTTAGGACAAGTTTATACTACCCCCATGGTTGGAAGCAATAGGCCTTGCGTCAAGCATTTTGGAGTAATTAGAAACTATTATGCTACGCTGTCTTGATTTCTTGCTACCTGGATTGTAAATGTTGTATTTCGTATAAATATTCTTTTTACTCTATTGTTTTACTTTTCAGAATTGACAACTGGAAACGGGAGCATGTGGAGCAGTTCCTGAAGGGGAAGGTGAATCCAAAATAACTAGAGGAATTTTCTTGAATCGCTGTTAATTAACTTATGCATCACAGTTTTCAATTACTTGGATTCGTTGATGAACGAATCAACTTCAGTGCAGTTAAAAAGTATTACCATTTTAATTGCCTTGTGACTTTCCTGTGTATGTGAAATTCCAGAGTAACAGGAATACTAAACATGCTCATTATGTTGTTGAAATGCACTATAGGCAATTAAAAACAGCCTTTTGTTGCATATAGTAGGCTTATTCGTTCTTAGTGGTAGTCTTGCATTATTCAAAAAGAGTCAAACTTATCATGAATGTTGTCAAATGAATTAACCAGGGTGCTTAATCACTTGGTGTGTTTTCCTAACAAGATTTAGCACCCCAAAAGTTAGATCTTACCAAGTAATTCTGTTGCATATCTATACTTATTGGTTGATTTTTTCACTCAATCAAGGATCAGATGAAATAAGAGTATGTATCGACTAAATGAAACAAGAACGAGTAACCGTGTACCAATTGATCCACTTTTGCAGATCATCATATATTAAATATAAGGCTTGCAATTTACATTTCAGCTATTCAGAAGGCTTCTTGATTGCATTTCCATTGCCTAACAAAAATACGTTAGTTATCTTTCACACCTTGTCTAAAAACTTTGGACTACTTGTCCCAAAGTCCGAACCACGATTTGTCTCATTGGAACTCTGAAATAGGCTAATCAGATTTAGAAGCGGTCTTAATGGGCGCCCAGATATCTGCGCCGTTGCTACCTGTAATGCCTGCGGTACACGAGACCGGGACAAGGCACAAGCCCCAGCTTCTTAAACTGTTGTATTGCTCCAACTCCTGTATCAGAGCGAACATTTTCTATTATCATTTGTCCTAATCATGATGCGATCACAAGATGCTGGTGTGATAAAATAATCATCTGTGTCTACCTGATGATTATATCCTTACCTGCATGTGCATCTGATCTGGCCGTGTGTTTTGGAGGAGGTAGGGAGCGCTCAACGCCTGGAATCATCCAAACAATTGCGTAGAATAAGAAAATTGAAGGAACTAAAACATCATTGCACTTCGAAATTTCATAGCCCTCAAATATTATTCAAGTAAGCAAGAAATTCGGCATGAGCGAAGTTGATATACAATAACTTTCAAATAAGTTACCCATGCAGCCTCCAGTAGCATACTTGTAATTACAGTATAAAGGTTAATAAGATTAAATGAATGGTCGAGGTCAACCTATTTAAATCACAACTTGGAACAGCAAGTCTTTCTTTCCAGCTAGAGAATATAATGAACAAACAGAAGTAAAATAAGTAAGAGGAGCCAGACCTTAACCTGTTCATGAAGGAAGCGGATATATTCCATGGCTTCCAAAAGGACAGAAGCCGTATCCGTCTGCATAAAAAAAGGGTTTAGAATTAGAGCTGACAATAAAGAGGCATCAATATTAAATAACTGTACTCTAGGCACCTTTCCATACGGTGAAACAAGCTGCTGCAGAGCTGTTATTCGTTCACCAACCTTCACTTTGTTCTCCTATTACCAAAACACATTATAATAAACAAAATTTTAATATGACAAAGCGCCTATGGAACTAGATATGATTTCAGATTTAGAAGGAAGGCCAGGTTCATAATAATTATCTGACGGTAACCCGCTTTTAGCTATGTTTATTTATATCTCCAATGGTGTAGTATTTCCTGGCCGAAAGAATTGCTTTTCATCAATGCATGCCATGGGAACATCTTAAACTTAAAAGCCAACCATACACATTCATAGGTAGCTTGACTAAACTCTCATAAAGTATCCACTGACAACAGCAAACAATAGAAAAACTATGCTCCCCAATATATTTTGTGGTGAAAAGATGTAAGATGGGTGGTGATACCCAAAACCTCTGAAGTTTGGTACAAAGATACTAGGATAATGAAGTGGTTGTATCTGCGAAGCGAGATATATAATTACAAAATAACAAATGATTGGTTATGACTAAACAAGAGGCTATTATGCTAGAAACAAGCAAAAAGTAAAAGATTATTAAAAATCAGTGGTAAGACTTACGCAGAATGCTCAATCTACTTCACTAACTTTAAAAACCTTGCTAGTGACATTAAGAAACGAGCATAAAATATCCAGCAGAAAAACAAGAATGGGGAAGAAGGAAGGAACCTTAGGGGAGCTGGAAAGATCAGCTTTGTGTCGTTTACTTGCAAGACAAGTGAGGCTGCCTTGGTCTAGTGAGCAAGGGCTTCTTTTGTTTTCCATCATATTCTGCAACTCTATCTGTTGTTCTCCCTGCACATAAACAGTAAAAAATTGCCTTACTTGTTGGAAGCCAAAGGAAAGACAATCACCATACATGCACCAACTCAAATAACCGCCAGTGGACAGTAATGCATCCACTCAAATTTCTGAATAAGTAATCACACCCCATCATGCGTCCACACTACACGAAGGTAAGGCAGGGGAAGTAATGACCTTCAATGGATGTAGAGATACAATACAAGTCCTTAGAATTCGTTCAAGTATCAACTCTCTGACAGACGGTAGACAATATAAGTAACTTCGTACGTGCTATGCAAGAGTAGATATTCCATATACTCTGCAAAAAAGCTGGAGTTGCAAAATAATCTATCCAGTAGGAGTTATTCTTTTTCCAAAGTAAAAACAGCCTCGTTTTTTAACCATATAGACACAAAAGAAAGGAGACATGAACAGAGAAGGAAGAAGACAAAAGTTCTTCCTGAATAAATCTTCCACAGTATTAGAAACTCTGGTCCTACTTTAGAAGGGTGATCTTCTTTTACCCCATATGAGGTAGGACCCTGATGATGCATTCCACTCCAAGAATTTGAATGAACACGCCAACACCCGTGACACAAAATGGATTGGATGATTATGGTTGACCGCACTATGATATTGATTTTAATCGTAAGAACTAGGAAGCATCCAAGGCAGGCACCTTCGTAAACATACTCCGGAACTTGATATCTACCTTTGTGTGTGTCTCATAAAATATTCACAGGTTGCAAGAGAGAGATAATCACAACAACTCTCCACGTGAAGCTCAAATACTCGATAACATAAGCATATATTATGGACATACTTAGAAGGAACATCACCAGAATTAACTATTGTATGCTCCAAACAGACAACAATGTAATGAGACACGCAACACCTAATGTTTTTAGTTGAGAAATAAAATATCCCATTTGATCAATTAATAAATTGACTTCATCCTCATAATCAATTTCTAAAAATGTCGTTAACAAAGCTTAATCATAACACATAGGCTAATCTTACGGTTGAAAATACACCATCAGAAACATAAGTTAACGAAGTTTTATACATCAAGAAAATTATAAACAGAGATTGAAAAGTGGGCCCAGATTGCGAGTTCAAACCAAACCATGCATGGAAGGAAACTTCAATGAATCCAATTTTGCATTTATAATCTAACCATCCACTTAGATTCCCAGCCTCAAATTATATATCTTAAGTTAACCAACTGTATTTCTGCAGATACAGTCAAGAAAATAAACATTCTTATTTAAGCAGTCCTAGATAAAAAGCAGCAGTTTTAAGAGACCCAAAGCTACAATTCTTGGCAAATAAAAGAAAGAAACCTGTTTACGTTTTAACTTCAAGCAACAACCAAGCACAATCTCGAAAAGGAAAAATAGTAGAAACGAGAATAAAGGTTTGAGGATTCACCCAGAACTCAAGAGACTGCATTGCCAGAGCTGCAGCTTTAATATTATAACCGATATCCTCCAAGACCCGCCTCCCAAATCACCTCAATTCAATTAGTAATCAAGTGAAAGCCACCAAAAATGGCTTTAATTGAAGTTTTTGTCAACGGAGCCGACAACGCAGGAGCCCTCTTCTCTTCTCTCTTATCACAGCAACAAGAGTAAAGACTGGAACTTTTTGACAGATCTTTGTCAGCTTTTGCGTCCACAGAGTTGAAAATTAGAAACATCTATTAATTGAGCGCTTTCCTTGTTTTGCTTACAAAGGCTAGACAAGATAAAAGGAAAGGAGCAGCACTTTTTACTCCGAAAAGGTTCCTTTGCAGTCAGAAATAACTTATCAGCAGATGTTCAGGCCTCGAAGGGGAAAAAGAGAGGCACCATACAAGAAAGCCGGTCGATGTCTGGCAGAAGAAGCTCATGCCAGAAAGCAAAACAAGAAGCTAAAAGAAAGTAGTGTGTGAAAGTGAGAAAGTTGTGTAAGTAGGAAAGCAGAGAAGGCCATGGAAGGCTGTTTTATAAAGTTTGTTAATCATCGGCTCTATGAAAAAAACAACATTCCTCCACACAAGTAAGAATTAGATTTAGTCCTTTTCTTTATCTGCCCTTTTTTCAAAAAGTTTAGATGACAGCTAATATACAACCCATGATAGAGAGAGACGGGAAGAGGTGTCCATTGATCTAACTCTACATATAGTCAATTTAACAACCAATGCTTGAAAATGATGTATGACTGTAGAACTCTAAAAATGTCTTCACTTTCTCCTTCTGTCGCCTAGCTTTCCTAATTCAATTTAACCCTAAATCCCTTCTAATTATTAAAACCCAAAGCCAAACTTGACCAGTTGGCTTTTGATGGTTGCATTGAAGCACTGTAGTACTTCACTTGCATAATCATTGTTTTAAAAACTAGACTTCAAATTTAAAGATGATAGCACCTAAGTTTAGATTCAAATGATTTTAATGATTAAACTTATACTCTGGTTGATTTGAGAATTAATTATTCTAAATAAATATTATTTTGCTTAAAAAATTTGAGTTTCGGGTAGACCTAAACTTGAATAATTCAGATTTGGGCTCAATTAAAAAATATTATTGTATATTTTAAATTTTAAATTTTTTTAAAAAAAAATTGGCTGGATTGGTCATAAAATAACCAATTGTTATTTTTATTTAAATCAGTAAGACAAATAATTTAAGAAAGCAATAAGATTAGTGTTACTGTTAATGATCCTAAGTAAACAAGTAGTTTCAAGTTCAAGGTTGATTTATTTTAAATATCAATTAAAACAAATGCTTTTGTATATATTCTCGTTATGTTTGTTGCTATCTTATAAAATTTGTTAAAAATTATTTTTTTATCATACTGAAAAGACAAAAATAAAAATGCTTATTATCGGGTCGGGACGGGTTTTCTTTGGCGGGAAATTGATGTCAGGGTAGTTTCTAGATTCAGGTGAACGGATCCTGACAGCGGGACCCACTCTTCCATATTTGTGTATTCTTTTTTCCACGCGCCGTACTGACTAAAAACAGAGCATAAGTAATCATGGAATAGGTGTGGCAGGAATCCATTGGTCAATAGAAAGCACGTCCTGATTTAGAAAGTGTGAAAAGGTTTTACGAGATTTGAGAAGTAGAAAGAAGCTTCAGAGGTGGGCCCATACGACACCTCGTCTCGTGCGCAAAAGTCCACGGAGGGAGGTTATAGATTCGTCATAGGTAGGACCCACACGGCTTTTGTGTTTTGTCTGATTTCTGGTAGGAGGAGTAGGTAGTCAAGTGACGAGCAGTGATCTTTCTTACTTAACGGTTGTACAAATTTTTAATAAAAATATGACTTTTGACTTCTATACGTATAAACCTTTGTCCACCAGTAATTCAACCAGAGCAATTTTTTTGAATCTACAGTTGCCTCATTATGTGTTAAAAAGGAAAATATATGTATGTATCGAATTTACTTCTAGAAAGATGCACTATATATCATCTTTGGGATCATTTTTAAAAGTTATAAAATAATCCATAAAAATTAGTCTTTTAATATATTGTGTTATATGATTTTGTAATTTTACATCAATTATGTTTCTAAAAATCATAATAATAGAAATTAAAAATAACAACAATCTATTTATTTCTATTATTATTTACTCATATTTTACATATAAACAATAACCACAAACTAGTATATAAAAAAGATCACTTAATTATTACACAAATATAAAACTAAAGTAAATACAAAGTATTTAAAATATTATAATTATATCATATAATAAAGAATAATTACATCAAAACTTAAAATGTAAAAAACAATAAAGTCTCATGACTATAAATATTATAATAAAAGTTTGTACTGAGAAAAATAACCAAGTATAAGCAAAAACTGAAATAAAAATATTTACAATTGAAAGTTTTATATTTATATTGTACAAATAGAATTTAATATATACATCAAATACAAGTGAAATTAAAAAAAGAAAATAAATGAAAAATTTTGAACTTCATTTAATCAAATATGTGCTAGTAGCATTGACCACAATTCTCATTTGGTATAAAATTATCATCATTAAGAAGATTTACATCATCACTTTCATTTAAATTCTTTGTACCAATTAACATATCAATACTTTTTCCATTTAAGATTATCTATCAAGTCACTTTCATCTATTAAATTTAATTTCTCAAAAAAATCAATCCACTAAAAGATCGATATGATTAAGGCAAATTGAATCTACATAACTACTTGTTCCATTAAAAGTCTCAGTAAACAAACAAAATTTAATTATTAAAAAATTGTAAAAAAAATTATATTTAACTTAGTAATGATAATAGCATACCTTTCTTGAAAGTTTAAATTGTATCAAACAAAGACTAAGTAGTTCAATCTTTTATATTCCAATGTATTCCTTTTCTTAAAATGGAAGAATTCAAATGTGCTTCAATTTTTCACACCCTATTGCACTTACATATTGATTCATAATTCAAATTGTAAATCTTTGCAATTCTGAAACTCCACTTCCGAATGGGTCCCACTAAACAATTGTAAGAAAAAAAAATGTAACCTTGTAAATAAAATAAAATGATGATCAATTTTTAACAAGTAACAAAAGTAAAAAATATATATATATCTAGATTAAGTTTGCCTCTTTGACGAATAGTAATGAGCATCCCAAAATCACCAGAAGTTTCCTTATAAACTTTCTTTTATGAGCTTAGGAGATCTTGCACAATCTCATAGGCAACAATTGTTGTAATAGTTGATAGCATTTCCTTATTAACTTTAACTTTATTTGTAAAATTTGGTCTAAAATAGATGCTAGGATTAAAAAATTTTATTTTTTATATTGACTTTGATTGGTTCCTTCGTCCTCTTTATGGCATCATAAAAGTAACTCATTTTTACCTTCTCATCATTATCAGCCAAATGAAGGACTCTCACCAAAAGTTCACAAACTTGGATTGCAAAAAAATTTATGATATTTAAGTATAATTCTAGAAATCTCCACTTTAGCATTAGATCTAACATAAGGAGATGCAACTTACTTATCACTTGTAAACATTTGTCTAGATCTTTCTTTATTAAAACAAGAAACTAAAGTAAAAATAAATTACTCGTAAATCTTGTAATAGCAGGATGACATAAATTCCTATCATTATCAATAATAAATTGAATAATATTTTCTAGCTCAATTTTATTTACAACTTCATCAAATATCTTAAACAAAGTCAAAATTTTTAATAAAGCCAGATGCATCAAGAGACTTAAAAACATTGTCCCCTTAGTAAAATAAACCAAAAATTGAAAATAAACTCTTTTATTTCATAAATATAACTGCTCAGAAGTTTACTTATGTAGTCATCAATTAAAGAAATTTTATATTCTAGACCATAAAAGGAAATATTGTTGGGTCCCGAAAATTTTTTTCTTTTATTTTCTTTTATTCTATTTGATTTATTTATTATTTATTTTGTTTATCTCTTAATTCTGTTTTTAATT
>JAOSBL010000001.1:19280504-19294138 GCA_027568915.1 Erythroxylum roraimae | reverse complement strand
GAACATGAGAAACGTTTGTGATGAGAGATCACACTCCATGATGGTATCAAATCTTAAAAAATTAACACTCGTGACCTTAGCAAGAAAAGAACAATGGCAATCTTTCTTCTGACATTTCCTTAGGCATAGCATATTCATTGACAGAATACAACATACCTCTCAAAAGAAACATACCTCTCCAAAGCAGTTGATTAAATTCAGAAACTAATCATACCTCTCAAAAGAAACACAGGGCATCATCCAAACTACCCACAAACAATCAGAAACAATCAGAACAACATACATACCCTGGGAAACAGAACAGCAGAAGCACTTTCGTAGCGTTTGGAGACAACAAATGAGGCTCTGGGAAATAATGCAACCCAGGATTCCTACACAGAAACAAACAAACAAGTTAAAAATTTGGAAAGAGCTAACAACATAAGAAGAGCTATGCCCTAGTTCCACAGATGGAAATTGCACATGTAGTACAGACACCCAAACCGAAGGTCTCCATTTGCCACAAACGTCCTCCATTTCTCACTCCAGATCAGAAAAAGAAAAAAACAAAACCAGGTGGACCAATTTCTTAAACCACAGAATGAAGATCTTCAGAGGCACCGTATTTTGTAACGATATACAAAAACTTACCAGTGGAAGACGACTCCTAGCGTCCGAGAGTGTTGGCCATCGTGCGACAGAGAACCGTGCAAACAAGCCCACCGTGCGAGAGCAACGTGAATCTGGGAAGAAGGGAAGGGGGCCGTGCGAGGGAAGAGTATCCGGGCAGATGATGAGAGAAAGATGGAGGAGTCAGACGAGAGGGGTTTAAAAAAAAGAGAGAGGTCTTTTGTTCTGGGAACAGGGACAATTGATTTCTGTCCTCCGATTTTGGAGAGGACAGAAATTTATGTCCCTGTCCTCCGGAGACAGGAGATGGGGACGCGGAGACAAGAAGCAAACACCCACGGAGACAGAATTTTTCTGTCTTGTCCACTATTCCCGGGGACGGAAACACTATCCAAACGCTACGTAAGCCAATTATACGAGGGGACTAATAACATAAGAGTTCCATTTCCTCTCTAGGAGTCCTACCAAATAACCCTAAACACCATTTTAACATTCTGACAATTATTAGCGTCGAAAAGCAAAAATCTTCTGTAAGAATATGAATTCGTGGATGGTACATAAAGTACAAACAAGTTGATAAGTCGCTAGTTGACAGAATTAAGACTAGATAGCAACAATGTTATACTTTTCCAAGACACTGAAGTCGCTAGTGTTTAATATTTCACATAAAAGCCGCCAACATACATTGTGGTTAAACCATACGGAGTGTTGAAATTGTTAGACAACTGCAACCACAGTACCAAGAAGAACATACTGAAATTTGGCTGATTTCATCCATTGCCATCCCTTTAAAAGCTTCTGAAATTTCATCACCATAATAGATAGATAATTAGATCCTAATTTCATGTTGCAAGCACTATACAAAACTGTTCCTCACTGCAAAACAGCAGTATGTGAAGGTGGATCTCGATCACTTTATGGTTTAGACGATCTCCATCACTTTATGGTTTAGACATTCTCCATCAAGTCTATCAACTATCCAAAGAATGGGCGAAACTAATGTTGAAGGAGTTCCTATTCCTGTTTGGAATTTGAAGCTAAATAAGACCTCAGTATGCGTCTGTACTTTTCAGGACTGTCATATACAGTTGTGGTATTGAGAATTGTCTTTTCTAGCCAAAACTTATCAAACTCTTTCTTTTCTGTCAACTTTTGGCAAAATCTTTTCCACTTGTACATGACTCTCTTCAACCGGACACTCTTGGTTCCTGAAAAAAGAAATTTGATGTAGTCTTTCCATAGCCGAGTCAGCTCCTCTCCAGTGATGATGTAAATGTACTACAACAAAAACATTAGCTAGACGGTTAAACATAGATGCCAGTGAACCCTTTTCCCAGACAATGAAAACAATCATCGCCTTTTAAATCATATCACAGAGCATGGCCTGTATATTATAGAAATTGAAGTGTCACAATAACAATGCAATTAGATACACAAAGGGCGAACAGGGAGTTCAGCTTGCATTGTAACATGGGACAATTTTTCAACGTTCACTCTAGGAACGTTAGGACTTCTGTCATTTAGAATATATTACGTTGCTTTACCACACTAGCATGCAATCTCACCAATTTCACCACTTCAATTTGAGCACACATTAATGTTTTAAACCAGCCAACTATCACCTTATCTGAAGTCATCGCCGAACAGATGTGGTATTGATGTTATATTCAGTTATATTATCTCCTAACAGATGTGGTATTGATGTTATATTCAGTTATATAAAATTCTTCTCTTCAACTCTCTACTAATGGTGAAAAATAAGTAACATTCTAGACATAGATTCACACAAGATAATGGGTCCTGAGCCAAAATCCCCATAATCGGAGAGCTAAGATATTATTACCACAAAGATGAAGCCAAGGGTAGCCAAGGTCACTTGGATAGTTTCATCAACAATTTCAGAAAAGCCTCCATCCTCAGAATCCCCAAAACCATCTCCACCACTGCCACTGCCACCACCACCGCCACCACCTGCACCACCACGCGGAGGATTTTTGCCACTGTCTGCACTGTAGAATTCTTGAGTCTTAATCTGCTCCCTTAGCAAATTTTCTACTGCCTCTCCCTTGAAAGCTCCAAAAGCTTTTTGGACGGATTTCCAAGGAGATTCCTGATAAAATTTACAAGTTTAGATGAACACTACAGAATTTGGATCATGTTAAAAAGGAATGGAACTACATAAAAAGATCTTAAATTATCTTCTACCTTCACTATTTGGACCTCAATTCAATTCAAAGCTTCTCCAAAGGTTAAGCACAGACTAGCTTCATTCTATGCATTAAAAACTAAAGGTAATTACGTATAAACCAAATCAGTCAAGATATGGTTAGAATATCTGAGATTAAATGGAAAAACAAAAACATATATTGTCAGATGAGTAGCTTAGTTTGTATCTCATAAAGTTTTTAAAAGAACCAGTTCTCAATCTAAAAGTTGCATTCTGTTGCATGTTTCAGTATACTTCAGCTGATATTTTAAATGACTTCAATTAAGTAACCATCATCACTTGGTAATTAGCAATACCAAACAAATGAAAACTGATTCCATCATTTCCATTACTTCTCAATTAATGATGAGGTCTTAGAAGGGGCAAATATATGGAGAATAGTCCTTCCCATTTTTATTTTACCCATTACAAATTCGGATTTAAAGGGAAAGAGATGCTACCCCACTGTTTCTTTCAGACTCATCTTTACCACCAAATAAGCAAACTGTTGTTAGTTGTTGGCATTTTATTGCAGTTCCACACTGTTGGCGCTTCAGTATAGGGCCACACTGCTGGACAATTGAAGAACTAGTAGGAAGTGTCAAAGATTTTGCAGAGAAGCAATTGACACGAACTGGTAAAACACATCTTGTAAGAGGTTGATGATATAATTGTGGTAGTCCCAAGGCGCACAGAGTGGGTTGGCAAGGATTTCCTTGAATGCAAGTTGTCATTTGCAACTTCAGCCAGCTTCTTAGCGATACATTAATCAGTAAACCACTATATTTACAGATGAATGTACAATGT
Source organism: Erythroxylum roraimae (assembly GCA_027568915.1). NCBI lineage: Eukaryota > Viridiplantae > Streptophyta > Magnoliopsida > Malpighiales > Erythroxylaceae > Erythroxylum > Erythroxylum roraimae. Next base: position 19,290,516 of record JAOSBL010000001.1, on the reverse strand, counting down.
ACAATCATGTTAGACAAAACATTTGGCATTTCCAATACATGAACAAAGGCACACTTACTACAGGCTTGTAAATAGAACGAAAAACTAAAAAAAATCCAACAGGAAGGAGATAAGAACAACTTTTGTTTCAAATTAGTTCTGGAAAACAACAGAAGAATATAATGATCCAGTATTAGTATATCTATCAGCACACTCAGTGAATCAATAGCGGTATGCATTTGTAGTTTCAAAAAGTACAGAGCGACTGATTACACCACATGATTACGCAAAGTATGAATTGAAAGTACCCAGCATAACATACTTAACAATATACTAAGTGTAACATGTTGCAGTTTATTGTCCTGGAATAGCAACTTCATCTTTTATGCTTTATTGATAAACCTTCTTCTCTACAGGAAGACTGACTATGTTTAATACCTCCAATTTATTGATAAATTTTCGTGTTAAGGGTATTAATACTCATACAATTGGGAAATTGACAGACGCAAGAAGGGTGGTAACTAGTAATTTAGATACCATAGGATAAGATAATACAAGGAAAAATAAAAAAACAAAGTCATAAGGAGCTGCAGAAGTAGGGTGAATTCTTTGAACAATAATACAATGTGAGGAAAAATAAATCTGATCCGCTTAAATCTTCTCGCTTAAGATACAATTACAAATATAGCACAAATCCCAACTGTTCAACTCCTAGGCAGCTATCAAGTAGTTGATAAAACTTATACATGTACTTCCAAAAAGTTCAGTTGTTCTTAATTAATCCACCTGTTATTCTTAAAAAACGAAACCTCAAACCCGAAAGTTGTTCCATCCCGAGAAGAATTTCCCAAGGTTAAATTCAGAGAAAATCAGCCTCAAGCCCAAGAAAACAAACAAAAGCATACAAGTGTCTTCATTAAACATTCCATTCCCATTACCATTACCCAGACGTTTAAACAAGAACTTAAACATCCACTTTCTTTTCCCTCTTAGACAAATAGCCAAATAAGCAATAACAGAAACAAAGACAGTATGCTCATTCTTCCAAAACACACAAAAAAGAAAAAAGCTTCTTCATTTCGACAACAATTTCCTCCCTCATGACGAGTTCTTTCTAAAACTAACAAGAGAGAAATGAAACTCAAATGGCCAAACACTACCCAAAAAGAAAAATAAAATCTTATAATGGAACAAACAAACGTAATCAAGTTCCATGTATTCAAGAACTAAGCAACTACCTCAGAATATGAAGGACAGAACTTTGAATGTGGCCGTACAATTCTCTACGGAGAAGCAGCAAAGAGATTAGAGATAGAAACAGAGTACGAAGAAAAAAAATTGCTTTTTAACTAGAGAACTAGAGAAAGAGTCCAAGTGTCAATAGGCCTGTGCTAGGTTCAATTGGGCCACCGTCTTAGGGCCGAAACCCTAAACCCGTTTGAACTAAAATAAATAAATAAAAGTAACGGACTTCTTTTGTAACCAGCAAGGTTTTGTTCCTTTGTTCCCTTGTCAAGGGAGCTATAGTTGCTTCGACCATGGATTTTGATGAAATCCATGATATTGACCAGACCGCAAGTTTTATACTTAGTGGAAACTTCACCAGAGTTGCTTTGCAGGTGTCTTAAAAGTATTGAAGTTTATTTCTTTGTTTGGTTGCTCGGAAAATTGGAAGACAAAGATAGAAAGAAGAGCTCAACGAGCTGATTTATTCTGGGTTTTTAAGAATGTTATGTTTTTATTTTTACGTTTATTTTTTGGATTGTTGTAGTTTCCAGATGAGTTGCTGAAGGATTCAACTAGAGTAGTGGGTGCTTTGCGAAGAAAGCTCAAGGAGTTGAGAGAATGTAATCCTGTGAATGGAGAAATTAAGGACGGTAAAGAGATCCGATTGTTTATTATGGCAGATACGACATATGGTAATTGTTGCGTTGATGAAGCTGGAGCTTCACATGTTGATGCTGACTGTGTCATACATTACGGTCATACATGTCTCAGCCCGTAAGTAATTTTCTAACACATTCTTTTTCGTTCAAATGTTTCTGGCGTTTGGAATATGAATTGGAGATTATATATTTACAGAACCATAATCTGGCCAGAAATAGTTGCTTCCATTCTGATGCTTAATTGTATGTTCTGGCTATTCACATTCCTCCTTTGTTTCCTTTACAAATTCCTTAGACTTGCTGTACGATTCTCGTACTATTCTCTGATGTGCGAACTGCCTCTGCTGCTGTGAAATCAATCCTTTTTTTTTTCAGAGTAGTCTTGCAAGGAAATAAGTTTGCTGTTTTGCACTCTTTTACTTGATCTGGTTTTGCTGATGTTCTTGAAAGATATTATTTTTCAATAGGAAGCATTGTTTCTCAAAATCAATCCAGAACGGCTGTATCTTAAGCTCTTGTGAGTTTGAAAATAAGTGAGCAACTTTAGACCAGAATTGTCATGTTTTCATCTACTGAGACGCATTATCTCTCACTTCGATCCAGAAAGGTTTGGTGCTTAAGCCCTTGGGAGTTTTGATACTAATAGAAAATTGCATTTTCTAGGTACAAGTTGTGATTGTTAGTTAACTAGAATGTAAGGGAGTATCCCTATTCTGTTTTTGTGCATTACTTATTTTCTGATGTTGATTCATGCTTTTGTTAGGACATCAAAGCTTCCAGCGTTCTTTGTTTTTGGAAAGGCTTCCATTGACGTAACTAACTGTGTGGAGACTTTGTCAAGCTTTGCCTCAACAAGCAGCAAATCTGTTGTGGTAGTGTAAAAATTACTTAAATTTCCAAATCATATCATCTTTTGCATCTAATTTGTGTTAGCAGTCTACATAATTGCTTGATAAGCATGTATATTGTTGTTGATTAGGGTATAAGTTCTGCATTGAATGTGATGAGGAATTGAGAGATAAATTGTTGGGGAAAGAAGGGGAGAGAAGAATAATGAACAACAATTGATTGACACAAATTGTTAATCTTACAGTTGCTATCAAACGTCCAGTACACAATGACTTTAAATAATGCAAACATAACAATAGAGAATCCTAGAAAATAGGATCACAAACCCATGATCATATTTAGTTCCTAATATTACTAACCAACTAACTTAGTGACTAACAAATAACATCCTAAGACCCAGGGAGATTCAAAATTCATACATGGAGTATTTATCTCCATGGTGCGCATCTCACCGACAACTCTAAAATAGAACTTCTTCTTTTGTCTCTTGCGCTATATTTGTCTGTGCTTCATCTTCAAGTTTGCAATAACATTATGGCTTTCCCTTGTGCCAACAATCTTTCATTTCCGGACCAACCCTTTTGCAATTGCTACATTGAACAACTTTGCCTTTTCCCTTTGAAGATGAAGTCTTCGCTAAATAAGCTCCTTCAACTTTATCTTTACTTCCCTCCTCTCTAATCATTCTTTTTTGGTCCACGGCTTGAAGAGCATTTAGTAACTCTGTAAAGATTATTTTTGATGAGCATGTTGAAGAGCATTTCTTCATCCTTAACATCTCAAAATTTTCTTTTGAGCTTCAGAATTTGCATCATTTTCATTTGCTCGTTGCCTTCAAACTCTTCCTTGAGTTTTTTTCATACTTCTTTAGGCAATTCACAAGTCATTATGCTTGTAAAAATTCCCTCCAACATGGCCGAATGTATGCAAGAAAACGCTTTTGGTTTCCCTGCTACTTTTTCATCATGTTTTTTTATTTGAGTTAGTGTGAGATTTTTTGGAAGTGGGGCAGGATTAAAATCACTATCAACAACCTCCCCAAACTCCAGGCTTGCAAATAGGATTTCATTTTGATGGCCAATGATTGATAGTGTTCTCCATTGAAAATGGGAAGTGGAAGAGAAAAATTGTTTGATGCCATGGCTTCCTCTCACTCTTTCCTCGCCCTCTCTTGCACACTACTTATCCCTGAAGGTAGAGGAAAGAAGACCGAACCTGGTATTAAGCTCTGATGCTGCTTTGTTGGTAAAAGAGGGAGATAGGAGAGTAATGAACAATAATTGATTGACACAAATTGCTAATCTTTACTATTGCTACCAAATGTTCAGTACACACTGACTTTAAATAATGCAAACATAAGAATAGAGAATCCTAGAAAATAGGATCATAAACTCATGATTAGATTTAGTGCCTAATATCACTAACCAACTATCTTAATGACTAACAAATAACAGCATCCTGAGACCCACTAACATAAAAAGAGAAAACACATACTCTTAAAATAGAGTAACTGATATTTTGAATAAGTCAAAGAGTGGTGGACAAGCTTCTCGTGACCCTTCCCAAAAGGTATGAAACCAAAATCTCATCACTTGAAGATTTTAAAGATCTATAAAAAATAACCTTCGCTGAGTTACTAAATGCTCTTCAAGTTGTGAACCAAAGAAGAATGATGAGAGAGGAGGAAACTAAAGATAAAGTTGAAGGAGCTTATCTAGCCAAGACTTCATCGTCAAACGGAAAAGCCAAAGTTGTTCAATGTAGCAATTGCAAAAAGCTTGGTCAGGAAGAGAAAGATTGTTAGCACAAGGGCAAGCCACAATATTTCAAGTGCAACAGATTTGGACACATACAAACCAGTTGCAAACTTGAAGATGAAGTGCAGACAAATATGATGCAAGAGACAAAAGAAGAAGCTTTATTTTAGAGTCGTTGGTGAGATGTGTACCATGGAGATAAGTGCTCCATATATGAATTTTGAATCAAGGGGGAGTGCTAGTTCACTAATTCAAAATATCAGTTAATATTTTTTTAGGAGTATGTGTTTTCTGTTTTTATGTTAGTGGGTCTTAGGATGCTGTTATTTGTTAGTCACTAAGTTAGTTGGTTAGTGATATTAGGCATTAAATCTGATCATGAGTTTGTGTTCTTATTTTCTAGGATTCTCTCTTGTTATGTTTGCATTATTTAAAGCTATAATGTACTGGATGTTTGAAAGCAGCAGTAAAGATTAGCAATTTGTGTCAATCAATTGCAGTTCATTATTCTTCTCGCTCCCTCTTTCCCCAGCAAGGTGATGGGACACATGATATGCATATGAGGGTTTGAAATGGGTGGCAGATGGTCTCTTGTTGGTTTGTGCATATAAAATCTGAAGAATCAATTCCATGTTATTCAAAATCTTTATGATATTTGTTGTGTTGCCTTATCTTTTTGAAGGCAGTATTTTAATTGTTGCTGAAATTTCATCAATTTGACCTCTATTGGCAATTCAGAAATGTCTATAGTTCTACCTCAACATATGCCATTATCTTTTGTGAAAGTGGCTGATATTAAATGCTTTGGAAAATCAAACGTGGTTGAAATATATCGTGTGTGTGCAAATCTCATATTTTTCATTACCTAGTATGCCACTATTTCCTTCCATGGTACTGTTGCAACAAGCTTATTGCTTGAGAGAAATTCTGCATGCAAGTGATGTGAGACCTACTTGTATTGTTTTCTATTAAATTAGGTTCTCTTTGGGCTGGAATATTCATATTCAGTCCCTCGTATTAAGGAAGAACTAGCATCATCAGCACTGCCTGGGTCCAAGCGTGATTCAAAATTCCATTTTGCTGATGTTATGTGCCCAACAATAAATCCCTTGAAGGATCCTGAAGATTTTGTTGAGCTCCAGCAACCGACTGATCACAGTATACCTTGCGACAATACACGTGTGGCTGGTGGTTCTAGACATAGCATTGGAGGCTTGATATGGGTTCTACCTGACGGGAAGAGAATGGAGGACTGCTTGCTTTTGTGGATAGGTTCTGAGAATTCAGCATTTGCAAATGTTGTTCTCACATTCAACAGCTGTGATATAGGTATAAAACATGCATGTTTTCTCATGAAATTCCTAAAAAATTCAAAGATATTTATATTCAAAAGCATATTTATAATTAAAAAAAAAGCATACTTTTTATGGAGATGGGTTTACATGCTATGCTGGTAAAGTTGTACGTCTGAAGATTTTTGTGGTGATCTGTTTCTTTTTAAATTGGATGGCCTTGATAGTATTTCTTAGGAAATAAGCATAGTTGCTATTCATGTAAAATTTTGCATAATTGTGTGCTCTCAATTCTTCCTCTCAGCTTGAGGAAGAAGTAAATTGTGATTTCTTGTTGTTTCGTATTCTTTTTCAAATTCCCTATCTCACTTCAAACCAAAATGATTTGTCAGTTGCATTACTTTATCCTCTTGGTGATGTTCTATGTCTTGTAAAATTCTCCATTTGGACTGTTATAGTAAAAAGTGAACCATGATTAAACAACTCGGAGATATTTTAGTGTTCTACAGACACAAACACTATTCTAGCTGTATTCTTATATTCCTGTTCTTTTTATAAAAAAAATTTGTTGATGGCGGTGGTTTTAGTCAGATACGACACAAAAGAAAGTCAGTTGGTGACAGATCTATCTCAACAGAGGAGGATTCTTAAGCGCAGGTATTATTTAAAATACACAATGCTCGCACATCTCATCTAAAATTAAGCCTTTTCCTATGTATTTATGGTATGCCATTGTTTTTTTAGCTGAAAATTCTCAAGCTTTTATCCTTTCTGATGACTGACGGTTCATGCAGATATTACCTGGTGGAGAAAGCAAAAGATGCTAACATGGTTGGTATTTTGGTGGGAACCCTTGGTGCAGGTATGCTGTGTTTTTCTGTTTTATTTTTGTAAAAAATTTGTATCTTCAGTTTAGCTCAGTTATTAAAGATATATGGTTGCTTTGTGATTTGGCTGTTTTCATTTCTTCTGCTAGGTTATAATGTACAACTATACCCTTAGACTTAAACTGTTTTGTACTCTCTCTTGGCCAAAGGGAGGTAGTGGTGGTAGTAGCTAGGGTTTTAGCCCTAATAACCTGTTTGGCAAGGCAAGAATCTAGTTAATGGACTGCCAGCCCAACTTTGGAACTGTCACATTCTTAGCAATTGTTACAAATATTTCATTACATACTTGGCATTTAATCTTTTAGGGCTTTCTCATGGAATTCATATTCATTTTCTGCCTGCATTGCTTTGTTGTCTTCAAATATTCGCAACAAGATACTGATTAATAGTGATGATCACTTGCATAATTTCATTACTTCTGGATGAAGCTGGTTACCTAAAGATGATAAATCAGATGAAAGACTTGGTTACTGCTGCTGGCAAAAAGTCCTATACTCTTGTTATGGGAAGACCAAACCCTGCAAAACTTGCCAACTTCCCTGAGGTAACCTCAGTCAATCCAAAGTATTTACTAGTTTCAATTGGAAGATATAGATGTTATTAAGTTGACTGATGGAAATCACTCCCTTTGTGACAGTGTGATGTTTTCATCTATGTGTCCTGTGCCCAAACTGCTCTCTTGGATAGCAAAGAGTTCTTGGCTCCAATTATTACACCATTTGAAGCCATGCTAGCTTTCAACAGGTTTACATAGAAAATAAGATTTTCAACCATGAACACCAGTTCCTTTTCTTCATGTGAAGCAAGTTTTCATGCAGGGACGTGGAGACAACTGCTATCCAAATCTGTGTTTATTCATGTAATTATTTAGTGGAATGTTGATATTCATGACGGACTTATTTTTGGAGCATTTACCCTGCAGGGGTAGCCAATGGACAGGAGCATATGTGATCACATTTCAGGAATTAATGATTTCAAATCCTGTGGAAATCAATAACCATTCTGAAGAAGCACGATTTTCACTGGTTGAAGGCAGATACGTGGAAGATTTTGAATCGTCAGGTATTTCAGTTTACATTGGTTGCTGGCAATGATATATGATGGTGATATTATGCATCTGTTCATTTGAACTATTGGTCATTGCACAGAGAATAACATTGAGGAACGAAACGAAGGAGTCCTTACAATAACAAATGCAACAGAGAAGGCTCTGCAATTGCGTGACAGAAGCTGTGATTCTGTTATCAAGGGAACGGCAAAATCTGGAGCAGAATTTTTTGCAACCAGATCTTACCAGGGTCTTGAGATGAATAATGGCAATTCATTGCCAGAGCCTTACCTGATTGGTAGAACTGGAAAAGCATCAGGTTATGAACATGAGAAGCCAGGCAGATAACTTGCCCTTAGTTGCCATGCCAAAGATTTTGACTCTTTGTAGTTGTTTATGTATTTACTTGTGATAATATTAGATTTGCAGTTAGCGTTAGAATTTGTGATCCAAAGACCAATTCAAATGATTTCAGAGGTATCCTTATCATCCAATGGCAAAGTTGATATAAGTTAAAATTTCATGAATGGTTATACAGATGTATGTCCATTATAATCTTCACTTAGTTTTCTTCGTCCAATCGAACATACATGGCCAACAGATGCTCTTGCACGATTTAAGTGATGATGTGATATTACATTTTATTCACTTTATACCTAGTTGCTTGGTGAATGAATAATGCATAATCCATTGTGCATATCTATTCACCAAGCAACTAGGTTTGAGACATGCACATTGATATTCCTGTATCAAGATTCAACAACAGCATCAATGTTTGATGTATTGACTGGGAAGACTTTCTAAACCTATTCTTTTGTCACCCCACCATAAATATATGCATAACAATACAGAGCGTTCTAAATTTATTTCCTGTCCTACCCTACCACGTCTCTGCTTTTTACTTTCAATTCGAGGGAGGAGATATTTTTGGTGCTAATTTCTGATCCCTGCTTAGTCGAGATGGACAATCCCCCACTTAATGTTAATGCGTTTTTGTTTTTTGTTAAATAATGTTAATGCGTTTTTCTTCTATTTCTTCTATGCTTTATTAATGGAAGCTTCATCAAGGTTTTATAGTTATATTCAAATTTGGCGACGGACAGGAAAAAAAAAGAAAAGAAAAGAAGAAGCAAGCAGTACATAACCGAGTATCAATTGTCACATCTATATGGATCAAAATTATCTACGTATTTGATAAATTGGAATGTTTAAATGTTACAAAATTAGTGATGATAGTTTATTATACTTAAGGTTGGGAAATTAGATAGAGGGGTCCGATCCCACATCTAATGGAATAAAAATGAAAAATTTTCAAATAATTTCTTGAAAATTAAAATCACTTAAAATTCTATAATATAATTAATGCATAAATATAATAAAAACATGTATCATAATTCAAATTTTGTTGTAAAATTTGATCCTGTTCTTATTATTTTCTTCGATTCATTTTTTAAATCAATTCGTCTCAACTACTGTAGCCACCCACATGTCTAACTTCTTAGGGCATCCATAGAACGTGATGAGAACTCTGCAATTGATATAGAGAGGGTTAAGCAAGAAGTTATATCCCTTAGAGCGTAAGTTTATTCAAAATACAATTTAGAATTTTCAATAATTTAATTTAAATAAAATTTTAATTGGGTCAAATAACATCTAATATCTTATATTAGTCTTTATTTTTAAATATCTCATATTTAAACATAAAGTTTCTTAAATTTTACAATCAAGTTCAACTTAATTAAAAAACTTTTTTCTCTTCAACTCATTCTTTGTGTGTGATGACCTATTATTCCTAAATATGCTGGTAAGATATAAATTATATCCTAAATCATATTTAAAATTAGATAAATTAAACTCTTTTAATTCATATTTAATTATCTAATTAAATGATTTATATCTGTAGATGAATATTAGCATTTAGTAATAGATCACGACTACCTAAATATTTAGGAATGTTAAAGTGGTTTTAACTATATGTTTTCATACATAATTTTTCTATAAATTCAATCAATTCATTGTACAATGTTATGATTAGACATAGAGTATAGAATTAATGTCTACTATATTTTAATTCAATTATATTAATACATAATTGATACTACATAAATGCCATATCAATCTCACAATTATGATATCATCATAATTTTATTTGTAATGTACATTTATCTTATAGATAGGGATGACAATTGTACCCGAACCTGATGGGTACCCGATAAAATTACCCGAACGGGGGCGAATATGGGGAGCAAATTTTTACCCGTGGGGCGGGTATGGGGGTTAAGAAAAATACCCGTCGGGTATCGGGGCGGGTATG
>JAOSBL010000001.1:19216041-19232986 GCA_027568915.1 Erythroxylum roraimae | reverse complement strand
TATATAGTGAGAAATTCGATTAATTGAAGTTAAAATTTTCAATTGATTAATAAAAAGGAGATTTTATAATGAACAAATATATAAAATATACATATATTAATAAAATGAATAAGATAAAACCAAATTCATTAATGAACGAGAATCGAATTATAGGAAGTGAAAAAATATTATATATAAAGTGAGGAATTTAATTAATCGAAGTTACAAATTTCAATTAATTAATAAAAATTTAGATTTTGTCATGAATGAATATAGAAAACATACATATATTGATAAAATGAATAAGATGAAATCCAATTCATTAATGAAAGAGAATATGATTATAGAAAATAAAAAACATATTATATATAAAGTGAGATATTCAATTAATTAAGGTTACGAATTTCAATTGATTTACATACCAACTTTGGTTTCAATCTTGAAACTTTATGAGACAACTTGTAATTATGAGATGAGATATTAAACTTTGTAAATCCTTATTTGAGTTTAGTAGATTTACTTGTTGGTTTGGCCCGTAATTTTTCCTTCTACATTGGAGGGTTTTCCATGTAAATCTTGATGTTTGCTTCTTTATTGAGTTTCTTATTCTGGCTCTAATTTACTAGTTAAACTTGAAGAGTGTTTTATTGTTGCTTTTAATTGATTTTAAAGAGCTGTATTTTTTGACTTCTAACAAGTGGTATCAGAGCCAACATGATGGAAGATGGAAACAACCCTATGGTCAAGTTGATGTCAACTATATTTGGTGGCTTGTGATGAAGGACCTTCTATATTGCAAAGATCTCTTCGATCCTATTGATGTGGAAAAAGCTGTGAAGGATGATATTCCTTCAAACTCTGAGAAGATGTTAGATAGAGAATAAGAGAAGATGAAATAAAAAAAACTCTTGGCATAATTCGACAATTGATTGATATTAGTATATTCAACCATGTGTCATAAGAATGGATCCTTTTGAGTTCTGGAAAAAGCTAGGAGGACTTTATGAAAGGAAGATTACCCATAACAAGGCCTTTTGGAATAAAAGACTTGTAAACTTGAAGTTGAAAGTTAAGAAAATCTGCGTCAAAGCATTTGAGTAATTTTCAGGATATAATCAATAAGCTTATAGTAATGAAGATCATTCTTGATGACAAGCTTCAAGCCATATTTATGTTAAGTTTGTTACTGGATAGTTGGGAGATATTGGTGGTGATGATTAACAATTTAGCTCCTAAAGATGTGCTCTCTTTAGATGTAATCAAAGAGAGTATGTTCAATGAAGAAATTAGAAGAAAAGAGATGGGAGTTAATAACATGTAGGCTTTCTTGGTAGAAAGCATGGGAAGGAGTAAGAGCAGCGGTCCCAAAGGTCAGGGGAAGTATAAGAACATATTGGAGTCCAGAGATGACAAAGACGTAAAGACATGTCACTAATGCAAAAAGCTAGGACATATTAAAAGGTTTTCTTACAAGTGGAAGAAGGATAAAAAGAAAAGCAATATCATTATAATAATGGAGATGATAAGAGTACAATCACAATAACTTCAAGCACGAATGATGAAGTGTCTGTATTTTATGCAACAAATGAATTCTTCATATAGGTAATTCGGGTTCTAAGTGACTGATTGACATAGGAGTTTCATATCATTGTGTCTTAAAAGTGAAGTACTTCTTAAACTATAAGAGTGGAGACTTTTGGAGCATAAAAATGGGTAATTAAAGTTTTGCTAAGACTATCGACATGGGTGATATATGAGTTTAGATAAACATTAGATGCCTACTGACCTTAAGAGATGTACAACACATTTGTAGTTTAAGGTTAAATTTTTTATTTGCTAATGTGTTAGATCAAGAAGGATTCTAATATACTTTTAGTGATAGGAAGTGGAAACATTCCAAAGGAGCAATGATTGTTGCTTAAGGAGAGTTATATTGCATATTATACAAGACACACTTAAAGGTGTGTGGTGGTGAAGAAGTATACACAGTTAAAGAGGAAACTTCTCTAAATATGTGGCATTGATGATTGAGGCACGTGAGTGAGAAGGGATTAAAGCTACTGGCTGGTAAATCCCTTATCCCAGTTAAGAATACGTTACCACTTAATCCTTGTAATCATTGTTTGGTTAGAAAGCAACATAGTCTTTTTTCAAGAGAAGAACTATAAAGAAGACAGAGAGATTGGAGCTGGTGCATTTAGATGTTTGTGGCCCTACTGAGGAGGAGTCACTAAGAGGTAACAAATACTTTGTTACGTTCATTGATGATGCTTAGAAGAAAACTTAGGTATATATATTGAAAGCTAAGAGTTAAGTTTTTATAACTTTTCAGAAGTTTCATGTCATGCTAGAAAGGGAAGCTGAGAGGAAGCTTAATTGCCTACGAATAGATAATAGAGGAGAGTATACTTCTAAGGTGTTTGAAGAATAATGTACATCGCATAGCATTAGATATAAGAATACTTCTAAGGTGTTTGAAGAATAATGTACATCACATAGCATTAGATATAAGAAGTTTGAACCTGGTATTTAGACATGTATCTAATTATCAAAGACAGAAGCTTGACTCAAAGATAATACCTTGCATCTTTATTGGCTAATAGTAATGAATAATTAGGCTTCAAATTCTATGACCCAGAGAAGCAAAAAGTGTTCAGGAGCAAGGATGTGGTATTCTAGAAGCACGAGAGAGATGCTGATCTTTTAAGAGGAGATAAGATTACTCTAAGTAGCCCATTTTATAATGTAGTTAACTCCTCTCTAATTTATCCCATTACTGAACATCCTAAAAGTAAAAAGAGAAGAAATGTGTAACCAAGTACACATTAATGGTGATTGGGTACAACTTGATAATGACTAGCTACACAAACCACATCTAAACAATATTGAAGATGAAATTGTTGAGGATAATGAGCAAGAGTAGCAATTGGATCCAATAGTTGATAAAATATAGCTTTGGAGGTCTACAAGGGAGAAAAGGCCTTTTATTTTATATCTGAGTGTAGAATATCTATTTGTTCCTTCTGAGGGGTGACAAAGCTAGTGACGAAAGGGTTCAGTGAAAAGAAGGGTATAGATTTTAATGAAATCTTCTGACCAATGGTTAAGATGACCTCAAGTTGAATAGTTTTGGGTTTAACTGCCTATTTAAAACTTGAACTTGAATAGTTGGATGTTAAAACAACCTTCTTGCATCGAGATTTGGAGAGGAGGCATATATGGAGCATCTAGAAGGTTTCAAAGCTAAAGGTAAGGAGAATTTAGTATTCCTGTTAAAGAAAAGCCTATATGGGTTAAAACAAGCTCCAAGGTAGTGGTACGAAAGTTTGATTCCTTTATGACCAATCATGGTTACAAGAGAAGTTATGTCGATGCTTGCGTGTATTTCAAGAAGTTCAAAGGTGAGAACTTCATTATTATTCTTTTATATGTTGATGATATGTTGATTGTGGGTGAAGATGTTAGAAGAATCCAAAAGTTAAAAGAGGATCTATCTAAATCTTTTGATATGAAAGATTTCAGACTAGCAAAGCAGATTTTAGGCATGAAGATAACTCAAGACAGGAAGAGTAGGAAACTATGGTTGTCATAGAAAAGATATATTGAATGGGTACTAGAAAGGTTTAATATGATGCATATCAAGCTAGTTAGCATGCCAATAGCTCCTCACTTCAAGCTGAGCAAGTATGCATGTCCTTCAATAAAAAATAAGAAGGATGGTATGTCTTTTATTCCATACTCACTTGTAGTAGGATCTCTGATGTACACTATATTGTGTACAAGGCTAGATATTGCATAAGTTGTTGGGTTAGTGAGTATATCCTTATCAAATCCAGGGAAGGTTCACTGGGAAGCTGTGAAATAAATTTTAAGATACTTAAGAGGTACTTCAAAGTGAAGCTTATGTTTTGGTGATGGTGAACCAACTCTAGAAGGTTATACAATTGTAAATACACTTTAGGTTTTTTATTTAAGTGTATAGAGGGGGCTATTTCATAGCAATCGAAGCTACAAAAGTGTTTAGCTTTGTCTACAATTGAAGTAGCGTATGTAGTTGCAATGGAAGCTTATAAGGAGATGCTCTGACTCAAAAGGTTCCTTCAAGAGTTGGATGTGAAGTAAGAAGATTATATAGTATTTTATGATAGTCAAAGTGCTATTGACTTGAGCAAAAATATTATGTATCATTCCTATACAAAGCACATAAATGTCAGATATCATTAGTTGAGGTATATGATTGAAAAGCAACAATTGATGTTAAAGAAGGTTCTTACGAACATGAATGATGCTAATATATTGACTAAAACGACTCCCAAAAATAAGCATAAGCTTTGTAGTAAGCTTGTCGGGATGTATCTCACGTAACTGTTGAAGCTTAATGTATCTTTCTCATATTTGGGCTGGAGGGGGAGATTGTTGTGTGTGTCTAGTCCTATTTTCGAGACTTTTGGTCCTTTTTGACACTTTTATGGTTTGTGGAGAAAACGAACAAGTGAAGACAAGATGATTAATAAGTGAATCAAGTCTTTTCTAAACAGACACTCCGGTGTAAAGTGTCATATGTTAGTGTTCTCTACTTACATGGCTGTATATATCAACTGTGTAAGTCTTTCGAACTGTGTGAAGAAGAACGTGAAGGGTGAAGACGTAAACAACAATAGGGTCATATGAATACATGGACAATAAATTTTGATACACATAATGTTAATAGGATAATGTTTTATACTTTTAGTTTGCCTTTTTCCTAATTGATATATGCTACCCTTAGGTGAAAAGTCCAAAAAGGAGAGAGGAGGTTTACGCAAGTTAAGAGGGCAAAATGATTTACTTAGTTTTGTTAAGATTTCTTTTTTATTATTTATTTTAAGATATTAAATAATTGAATCTTATGCTATATTTGAAACATTTTTCCTAAGCTACCCTATTAGATATTGAGTTTGTACATATAAATAAGGTTCAATTAATCAAAAGGATGGTGGTCGTCAAAGACCAATAAAATTAAATTAATTTAAATTGAAAAAAATTAATGAGTTTCTAACAATAAAAAAGTTAAATAATTTAAAGTTTCAAATAATCAAAATAAATATGTAATAATTTAAAGTTAAATAATTTAAAGTCTGAGATTGTACAGAAACAAGTTATTATTCTCTCAAAAACTCTGAATTACCCATTTAATTCAGAGATATAGTAAGGTTTAGGACCAGACAAGGCAAGGGATCACCACTTTTGATTCTCTCCGGCCACCCCTCCTTAGGACAATGTCGGACCAAAACTGTCCCTCAGTCCGGTTCGAGTCGAGATTAAAAACCGATCGGTTTTTCGAACATTTTTCTGCCGGTTCAACCATAGAACCGAATACTCACTTGTAAGTGAGTTTGAAAAGGTAACTAGAAAAGGAATTTCGGAAACTATCGTAAAATTCAGAGTCGGCCAATCTCCAAGAAATGTGAGAATTAAGAAGCACAAGAGGTGGTTTTCCAACGGATATGGTTTATCCGAGACTCCTAAAGCTTCCCCACAACACCGAGAGAGCCTGATTCACCTTCTCCCTTGCAAGGAGTAGATTGGTCTCCTCCATCTATAAACTGCAAGCCCGCCACTGATCGACCCGTCACCAAAGATTCGTACAAACCCCGAAGTAAGTGTATTCCATTGTGACTTCAAATTTTATTGATTACACACTTTCAATATTGTGTTGCCTTTTTAGTGCTACATGTGGCTACAAATTTGGAAGTTCACATGATTTTAGGTAGGGGGAAAAATAAGTTTATGTTGCACATGAATTAAGGATTCATTGCTTGGTGTAATGATAGACTCTTAAGCTCACAACTTAGTCTTGATCATTCAGTTCTTGTAGAAATGCAGAAGCTAAAACTCTGAAGTTGTACTTCAGAACCTGATTGCCTGTGTTGTGAATCTGGCTTGGTGTAACTGTACAAATTTTGCTTCGTGGAACTTTCTGGCCTCAGTGTTGACCATAACTAATTAATTTCTCGCAGTTAGTGCATTTGGTGTTTTTTTTCCATGGAGAAAACCTCACAATATTTCTGGATACAGGCTGCTCTTCTGTCAATTTGGAAACTTACATATGATTTTATTTTCCGAGTTGTCTATACTGAGAAAGCATAACAGTGATCAAAACTTCTGCTAAATTTTCATTATAATACTAAAAACATTTTATTCTAATTTTTGTATCAATTTTTAATAGTTATTTAAGATTAGGAAAAGATTTTGATTTTGGAAAGTTCTGAAAATGGAGAAAAACTTGGCACAATCTCACAGTTTTCCTCTTCAACAAAGTACTTGATGCAAGTTATAATACTAATGCAAGTTGTAATACTAACTTTTAGGCTTTTCTTTTCTTCTTTTTACTCTAACTTTAGGTTTTTATTTACTTCGATACTATCTACATAATTACATCCTTAATTTTGGGATCATAACATTCGCCTTTTAATATGTGCTTCATTAAAAAGGTACACTGTTTAACCTCAGCTTTCTGAGCTTTTTAAAACTGTACCCTATAATAGAACTTCCTGCAATTAATCAAATTGTACTAATATGATACCTTAGAAGTAACAAGGAAGAGTAAAGAAAACAAGAATATAAAGGGTTAATCAATTCTTGTTTTTTCGGCATGTTGCAAAATTATAGAGATTTGATTTGGATGACAATGAAGTATGCTTCCTTAATTGAAGCTACTAGTTTCAATGTGGATGAGGGTTGAGATAATAACTTCTATTGAGTGACAGTAGGACCAGCTTAAAAAGTCTTATTTAGATTGGCCAACTTTTAGGAACATGAAAATACGGATAGTGTTGGAAAACATGACATACAGGCAATACGTACTCGGAAAGTTTTGTTTTGCTTACATCTTTTAGCCTACAAGACTGCATGAAAAGATAGTGGTCCAATCCAACCCGTAATCATATGAAGTGTCTGTCTTTCACCGATGCCTCTGCTGACAATCAAAATGGTTGTTAAAGTTTAGTTACCTAAAACTGTCAATAAAACCTGAAAGCTGAATGAAATAAAACTTGTGCAATTGAAGCGGTTTTGGAAACTTTCAAATGCATTAGTAAAAAGAAAGTGACCATATAGCCGGCACCAAATAGGTACTTTTTAATTGAAAGTTCATTTGTTTTGGGTCTAATAATTAAAGGATAATATGATAATCTTACATATAATTGGGCACAAAGCTTCTAACAAAAGCTTTCGTTCCTGCGGGTTATCATCTTCTTCTCTGCTTTCCCGTTTGTCATCTCCTCTTTGTGTTTAGGATAAGCACAAGGAAGAGTCCAGTAACAAACACTGAATGCTTTTTCTCCAGTTATCGAGACGTTGCCAAATCTGATTGGTGCCCTACCAAGACTCGTTGAACACCCATATTGGGCCAAACTCATTCTTGTAGAGAGTGACTCAAGTGTTTGACTCAACAAATTAGTGATAGAAGTTTCCGAGAATACTCTTGAAAGCTTCAATTCTCAAAGAAAATGGTAAGCTGAAACTTCCAATTGCTACTATTACCACACTTTTTCAAGTGACCTGAGTTGTTACTTCGAATTCTTTGATAGTTCCAATTGTTTTATTATGCTTTTCAATTAGTATTAGCTAAAAAATTTACCTTTCTTTTCTGTTTCTCATGTTTATTGGTGTGTGTACGTTGAAACTTGAAACAGTATTTGTGGAGCTACATTAGAGTGTATGTGGATATGTGTAGTTTTAGGGATGAGAATTGTTTAGTCGGTAAAGATCAGTGCCCTCCAATTTGGAGATCTGTAGCTTTTCTCGGTTTGTATATATCAGATTACTAGAGAAGAGATGTGTACGAATTACATGCACAAATAATGAAATGCTTAAGCTATTCTTTAAAGACCGATTTTATTTGTAAATATTGTCAGAGATGAGAATTCATGTGATCGATGTGCAGTTTGAATTAGTAAACCGTCGTTTGTGGCTTCAGCTTTATTGATCGAAAGTTTTGACATACTGACAAGGTGTGTCAATTTCATGATGCTCTTCCTAGATCATACTGAACATTTGTATGCCTGTACTGCAAAATTGCTTTATATCTTAATAAACCTTTGTTTCCTGTAATCTACTGAAACACTGGGACAGGTGGCAAATGTTGGGAATCTGGCACCTCTTAGATCACACTAGACTTTTTTGTGTATAGACTGTGAAGCAACTTGATATCATAGTACAAATAACACCATTAATGTCCTTGTGGTCATTGCACAAAACAACTCCATGAATATTTCTTGTAATCATAGTACTAACTCCATTAATGTTTACTGTAATCTACTGAGCATGACAATAAGAAAGGTGGCAAATTTTGGAATCTTTCGCTTATTGCTTCAGCTGGCTAATTGGAAAGTTTGTTTTAATGATTACATGGTTGAATGTGGTGCATGTTTAGTATAATGGTTGTCTACGCATCTGAGAATTTAGTAGATGCGAACATACTTACGTCACTTTATTTTTATGCTAGGCAGATGAAATGGTTGGATTAAATGCTAGAGAACATTAATGTAGGCCTGTGAAATTTATATACGCAGTTTTATATTGGTTTGTTAAAGGCTTCTCTTGAAGTAATGTAGATATATGACTTGATGGATGTATGTCAGGCTGCACCCTTTTTGGCAGGTCTTGCTATCGCTGCTGCTGCTCTTGCTGGTAGATATGGAATCCAGGCTTGGCATGCATTCAAGACACGTCCACCTCAAGCTAAACTCCGCAGATTTTATGAGGGAGGCTTTCAGCCGAAAATGACAAGAAGAGAAGCGGCCCTTATTCTTGGTGTTAGGTAAATGAGATCGGAAAGCTTTAAGCGTTTCATGGAACTTCCTCACCTACAGATTGTACAAAATTCACGCTCCACTCTTTAACATATGTAGGCTGTGGTCATTTACTTAGTTCATTTGCAGATCACAACATATAGTTCAATATTTCGATCTTATGAAGCATTCGTAGTTGATCAATTGGCATTACTTTGCTCATAGAAAATTGCGTGTGACTGAGTTATCTTACCCTCACCCAACATTAATCAGTGGATATTGGACTGACAGGGAGAATGCTCCTCCTGATAAGGTGAAGGAAGCACATAAAAAAGTTATGGTAGCTAATCATCCAGATGCAGGTGGAAGTCACTACCTTGCTTCAAAAATCAATGAGGCTAAAGATGTGATGCTTGGGAAGACAAAGGATACTGGTTCCGCCTTCTGATGTTCTTGAAATAGTCCCTGTTCATAAATGACCGTCTTTGTCGCCTTCAACTATCGGTTTTATTTTAATGACGGGTGCGGACCGATGGGGCACATTTATAAAAGAGCAGAAGTTGGAAGTTTCACTCTGCAGTGGTTTACGTTTATTAGAGAGGCCTAAATATGATGAAAATGTTCACAATTCCATTCCGCAATTTGGATAAGAATCTCACCGTAGCTTTTATCGTTACTAGTTACTGCAATATTACATGCCGTAGATGTTATAAAGAACCTAATGCTCAGGCTTTTGTGATTCAGACACTGTCAAGGTGTTACACCCACGTGCGTTTAGTTCTAAGACAGTGATATATTGGATAGCTTTTCGAACATAACAACGTTGGACCCATTGATTTGATGTGATCAAGAGGCCTTTTTGAGTTGCCTTTCTTTTATGCATGAGTAGATAACAACTAATATCTCCATGTTTCCTATTTTTGAATTCGGAGTTACACTTGCACACGAGAGTTGAATTTGGACCTTGCGCCTGTGGAAAAGGTGTATCTTCTAATATAACAATAGCCACTGTGAAGATAGTAAAAGAGAAAAAGAATAGCTAATGACCAAAAAAGACGAACCAATGCCACTTGGCGAGTAAGTAACACTTGTTAGATCTTCTCGAGAAGTTATACATCAACTCCTGTTTGTTAAAGCATTAGCCTAAATGTCATCCTATACAAATTTGTATATTGAAAGGAAGTCATCTCTAATAAATATAAACATGAGGATAGTGCTATGGAACCTTTAATTGAGGAATGTAGTGTAATTTTTAAAAACAAAATACCTCAAAAGTTAAAGGATCTAGGAGTTTTGTTATTCTGTCATTTTGGTACTTTTAATATTCATAATTGCTTATGTAATTATGTGAAAGTATTAACCTTAAGCTTTTATTTCTTCTCAGAAGGTTTAGAATAGAAATCAAGCCTACAGTAGTGCCACTTTAACTAGTTAATAGGTATATTAGGTAACCAATTAGGGTAGTAAAAGACCTATTTGTTAAAGCAAGGAGTTAATTTTTTCTATAGATTTCTTTATAATAGACCAACTTGTTATAAAAATAGATATTAATGATTTTATTGTGCACGATAACTTACCTAAAGTTATTTATGATGACCCTTGGAAATATATGTAGCTTTAGGACTTAATAAAAAGGACAAGGATCCTAACCTTGTTGAGTTTGCTTTAGATTAGAAGGAGAGGGCTACAGACCCTAATATTCTCATACCTCTAAGGATTTATGAGAAGCGAAAGGCTAAAGCCTTCCATCTACCCCAGAAGCATCTAAGATTGACCTTCTCACTTGTGTTATGCATATTTAGCAAAAAATGATATTTATCTTGTTATTATCCCTTCTTTTTTAAATTTTCGAAAAAAGATAAGTTACCTATAGAAGCTAATAAGTCCTTGACTAGTAAGAAGAATTTAGGAGGAGTTGAAAGGGTGAAGGGCTTAATTACCATATTGTTAGTTTATGTCTTGCAGTCAATCATTTGGATGCAATTTGTTGTATGACATTATTATTTATTAATGAAAAGACATTCTTTATCTTTTTGTATTAAGTTAATTACATTTGATGTATAAATGCTAAAGATAAAATCCTTATAATAATTATTGTATAATTAAAATTATGATGAGATTATAATTGTGAGATTCAATTTACATTTACATATAAATTCTAAATGTTCTTAGTTGTAGTTTCTTCAAGACGGGATATTGTTGAAAATGTAAAACTAGCACACAATGTGTTTCTTTCATATGAAGAAAGTTATTGATTTCATAAATTAAAGTATAAAACTACTTAAACTAATGTGTGGGTAATTATTAGAGAATAAATCACCGAGTTGACCTGATATTGAAAATCTCAAATGGAATATTACTTACGTGTCTATAGATTTCCTTATAATGATAGTTGTATAATTGATCCTTAGACTTGAGATTACCAAGGTATCTCGTGTGGGAATTACTGTGTTTTGATATTACTTATGAATTATTCTAGGACAATTCAAACGGTAGTACTTAGATGCTGTATGAACTATAGAGATAGTTGAGTAAGTTAATAAAGGATCTGTCACTTTAAAAAAATTAGAGAGAATATTCTACCATTCTTGATTAATAGTGATTTATGGAATTCTCTAGCCAGAGTGAATTGACATTTGAAAAAACGTTTTTAAATTTCAATTACAAATCAATTACTAATTAGCGAGAACGAACATGACTGGACCATAAGAGTAGGCAATATATCCATACTCTGTCTAATTATACTATTGGATGATGAAAGGATTAAATTATACATCATAATCATGCATGGACAGGTTAAGTCAAACCACTTTGACATTCCTGATATTTGAGTGGTCATGATATGTTGTTAGACATGAATCTTGATCTATTATTATAAATTGTTTGATTGAATAATTAAAGATAAATTAAAAGGAGTTTTAATTTATCTTATTCTAATTTTGAATTAGAATTAGAATTTATAATCATTGCCAATATATTAAGAACCTAATTTGTCACACATCAAAGAGCAACTTGTGAAGGAAAAATCAATTTTAATTAAATTGTATTTAATTATAAAGTTTGAGAAAATTTAGGGGTCAAATATGAGATATTTGATTTTATTAAAATTAAATTAATTATACTTAGAATGTGATTTTAATTATAATTAAAGAATTTAATTTTAATAACAATTAAAATCCTAATGTTTTTTCTATTAATAGGAAGAAAGATTAAGGAGGTAGCACTCTTACTGTCTTTATCTCAAAGGTGTTGAGAAGTTACTTTTGTGGATATTGTTAGAGGCTAGACAATTGAACAGGTCGTGGTTGACATGATGAAAATTTTGTCGAAGATTTCAACAGGAAATGTGAATTAAGTATGATTTCATACTTCACAATTAGTGTTTTATTCTAGTTATACAATTATCGAGATCCGATTAGAAACTATAAAAATTTTGTTTTCCGTTGCGCTTGTGAAGCGATCACGGTTGGTTTCCAACAGTAGTATCAGAGCCTCCTTTATTGTTCAAATATTATTTATCCTCTTCCAAATGTTTGATTTGAGTGTTGAGATAGTAAATTAAAATTTATAATCATTTGATCTCATTGAACTACTGTTTATCTATATCTTCCCGACCGACGATTTTAACCATCATTTACTCTGCATGTTTTTGGGTCTGATTGAAAGAGTGGTTAAGCTTTTTGAACTCCATATTTGCACACTTAATACAAGCAATAATCATGCTTATTATGTATAAAAGTAACATTAGACTTAATTTTATAGAAGAAATGTGATGAACCAACCTTTAATATTGGGATTCTAGACCTAGGACATGTAACGTTTCATAGATAATGGATTATGTCCCACTCAACATTATTGAGGTACTTTTATCATTTGGAAACACAATTCCACCTAAAACTTGAAGTCCTATGTTGTTAGACTCAAACGTAAAATCTTTAACTTTAAAAACTATCAAGGATGATAAACCTCGTTACTGGTTAGAGCTTTGCTCTTGTCACATTAAAGAGTTGTAGTCATAAATTATAGAGGCTCCATGATATCATGCTCAAAATATGAAACACATTCAGTACCATAGTACGTTGTGGCTTTAACAAATATATTATCTTCTCCTGCCTAAAGATCCCTTTGGTTGATTTAGACAACTTATAACTTCCCTTATATTCTTATCACTCGTTCCTTTATTGCTCAACTAAGCGTACTTGCCTTAAAGGCAGGCTTTTTACCCTTTACAAGCAGTTTTTTAAACCCTTTAGGCTATATGAGCTAAATCCATATCTATAACAAAAGGAAGTGTGATCATTATATAAACATTATAGTTATACGATCATTAGACATTTTAAGAGAACCTATGATTATGTTCATCAAAACTCTAACCTCCAACAATAGCTCTTCAGTGATTTCTCTTTAATAGAGAAACTTACCTTACTCTACTAAGACTTATGCTGGCGTAATAAGAGAACCTATGATTATGTTCATCAAAACTCTAACCTCCAACAATAGCTCTTCAGCGATCTCTCTTTAATAGAGAAACTTACCTCACTCTACTAAGACTTATGCTGGAGTAAATAACATGCCACTAAACTTATCCCAATCATTGAATATGAGGTTCTAGTGTCTCCATATAAGCCCAAAAAGCCTATTCACTATTATCTTCTAAAGAAAGGAATAAAAACTTACTCTTCCATTCATGAGCACTCTTAACAAGCTTTCCTACTTTAATTCATATGGCATATTTTCCATTTAAACAGTACCACCTAAAAAATTTCATGCAAGCTTCAATTGATGCATAAATATGAACAATTTTATTAATGGCTCTTGATAGACTACTAGGAAGCCTAATATCAAAAACTAAGAAAGAGGACACAATTTATCTAAGCTCAAGCATGTCTCTGTTTACAGCTTAACCAAAAAATTGTAAAGTGGCAATCTAAGTCATCATCTAAAGCTTTCATGGTAAACATTCATCTCACAAGGCTTATAAAGAGTGCTCTCTCATGGGCATGTAGTTTTCTAATCCTTATAGACAAAGAGTTATTATATAATAATCTTATATTGCATGAGCCCATTCTAAATATCAAATCATACTTCTCAACCTTAAATTCTTCCATGAAGCCAAGTATAGACTTGAGAGCTATTGTGCATTCACCACTAGTACTAAACTCCTCATCATCTATGAATAAAGTTTGTGTATTACCAACCTTAAACCAATGCTAGATTCACTCCTAGAGTTGGCACTAGACCCTCCTTAATCGAAGAACCATTATATATTAAAAATTAAAAGTATATACTAAGCGAGCTTTACCACAAGAAAATGAGAGGTCTACATTAAATAACAATTGATAGATCTAGATTACTTGAACTTTCAAAATGTTATATTAAAGCAAACAACAAGATAAGTGTAGAAGTGCAAAAATGAAACTTTTGTAGAAGTAAAATACATAACAAGATGTTCCTCAAAAGTATAGTTTATAATTGTTCTAGTAATTTAAGACCTCTTTTCCACCAATGAGCTTATAAATCTAGAATAGATTTCTTATTAGATGAGTCAAAAGATGTGTTACATGTGGATTAGTTATTCGCCATAAGACCTTATACTTTAAGTCCTTTCAAAATATACCTAGTGTGAAGGAAACTTAATCCATTACCCATATAGAATCTTGACTCGCAAATATCAAAGTTGATTATACAAACATGGGGTTAAGTAAAGCCATTTAAATTTTTTGATCTAAACATATCATTTTCCTTGTAAAACATTGTCAAAGAATCATCTTCATGACAAAAAAAATCACATGTTATCAAAAACCTAAACCTTTAATTCACATCACAATGTAAGATTTTCAACTTTAAGATGGGCATATTATTGAAACTTAAGAGGTAAATGAGAGATGTGGATTCAACTCCAATAGGTCAAAGCTTAACAAATGGCCTAGGAAGCTAAGTATTTCTCAACATTGCATGAGATGAAGACAAGAGTCACAATCCTATCCACCAACAAGTCGTTATAAAAGCAATTTCTATTTCCAAGAATGAGGTCACTCGTTTTGTACATGCTCTCTCTCACTACATATTTTACTTGTTTGTTTCACTTACTTATTTGATTTCTTTCTTGTCTTTTAATTTATTTACTTATTTTATCTTTATGTTATTTTTCATTCATGTAGTTATTTGTTTATGCATTTGACTATGTTTTCTTCCAAATATTTTCAAAAACTTTTTTTCTTATGAGTTTATCTAAAACAACCTCCTACTAGCTACAGTTAAGGCTACATACTTTTAGACTTCCCCAGACTCTGCATCTGAATGGGATTCCTATAGGGACATTGTTGTTGTTGTCTCTCACTAAATATTATATTTCCTCTCTCTAACTTTACTAACTTGATTATTAGGGGCCAAATGTTGGAAAAATACTCTACATTTGGTTTTGTAGGTTTATAGGAGGAAGCCCATAAGCTAAAATCAAACTACATTTCAAAACCATCATATTAGACCCAACTTTAAATACTTAAGCCTATATCTAGACCTGAAGAATTAAAGCCTGTTAAAATCATTCCATATAAAACCCCTTCTTAAAGGATATTAGTATTATGCTAAAGTGACTAATCTTATAATAAATACTTTTAAAATTTTTGTGTTTGTTTATAATTATTTCATCTTCTTATTTTTATTGAGAAAGCAATCTGAATAGAAAGAAATTATCCATCCCATAATAACTAATTTTATTATTGCCTTCATTATATGTAAATTTACATGTGAGCATGAGGATGTTTTATAAAGATTTAACATAAATAGACACATTAAAACTTATAATTTGTCGAAAGGATCAACTAAAAGAGGTGTAAGTTCCACCATATTAAATAGTAAATTTCTATATGAATGTTTCGTAGATAAAAATTTTCACTTATTGTGAAATTGCAATGTATTGTAGATTATGTTAAAAGACCCCTTATCTTGATTAGATGTATGATAGTATGTGTAGGATACAAAAAGCAATTGTAGGTTTTTTCATGAACAAGAAAAGTTTGTTTCAATCTTACATTCATATAATTAATGAAAGGTGGATTTAGCATTTGAAAGAGCAACTTCATGCAATAACTTATCATTTAAAATCTTATTTTCTAAATTACGTTGCTTTTTTGGATCAAAATGAAGTTTTAAGTGGTCTCTTTAGTTTGATGGAGAAAAATACAATTTGTCATATTGATGTTGTAATAGTAAAAGAGATCAAGTTTTTTAAAAGTGATTTAGAAAATTTTAATAATCTATTAACTTGTACTTTGATTGGCATTCTTTAATCTCGTATATTTCTTAAACTTTCTAACTAAAATTTCAAAACTATTTTGTTATTATAAATGATATATTGTATATATTTATGAATTTTTGTAATATAAAATGAAAATGAGTGGTGAAGATATTTTAGGAAAAGAGCTCCAAATTTGAGAAACATAATAATGATGATTCATATTTAGAAAACTTCTATATTAAGGTGTGAAAGAAAATGAAGTGTCTTTAAATGGATTCATACTGAAAACAAATTGTAAAATCAAATATTTAATGACTCTGTTTTTGTTCTTATTACCTTAATTAACTAATAAGTATTTTTTATATACTTGTCCTTATATTTTTAAATAAAATTATTCTATCAAGTATTGTCTAAAGAAAATTTATTTAAAAGATTGCATCATAAAAAGTAGGCATATAATCCAACTGATTATAAATATCCTAATCAATTTCTTAATTGAAAGAGAAGATTTGCCTAATAAGAAGGTGCCCTAAATCTTGGACCTATTATTGTTATAACATATATTTCTTCTTGAAAGTATGGTGAATTTAAAGTATTTAAAGCAATATATGAATGATAGAACCATTTAGCTTAACCTCTTTCAATCATAAAATAGCATCCTTATTAACCAAAACACGTTTTAAACTCGGTTAACAATAGACCTAGCAAACGGGCGGGTGGTCCAGGTATGGGTACGGGTCTCACGGGTACTGGTCACACGGGTACGGGTTCGCGGGTAAATTTATAAAAACGGGTAATGATTTTAAAAATCCATACCCTGCCCAGCGGGTATGGGTAGACCCGCGGGTTACCCGCTATATATTTTTTTATTTTTTATTTTTTAAATTTCAATTAATAAACTTATTCAACAAGTTTAAATTTTCATTAAATGGGCGTATTTTGCGTGTTTAAA
>JAOSBL010000001.1:19200260-19210870 GCA_027568915.1 Erythroxylum roraimae | reverse complement strand
TATATATAATTTTGCAGGTACCCACGGATACCCGCGGATTGGACCCGACCCACCCGCAAAATCAACGGGTAGGTCGGATACGGGTAAATATGAATCGGGTAAAAAAACATACCAACCTATACCCGGACTGTTAGGGCAGGTACGGGCGGGTAAACGGGTGACCCGCCCGTTTTGCCAGGTCTAGTTAACAATAGGAGTAGTTATTGGAGAAAAATAAGAATTAATGTCAATGATAGGTTTTCTTTTTCCTTTATTTAGTACTTTTTATGCATTATCATTTATAAAAGATACATTACAGGTCTCTTTTTTTTCCTTTTTTTCTTGTTATTGCAAGTAATTTCTAATCCTCTTAAATTCATTAAATAGTACTTTTTACAAGAAGCAGTATTATCCTTAATACTAGCAAGATGTTCTTTTATTAATACTAGCAAGATGTTCTTTCATTCTATAAATTCCTCCCTTTTTAAATATTCTACGACAAAAACATGCTGTTATATTGAATATTTCCATCATATGTTTACTAAAAGAAAATTAATTCTATGTTAGATCAATCCTACCACGAGTAAAAGATGTTAAGTTTGCCTGAACATTTTTTCTAATGATTTTATATTCTCCATTATAATTTCAACATGAAAAATACAGAAAAATTTACAATATCTACCAAAATAGTCAAAAGCAGATCAAAAGTTCTTTTGCTCTTTGTACTATAAAAAATAACTATGACATGAATATCTATAAGAAAGATAAATTTGTTATTTATATTAATTGACCCTAAAAAAATTCTATAAACTAATTTAAACATAGTTCATTATCATAAAAACCCAACAATAAAATTTCTCACAAAATCTCCAGACTTTGTGACTAACCCATAAACACACTTCTCCTTATTCACCTATGAAATCTCAGTGCAAGTAGCCACAACTATGAGGAATGTAAATTGTCGGGTAGGATGTTAAACAATTACATGACAAAATAAAAAGTTCTTTCCATCATCACCAAGCCAAATACCTTAATATAATTCAATGCATAAAACTTCGAATGCCATCTATTTATGGTTACACTTAACCAAACATCAAAGCCCATCTAATATGAGAACCTACACAAATATCTCAATCAATAAAAAACCTTGTCATATATGCATAACTTATCTAAAGATTCAATCTTTAAGATCACACAACAAAACAATCTATCATGTGAGAGTTTTAAGGGATTTATATGATGAAAGAAACTCTACCTATATATTTATTCCTTATAAGTAATTCAATGGTGAAGGAAAGGAGAGAACTTGAGTGCACTCACTTATCAAACTCTCCTAGGTCTTTACTAAAAACTAATTAACAAATATATTTGTCCCAAAAAAACAAAAGCCCGGTTTTCCTCGTCTGCTCCACTTCAAATGGTCAAATGAGTCTTTATAAGATGAAATCTTACCTAAAAGAGTGCAACAAATTTAGACTTACCAAGTATGCTTATAGGTTTGAGATTAATGTTGCTTCAACAAAAGTACATATAACATAAACACTGAAAAGGATTCAATTGAAATAGAATTGAAACATTACAGAAAATTAATTAAAGTAGGAGATACAAAGATTTCAAATTTAAAGAGAATGAAGTATGATTGAAGAAGGGGGTTAAAGGAAGCATGATTGAAGAAGGGATATAAAGGAAGTATGATTGAAGAAAGAATTTGAAATAACTTTGTAAATTTGAAACATTATTTACGATTTATAAAATCAACCAGTTTATTAATGAACCAAGTAGTTTTTATATAAACATAAAGCAAATCAAACTAAAAGGTTGGTTAATTCCTAATAATTGTGGTTGAATCAAATGGTCCAGTTTGGTTCATAGAACACTGATTTCAACTATAGTTCATAATAATAATAAAACATAATACTAAGTTGTTTTTATTTATTAAAATTATATTTAATTTGATTTAGCATTTATTTATAGACTTAAATTATAAATTTATTAAATTTATAATGCATAAAATTTATAATTTTTTAATTTTATATTTGACTATTGTATTAAATTTGATTCAATTCGAACAAAGTAGATTTCACCAATTAAATCTTAATTTTTTGTCACTTAATTTGATATTTCAATCTAATTTTCCAGTTATTCGATAGCACATACATGTCTTGGATTAAAGAAGTATTCGTGTTCTCCTATAACTAATTAATGTCATTGTAAGAATAATGCAGTATAACTGACAATGAGCTTGCATATGTCCCAAAGTATATATAATTTAGTATCTATAAATTACTTTTAACTTCAAAAGTAAAAGTATTCACATTTTATTTCAAGAGAAAACTTTAATATTAAAATAAAGTTGGTCCTTAAATTTTGATGCTTGGTGTGTATTAGTCCTCAAACTTTTGTTTTCTGTTGAATTAACCTTAAACTTGTTTAAAGTTTCTCATTAGACCCTCAATTCATCAGCATACAAAGTTTATGATGCATGCTCCTCCTATATGACCACATGTCAAATTACAACGAAATTTTAATGGGTAATTACTTTTTGGACCCTAAACCTAAAAGGATTCTATTATCATAAATGAGGGTGTTTTGGCTTAAAGTTGATTGTTTTCTCATTAATCAAAATGCAGGTGCTTTGTAATAAATTGACTGCATTTTGGTTTAAAGTTTTTTTTTGGAAATTCATTTTAGTTTAAAGTTTATTACTTTTTCATCAGCCAAAATGCAAGCATTTTGTAACAAAACCTTTTATGTTTTGAAACAAAAAAGGGAAACGTAAGCATTTTAAAATACTCTAAACCTCTTATATTTTGTAAATAGAAAGGGAAGGGGAAATAAAATACATCGTAACAAAGGAGTGGAGGTCGCCCATGACAGAGGACTAAGAGGGAATATTTCACAATAGAGAATTAAAGGGAGAATCTTGTTTGCATGTTGGTTCGCGATAGAGTAATGGGATGAAAGTGAGGTAAGTCCTTTTCCTAATTTTGTGAAACTCTTAGGGTTTATTAATATGAATATATGATCTATAAAATTATGTATATTTTGATCTCAACTGTTAGTGATATATTAATCTAAATTAATGATCTATGAAAATGGGTGTGTATTTCAATCTGATCTCTTAAGGATTAGGACAAGTTATGAAGCAATATAATATTTAGCAAGAGAAGCTGAACTTGATGTTCTTTGAGGCAAGTTATTAACCAATATATTATTTAGGGTAAGTTGTAAAAAAATATTAGTTGGGCTATTTGTGAACTTTGATAACCATATTATTTGGGGCTTGATAAATCCTACTACAATAAAATGGAAATATGGTATGTCATTCAATCAAACATAGATAAACAATTATTGGATCACTATATAAAAATAACAATGTGAAAGGGTGTGTTAATTATAGGACATTGAGTAAACAAATTTGTGGAGGTTAGAAAACTAGCACTCAATGTCTCAATTTTAAAATAAACAAAATGGATATTTTTAAATTATTTGAATTATAAGAGGAAATGTGTTGCACCCAACTCTCGCAGGACACGTACCGACATCCTAAGTGATATCCGAATATGTACCCCGCAAGGGTGGTGTGCTAGAGCAATCATATTCTCTTATAAGGCATCATAAAAAAAGACACGATATTTAAAAACCAAATTCCTCATTTCACTTCTAAAAAAAATATGTACATTATAGCTTTACAATATCATCCAAATATGTGCAATGTCAAAACTAAATACAAAATACACTACACTTATGAGGAATTATACAAAAATTCTATCTAATCCTTCATTCTCAACTGTCCGACCTTTGAGCCATTTCTTATTTTCAAAAGTACAAGAACTATGCTTCTTGTAGAGTCTCTCTGTCACTCGTGTCTTCTCTCAGTCCTGAAATATCAACATTGCAATTTTGGTGAGTCTTGCGAACTGAGTGAGGTAACCATCCTCGATGGTTCACTCAATTCATACAACACATCAATTCATATATAACCACATAATTCACATCATTCCACTTATTATCATGTAGCATTGCATAGCACTTTGTTCACACATTTCACGTTCTCATTCAAATACAAGTCAACAGTACATTTCAATCATTTAAAAAAAAGCACATATTAGTTATAAATGCAATGCACATGAGACTTACTTTCATTTATTACTTTGTTGTGACCTAGTGCCTTTTTACTAGCTCATATCCCTTGTGGATACTGAGCTGTATCAGATAATGTCCCATATCCCTTAGTGGATACCGGGTATATTTACAACTGAGCCAGAGCCTCTTATCACATTCTGAGCTTTAAGCTCTTTATACTGGTGATTCCAGTCACAACTGCCTTTAACTTTCATGAATTCATGTAATGAAATGCGTCTCACATATTCAAACAATCACTATTTTCAATCAGTCACATTCACAGTCTCATTCACATTTGTCATCGGACCTTAGTCCAGCATTCAACAAAAATGTTGAGAATCACATATTTCTTCACATTCATATACAAGGAGTATTTCAAATATCACATTTATGCATCAGAAGCCTTGGACCTTCATTGTCCGAAATCAACACATTCAATTCCACAAAACAGTTGAATACAGAATTTAAGCAACAATTAATTAAGTAAGGCCATCTAGGTTACTCACAGTTTGCTCCAGAAAGCTATTTCTTTGAAGTCCCGACAACGTCTGGATGTTGTCGCTCAATACGTTCTTCTAAATCATGCAATACATACACATTTATACGCATAATAACTTTGTACAATCATAAGTATTCATTTATGCACATATATGTCTATGGATTATGTACAATGCATGTTCAATGACAAACCTGGGTATATTTCCTTAATACTTGTCTCATAATCAATTAACATGATCTTTGAATCATTCCTTAACACCTAATACACTTTCCTTAGTTTAATAGCTCAATCCAACATCAACTAGGCTTATTCAAGATCACAATCAAGCCTAAATATCTTATGGGAAAAACATTAAAAAGTCAATCATCTAGAAACAAACATATCTTGGGACAAAAGGCATAACTTTTGCTATAGATGTTGGATTAATTTCATTCTAAGACTATTTCGAAGAGGACTTCGAGATCTACAACTTTCGTAAAGACCTTGAAGAGAGATTTTGA
Source organism: Erythroxylum roraimae (assembly GCA_027568915.1). NCBI lineage: Eukaryota > Viridiplantae > Streptophyta > Magnoliopsida > Malpighiales > Erythroxylaceae > Erythroxylum > Erythroxylum roraimae. Next base: position 19,205,767 of record JAOSBL010000001.1, on the reverse strand, counting down.
TGTATAGAGGTCAAAATCACAAACTTCTACCAGTGTCACGTGAATGCCCGCTAAGTGGACATACATCCCACCAAAACGGACATGAACGGGGCTGAGAAGGTTTTTCAGACCCATGAAGGTTTGTTTAACAGACATAAAGTTCGTTTAATGGGCATCGATGAGACTAGGAGTTTTTCCAGACCCGAGAAGGTCCGTTTAGAGAACCTAAATTTCGTCCAACGGATATAGAAGAGACAAAACTCACTCAAGAGCATTTCCAATGGTTTCTACATATATCCTAACCTCACTTTCACTCTAAATTTTCCCAAAATCGCTTCCTCTAATACAACATCATTTCATAACAATTCAACTACCAATTTGATTTCATTAAACTCTTTAATCTCTACTCATTTGATTCATCATTTACAACTAATTCTCATCATTCTTGAATTCCTATCCTTTTTCCATAACATATCTTATTCCTAAGTCTCAAACAATTCATATTCAAAACTCATCATTTTAAGTTGATAACATCTTCAAGTATACCTTAATTTCATCTCGACATCATCCATACATAATTCATAGTCCATGCTTGATCATAAACACCCAAAATAGAACATATTCTCATACATTTTTATCAAAAAAAATTCTGCACCTATCCTACTTCATTTTTCATTCCTAACTATTATCTTAATTCATCTCATTTCAAGAACATAACTCAACATCTTGGTTAACCTAACTTTCTCTTTCATTAAATCCTCAATTCATAATTCATAACATCTACGTACAACTCATCACTCATGGTTTTCATACTCTCAAAACAGAACACAATCATATACATTCATCCACTAATTTATTGCACCCAGTTCTCAACTTCATGTCTAATTTTGAGACTCTTAAATACATAATTTAAATTCGACGTCTTCATGAAAAATGTAGCTATATGTTTCTAATTGAATGTAAATCAAAAATCATCTTATTTGGATAACTACCGAATAAGTTATGGCTAAAATACAGAAACATAATCAATGGAAATGTTATTGCTAACATTTTCCAGCGCTCTCTTCCAATTTTCCAGATTTTATAACTTCCAACATTTTACATCTAACCCATCTTATACCTAGATCATCTTTTCTACTTCATTTCCTCTTCATTTTCAACTCCATTTCAACTCAATATCATTCACAAACAAATCATGATCTATATTTGATCATTAACTAAAAACAAAACATATACATGTACCCATTCATCATCAATTTTCTGCACTCATCCTAACACCATTATGATGATCATTTTACCTAAAAAACATCTCCATAACAATATATGAATTATTACTCATCATACATATACAAAAGCAAGACATTTACATACTCATTTCATCACTCACGTTCATCATACATAAAACATCATTTATGTCCATTTAACCTCTAACCATCATCATACATGCTTCATTTACACTTTCAATCTATCTCATAATGATCATTACAAATGCCTTCATTTAGCCAACCTAAGAATGTCATTAATACACCAAAAAGAAAGACCATAAACCTCTTTAATTTTACACCCACGTTACAACATATATGTAACTCCATGATCATGATCATTCAATCTCTAATTACGTATCATAAATGTTTCATTTAACACTACCCATAATGATTACGGCATAACTTACTTGATTTAGCTTCCAATTCTTCAAACTCTTTAAGAACTCCAAGAGTCCCTAATTTTCCATGCATCATATGATCTTCATGGAGGTTGGAAGGCTTAGGTTTTCTTGTGGAAATGAAGAAGAAAACATGGTGGAAGTAGCAATTGATAGATGAAAAAGCTAGGTTCAACGTTGGTGATGGTTGGCAACACAATTCATGAAGAAGGAGAAAAGAAGGCCACGAAGAAGATGAAAACAAGAGTTAAAAATGAAAGACATTAAGGAGAGTGTCTTGCAAATATGTGAAATCGTGAGAGAGAAGAGTGGTGAGTGGCAGTGACACTTTTCACTGCCACTTGTCACCTTCCTCTGGCCCCATTTGGACCCTTATTAAAAACTAGTCTATTTGTCTCCAATTTATAATCCAATTGTCTCCCAATTTTCAATGATACTTGTCAATAAATCCCAAAGTCATTTATCAAAATTTTCATTGACGTTGGACAGTAAAGTCTACTACCATTTATCAATTATCTTGCTATTTGGCATTTTTTTCTAGTCCTAGAATACCCAAAATTTCAGAAATTTCATAAATTTTTACCAAAAATTCTAAATCAATACATATACTCTCCTAATCAATTTTCAAAACAATCAAACCACAATTATCAATAAATCACATTTATAAAATCAATTATACCCGAAAAATGTCAATGAATGCATGTACAATCATTTTAATATGCAAAAATCAATATTCGCATAAGTGTATATGCTATTTTATGCATGAGCATAAAATGCACTTTCTAACTTCTCAATAAACTCTCATATACACTATTCTAGGGTCCTAGCTCTTAACATGGGATAACAGGATGTTACAAAATGTCACTACATCTTATATTTTGTGAGTGAGATGTTGACTTAGGAAATCCAATTTGAGACAACAACATTTATCTTGTAATAACTATTGATTATTAAGAACCAAGATTTTAATTCTATGAACTTAATGCACTTCAAATTCTGATTTTGATTGACGTTTAATATTAGATTGCATTTAAATGATATTGATAAGTCTTTTATTCAATAATAGAGTGTATTGAAAGGATATTATTATTGATAAGTCTTATAGTGTGACACCTTGAATATCTCATTGATATTAAATTCGTTATTTTAGTAGGATACGAAATCTCATTAAGAAAGGAATTATTTTTTACTATAGGGAGTAATTGATAGACAAAACTCATTAAAGTACATTGGTGGTTACAATTTTTTAATTAAAGGCGTTGACCCAGATAAATTATGTTGGTTTAGTATTGTGGGAATGATTAAGCATAATTGGTATGATGGGTTAGATAAAGTATACTATAGGCACCGACAAAAATATGAAGAACGTGAATTGGTTAAGATTGAATATGATTAAAAATAAATGATTTAATCTATATTATTTTAAGATATGGAAGAGTGAACATTTATTTTAAGGGTAAGTATAATGCATAGAAAGCATTAAAAGTAGATAATCTGGATGATGGTGATGGTAATGGTCACGTGGTTCCAAAAAATAGTGAAGAAGAAGATAATAATTACACGGATGACGAATTACTTGATTTGGGAGTGATTAATAAGGATGATAAAGGCTACAATAAAAAAATTATGGTGTTAAATAAGAATGATGATGTTGGTATACTTGTTATTAATGGTTTGCAGGTTTACATATTGAAGTTGAGGGTGTGTAAACTAAATTTGAAGGTGTGAATGCTAAAGTTAAGGGTTTGCAAACTAAAGTTAAGGATGTGCATACTATAGTTGAGGGTGTGAAAACTACAGTTGAAGATGTTCATATTGAAGTTAAGGGTTTGCAAACTGAATTTAAAGATATGCATACTAAAGTTGAAGCTATGCATAATGGAAATGAGCCAAATGCTTTCGTTGAAAATAAAGCAAATAATAGTGACATGCTGAGTGATTTTGAATGTGATAGCGAAAGAGATGATGATTAGCTCCAAGCTATTAGATCAAAATACAAAGGAGGAAGTCCAAGAGAAACATTGAAGATGATGTTGTGAATAATTATATTGAAACTATGAAAGTGAAAAACCAATTGAAGATGTCTGTAAGGTTTTTGAATCTAAAAAAGATAGTGACTATGTTAAGAGTGATGACCTGAGTCAGTGCTACATAAGTTTAGATAAGCATACTCACAATACACTAAGAGGTAAGTACAAAAACCCTTATTATGATCCAACATGTAACATTTCAGCTTGGGTTGTAGGTTTGAAGTTCAAAGGTGGTAAGGAATTCAAGGATGTACTTATTAAATAGTCCATTGCAAAGAGTTTAGGCTCGAGACATTAAAAAAATAGAATTCTCAGGTAAGAGTTAGATGTCCACTACAATGCCTTTGGTTTTTTGCAATTATTAAGAGAAAGGATAATAGTTTTGTCATTAAGAGATATGAACCTAAGCACAATTATATAACCACTAACATTAACAAGCTCATCACATTCAAATAGATTGCCAACCACTATAAGGATAGAATTGAGTCATAACTAAAAATCAAAGTTGTAAATATAGAGGCCATATTACAGAAGGAGTTAAGAGTAGACATCAATTTCATCACTTATAGATGGAACCATATTCTATTAGTATTTAAAATTATATAAACAATAAATAACTGTAGTTATTGTCATATATAAATAGCTAGGAGAAAATGTTTAAATATTAAGGTCAGATAGCTCACAAAGATCTATTATTGCATAATCTAATTATGAAACTAAAATTTAATTCCAACGTAGAGGATTGCAATGGAATAATAGGAATAACATTACTTCATAAGGAAACAAAGAGAAGAAGGCTTACGGATTCAACCTTAAACTTAAGTCAAACTTGAATTTTAAAATTTTTATAAAGTTATAAATTCTATTATTATTCTATTTTGTATTGTTACGAATTTGGATTGTTATGAATCAATTATTACTTATTCCATTACGAAGTTATTATAAATGAATTTTTTGGCATTGGACTTAATTTACAAATACTTATTATATTTTGGAGTTAGTTAAACAATACTTACTTGTTATTGGAATTAGCTTACAACTTTGGGATGAAGTTATTTAAAAGGAAGTTATTATTGGAAATTCTTGTTATTGGAATTGGGCATTCATATATGCATGAGATAATGCATAATGATGACAACTTCTTTGAGATGACTCGCTAATTTTTGGTAAAGTTTGATATTGATACTAAAAATGCAAATATGTATTATCTTCTCTATTTTATTTCCTTTTCATTACTTAAATAATGGATAATTGATATTTTTAGTTAATAGAACATTTGCAATGAATCACTATTATCATCTTGTCTCAATCTAACTATATTTGTTATTGGATGGTATCACCATTTATATCAACATTATGTCTTATTGCATTACATTCATTTTATAATCAATCAATTAAACATTTTTATTAAAAAAAAAGCAAATTCCATCACCCTAGCAAACATTATCTTCTTGCAAATTATCTATACAAAAGAAGTTTTGAATTAATGTTCTGATTCTTAAACTTAAATAACTAGGAAAATTAATCATATATTGGTCTATACAACTTACACAAAATTTTCAATCTAACAGAATTACTAATAAATTACCATGATGCAACACCAAAGTTTATGAAATTCATATTCTTCAACTTTTTAATAAATAGATCTACAAATACCATAGCATATATTCTATAATAAAATATCTTCCTTCATAGTCTTCGCACCTAAGATATTGTATATTTCATCACCACTTTTAATTCACCCAATTCACCATATAGCTGTTAGTAGTGTGCCCTAGGCCAATGGACATTTGTGATTCATGTATTAACATTATGATTTGTTAATAATATATTAT
>JAOSBL010000001.1:19182313-19192423 GCA_027568915.1 Erythroxylum roraimae | reverse complement strand
AGTTAGAAATTGGATTTTGGAAATGAATTTTAGCAAATTGCATTTTGGAATTGAAAATTGGAATTGGATTGGAAATTGTATTTGGAATTAGAATTGAGAATGGAATTAAATTTTGGACTATTTTGTAATTTTTAAAAAGTTTAGGGACTATTTTATAAATTTAAAAAATACCCCGAAACGGTACCTGGTACCGACTGGTACCGGTACAGTTTCGTTTCAGAGCTCAATCCGGTACCAAGTCCGGTACGGTATTCGTAACATTGGTTAAAAGAGAGACAAGAAGCTTGAAAACATAAATAGATAGTCAAGAGAGAGACTATAAACTAGGGGGGATAAAATTAAGGAGGGGCGATAGAACGGAGATGAAGTTCGTTAGTGTAGTTTATAAAAATACTAAAATATCCTAATCACTCTCCTTTTTAACGAATTTCATATTGTTTGGACAGAGTGTGCATCACAGACTTTGTGTGTTGTGAATTAATGTGCTAATGAGAAACTTTAAACAACTTTAAAATTAATTTGATAAATGTATGTTTAAGAAATAAGGTGCATAAGACTGATTTGGGCTTTTATTTAAAATAAATTTAATCAAATAGATCATTCTTAATTGTGACAAAAAAACTCAGAAAAAAGGGAAATTTTATAATTGGTGGAACGATGCACGACTAGGAGGAATAAGGATGGTAATAGCCAGCTCATGAGCTAGCTCTATAATTTTTTCAAATAATTTTTTAAAAATGAAAGCATAAAATAATATCTTTTTTTTAATTAAATTCAACTTGAACTGTCCAAACTCAGCCCAGGTTAACTTAAGCCTAACTCATAAGTAGATCTATTAAAAATACCTAAATATGAACTTATAGGCTAGCTATACCATCTTTGGGTCGTGCGCATCACGTGCCAAAGGCATGCCATCGGTTAAAATTTCTCCATTTTGTTTGTCATTCACGGGCATTCCCTTTATTGACGGAGTCCGTACTTCAGATCGGAAATATATCACCGTCGAACACCCAACTGACTGAATCTCGCCGTAGTTCAGATCCATCTCGCCAACGACCACTATCTTCGCCGAGGTCGTCGTCCCCTTCTGATTCCAATCTCATTATTTATGTATGTTTCTTGTTACTTTCCTTTTGAATTCACCAGCAGCTATGATATATGTACGTGAGGGTAGCTATTAGGACTTCAGTCGAGATTTGTTAGTTGGACGATCAGAGGTGAAATTACTGGAATGACGCCTACTTCGGTTTTGTTGTTAAGGTTCTTCGTGCTTTAGCAGTGTTTTCCTAAGTGAAAAAACGGAAGCTGCAAATTGCAGGAAATTTTGAACTGAGAAAAGTTCTAAAAATTCTGTTTTGAATTAATAATATGCAACCTAATCAGGGTTATTCCTTTTAAGTTTGAAATTTGCTCGTGTAATGTGAGCGGTTTTGCTGAAAATTAATCAGACTCTTTTGGTAAACTACTGTTTGCAATATCTCCTTTTATGATTGAACTTGGTGATATTTGTTTCCAGTGTATTTGTGAAAGTGAAAGTATTCTCGCTTCTCTCTTTGCAGTTTTTTATATTCATTTTTTTTTTTGGTGATTACAGGATGTATAACAATGTAGGCCCCCAGCCTGGGGTGCCAAGACCTCCAGTAAACTCGCAGCCTAATCCGTTTGGCAATGCATTCTATGGAGCTAGTTCAGGATTGATTACAGGTGGACTTGGTGCATATGGAGAGAAAATTTTAGGATCCAGCTCTGAGTATGTCCAAAGCAATGTAAGTGTGATTGGGCCATCAATAGTTATTGGTTTTTGTTTCCATCATGGAGTGCTTTTTGTTTGATATTTCATACTATTGCTAAATGTTAGATATCATTTCTTTTGCACTCTAGGTGCTTCATTTGCCTATGCAAAATTGTTGATCGGTTTCACAACTAAGGGATGTTTGTACTTGGACAGTGCCATGTGGTGGACTAATTTCCTGTATATTTCAATTTTACTTAATTCATATTTTCTAGAACTTAAGATGCACTAACATTCCTATGTTTGTTGAGTTGCCGTAGCTTCTGTCATGGCATCAAAAACTTTGATCTTGGACTTCTACAGTTTTGAAGTTTACTTTTTTTTTCATCTTTTTGTTTGTTTTTAATCTTCGTTTGTTTTGTTCTGAATTTTTGCCTAGTTAGCCAAGAAGATGTTATCACATTTTTATCTTAAAATGTTTCAAATTGTTATGGATGTGTGCTACATCCCATATTTCTTGTTTCTCATTTGTTGTTGGCCCATTTGAGGGACTTCTTATTGAGGAAAAACATGTCTAGCTCAAGTGCTAGTATGTAGGAGATAATTAAGTTCGATTGTGGCTGAATATGTCGGGGTTGGCAATTGCAAGCAAAGAATACGGAGCCCAATAGATTGCCATTAAACAAATATGGAATGAATGCTTAGTAGGATCTATTGGCAGATTCCATGTAAATTTTAGTTGATTAGGCATTCATGTTGATTCTGCTGCATCTTTTCTTTTCAAATTCTTGCCCTCCTGATTTCTTCTCCTCTACTAGCACGCACGACTATCTAACACAAAGTTGTGATGAAATGAAATTGGTTTTATTAGTTGTAAGGTTCTGGCCCTTCTGGGATTAATTTTTTGGGACATGATAACACCCTCTCATTTAAGTATCATGAAGCGGTTGAATTGCTGTGTGTTACCTCTAGAAAGATGTGTGACATCTTTTGCTGAAGTATTGTATTCTTACACGAAAGTTAAACTATACTTGATATGATATGTGATTTTAGCTCCATGTTTTCTTTTGAATGCACAGATATGTCGCTACTTCTCTGATCCGCAGTACTATTTCCAAGTGAATGACCACTATGTGAGAAACAAATTGAAGGTTGTCCTATTTCCTTTTCTACACAGAGTAAGTCGTACTTATATTTTGTTTGTTTGGAAGGATGGTTTTTGTTTTTTGGTACTTATCTCTTTCTGCAGGGGCACTGGACACGGATAACTGAGCCTGTGGGAGGCCGCCTGTCCTATAAACCTCCAATGCATGATATAAATGCACCAGACTTGTACATTCCTTTCATGGCATTTGGCACCTATGTTGTGCTTGCTGGCTTTTCATTGGGATTGCATGGGAAGTAAGTGTGTCATACTTTTGGATGGGCTTATTCAGGTCTTACTAGATAATGGATTGACTTGCAACCTATTTGATTCTTTCTTTCCTTTTTTGCCATCCACACCATTCTATTTTCAAGTGGCAGTTCTTTCTTCCTTGTATGTCAATCCTCTCATAATTGTTGCTCAAGTTTTCTGAAGCTTTTACATAGGATAATTCTGTGTGATTATAATCCTGCTTCACTAGCCAGCTTCATCTTTAGGCTAGGCTTGTAAAGAGAATTGAACATATTTGCTTAGATGTTCTCATTTTCATATTGCAAAGTAAATCTTAAACACTATTGCCATGCCTAAAAGTGGGAAAAGGATATTTGAGCATGGGATCTTCTTATCAATTGCATTCATAGTAGCATTTGCGGCAGTAGATACATTGTTGCATTTACATCTGTTTTATTATTGGTTTGACTTCAATGTTATCACCATAATAGTTCTTGATTCCTGTTCGTATGTCTTTCTTGTCTTTCCTTCCTTGTGCATCCATCTACATGTATTTGTGTTGTGTGTGTTCTTTCACTCCAGAGTGCTAATTAATGCATTCCTGACAAATGCATGTTTTGAGATGTTTACTTTTACTTTTTATCCTTGGCACTTATTGCCTTTCTAATTGTTTCATGTTTCATTTTCACTTTGTTGTTAGGCTTAGTCCAGAGGCCCTAAATTGGTTGTTTATCAAGGGTTTGCTCGGCTGGTTTTCACAAGTTGCACTGCTGAAGCTAATACTTCTTTCACTGGGTAGTGCGGAGGCACCGATGTTAGACATTGTAGCATATGGGGGTTATACTTTCACCGGGATTTGCTTTGCTGTCATTGGAAAAATCCTATTTCGGTACTCTTACTACTTTTTGATGCCATGGGCCTGCTTGTGCATGGGAATTTTCTTGGTAAAGACAATGAAGCGAGTCCTTTTTGCGGAGGTGAGAAGCTATGATTCAAGCAGGCATCATTATCTCTTACTCTTCATCGCATTGATTCAGTTTCCACTTTTCATGTGGCTTGGCAATATCAGTGTCTATTGGCTTTTCTAAACTGCATTCCTTTATGTTGTAGCTAGAAACAATACTATCTTTGTAGAGCTTTTTTTAATGTCAGAGAAAATTTTGCTATACTTATCTTAATATATGAAGAGAGAATGATGATATAGATATGCTCGAAAAAGTTGAGCTGCACCATCATGGTTAATCGTGTGGGCAAATGGGAAAAATTTTCAGTGGATATAATTTATTACGTTTTATGATGACATGCTTTATTTCTTTTAGGCCTACTTAATATACCTTCATTTGATTGTCGTACGTAGTAAAAAAAACTGACATTGACTCCGATATTGCCATCCTTCGGAGGCAATTGTCCAACATGGCTTGTTGGAACTTCCAATAGAAATCTTAAACTATTGTTGACAAGGTTGCCTCTGTTTCCATTACAAGATTGTTGTCTAAGAAGAGGTTATCCGAGAATTGCCTAGTCTAGTGTTGCCCCATATTCTAGAGGAGTTGGATCATAGGCTTGGTTGTGTTTTAGTTATGATGGTATTATTGCTGGGAAGTGGTTGACTGAATCATTAAAGCGCAAGACCTCTGGCAAGGTGAGAACAGAGAATTCTTGGCTAACGATATAACCGTAAGCCTGTTGTGAATCGAATCTAACCATGTAAGGCGTTGGAGGACCTTTAGAGGAGAAATATGTGCTGAGAGGATGAGTGTGCAGGAAGCCAGTGCCCAGATGAAATAGAATCGTTGTAAATAAACATAATCACAGCCAGGTATGAAGCACATATTATAGCGTTCGAGTTAAATTGGGCAGGGCAATATAGAATTATATACAAGTATATTGGAGGCATAGGTATAATAAAATATAGAATTCTTCAAAAAGCACTTCTCATATCAGATGCATCCACCTTGTAAATTAACCTTATATCCTCCATTTATAGATACATACATAAATACATTATAGAAAACACTGAAGAAAATAGGTGTAGTTCAGTCAACCACTTAACTGGAACAAGAAATTTTGTGCTCAATTTTGTCCAAGATCCGGGACAGTGAAATATTCATCGTCGTCGTCAGAAATCTCAAATCTAGGCTTCTTATAGGGCATGTTGGATTTGGCGGGTCTGTTTGTTGTGATACTGGTTGATGGAGATATCGGCAGCTGAGGAACTTCAGCTGCTGTCAAAACCTCTTGAGGAAGATGTTCACCAGAAAGGCCCATGTCGGGCAGCCATTCAAACTCTCCCAAATCGAGCTGCTCTTTCTGCACAGTGAAAGAACACAAATGTTAAAGATAATGTGATGAAGTGAAGTAGCCTGGGAGTCTTCAAGCCTTACCAACACATATGGGCATGACGTATGGCTTTTACCTTTTGGGGAGACGAGTCAAAGTCTGTAAACCGTAAAAAGTCATCAACAGACCATTGAGAGGTAATGCTTGATGACTGTTGTACAGGTACTTTCTTGGAAGTTGGTTGTGTGCTCTGATTTGGTGGCTCTAAACGTCTTTCTTCAATGTCCTTGGTGCAACTGGCGCTTAGCCCCACTCTGATTCCAGTAGCTAGAAATCTCTGGTGATAAGCAGAAAGGCTACCAGCTGAATGGATTGGTTCATCACAGTCATGGCAAAATAGGGCCCTATCTTCAACGCAGAAGATGAAAGCTGACTTTTCCTGCAAGATTTGAAATTGACGTATTGGAAGGGACAGAATAGTTAGTCATGTAAGAATTCAAGGATATACTGAGGCTCAGTGAAGATCAAATCACTTGAAACTTGTCTACAAACCAATAAAACACATAGGCAACACGTATTACACTATTGATATCATTTTCATCTTAGATCCTCTCAATTTCTTTTTTTTCACCTCAACTTTTCTTATGTTTAACTTCCATGATAAGTATCCTAAAAAGTACACTAGACCGAATCCATCAAGAACATAATAGTTTAGCGTAATATCTTGACAGTCAACCAATAAGTATATGCTTTTAGCATAATATCTTGACAGTCAACCAATAAGTATATGCAAAAAGAAAAAATAATTCATCCCGAATGTTGGATACAATTGTTCAAAAGTTGGGTATCTCAATTTACATACTCTCATTTTGACCATCAAAAACTATACTTAGATTCCCTTCACTTTCCAAATTTACCGCTAGAAGTGTTAGCACCATTGTGTCAGTGAATCAAGAAAGCACGATGAGAGCTCGGGTGGAACATGCTATACTTGATGAGGACGTGTGAGAAGCAAGGCTTATACTTGACAAGGATATTTAACTACCGGTTATATCAGTGTATGAAGTTGCTGCTGTACTAAGTATTACAGCCTTTAAACATGGCATGTTGATATATTTGAGACTATATGTGAACGCCCTCGCCTACTCTTTTGGGTTTCGACAACTTACACTGCTGAGATCCATACTCGTTACCCTTTAACCAACTTATGACTTGACAGGGTACACCATTAGCTAAAGGTATTAGAAACAAGTCAGACCCAGACACAGTGATACCTCGTGCAACTTTCATTCCCAGAGTGTTGGCCAGACTGACTTAGCTGTAATGAGAGACATACTCCAAATCTAGATAAGCAAAATTGGCACCGACTCGAAATACTATATCCTGTAAGACCATTCCATTTTAGCATACATGAAACAAGATGAAGCCGCACGTGTTTGAAGCTTGTCCCGCTTAGTATCCTACTCTATGCCATCACAAGGTTGCCTCTACCAGTTCATAGGGACTAATTAATGTCTGTCTCTAAAAAACAATGCTTAGACAAATGCTTGTGGATATGTATATTTACTATCTTTGCTAGCTAAGAGACACCGTTTTCATTTCAGGTAGCGAACCTTGGGCCCTGTGCCTTAGTTACACGCACCAGGAAGACATTCTTGAGATTTTGAAGACCATCGAACTTATGCAAAACTGACTTTTCACACCAATCAATGGTTAAAGCTAGCATACACCATGAAACACAATACTAAAGATCCATATAAGCTACTTTGGTTACCAGTAAGTTAAAGTCTTCCTCTTTTAGTTCATCTTGGTAGTCAAAAGTGTTGAGATAGAAAAAGATGCTCTTGCAAAGATTTGGTTTAGGATAGTTTAAGATATATGAATTTTCCACGCCAAATCTACGATACAGATAGATTAAAACCGGACTCTAATGACTGAAAGGAGTTCAAAAATCCAATGCAGCATAAAGAACTCAAATCAAATTTGTAGATTACTCGGCATATGTCACAAGGAGGCAGCTTGTTGGAGAGACACTGAAGTAGAAGCCTCTGGTGCTTGCTAGCAAGCTTGTTCGCAGCATGCACTTCTATGTCGCATTTCGCGCAGAGTGCAGCCTCATCTGCACAACAAATCACTGTAGCTGGTGCTTTCTCACACACATCACACTGAATCTTCATCTCCCCTTAAGCAAGATCCCCAGTTTCTTTATCAAGACCCTAACCTTTTTGCTGCTCCCAAAAGATAACCACTACTTTATACCTTATCTTCTCACTGCAGAACTTTAAGACAGCAAGAAAGATGCAAACTTTAACATAGAGAGATACCCACTGCGATTCACTTACAGTGCTAAAAAGAGTACATGAAAAACCCGAAATGGTCAAACTAAATAGAACTGTAAACAAAAACAAGAAAATCCTGAACACTCAACAGGAAATGTTGAGTTGGAACAAAAGTCTAGGAAGAGAGAGAAAAATAAGGTATGATTAGGAGAAGATACTAGAAGCTTAAATGAAGATGTGTAAGTACAAACTGTGTGGACTGCACAGAAACCGGAGTGATTGGCGGAGAATCCATAAGGTGAGTTCGGAGGATAAGGCTTTGGATTTTACGAATAAAAATCAACAAATCTGAAAGATACAGCAAAGCGCCGTGGACCAAAGCAGCCACCGAAGGTGTGGCTGTGGTGTGTTTGAAGCTTGTCTTTTGTTTGGGACCAAGTACTGATTACTGAAAGCCCTTGTGTACTTCCATACATTGATCACGCTTTTTTCTTTTTTATCCAAATCCCAAAATATCTACGAAGTACGAACTCACACTTCATGAGCGTTTAACCTAAAATCAAGTTAAAATTTCTACATCACCACAGCTGGAGTTATTAAGAATCTCCTAATACGAAACACTGAACAAAGTATCTGTCAAGTTCATATTTTGATATTAAACTTAATTGGCGACAGTTCTTGCTTATCATTCAAAGAGTGGCAGCTGGATCAACTTGCAATCATGAAAAAAAAAAAAAGTACGGTATGGAAGGTCTAGAAAAACGATTTCAGTCCGCTAACTAAGGGGTAGTGTAGTTCTATTTTTTTTTCTTTCTATTTTTAGCTTCTAATTTTTGTTTTTAGTTTATATTTTTTTATAAAAAATAAAAATCTATTTAGTTGAGATTTGCAATATAAAAATTGATAAAAAAAATCTATTTAGCTTAGACTTTTAATAAAAACTAGAAAATAAAAATATGTTTAGTTTTTTTTTATTATTATTATTAAGTTGTTGGTGTTATTATTATTATTATTATTATTATTATTTAATAAGTTATTCTTATTATTATTAATTTTTAACAAGTTATTATTATGATTATTATTATTATTATTAAGTTATTCTTATTATTATTAATTTTATTTATTTATTTATTTATTATTATTATTATTATTAATTATTAATTTTTAATAAGTTATTCTTATTATTATATTATTATTATTATTATTATTATTATTTTTTATTGTTAATAATAATTATTATTTTTATTTTTATTTTTATTTTTATTAATTATTGTTATAAATTTTCTACTTACTATTTTTAATATTATTAATTTTGTTATACCAAATTAATTTTCTTCTTCTTCTTCTTCTTCTTCTTCTTCTTCTTATTATTATTATTATAAATTTTGTACCTTTTTATTATTATTATTATTAATCGAGATAGAAAATAGGGATATATTGTTTTTCTGTCGAAGAAAACATGTTGTCAAAATTCAGAGAAACGATGTTTTCTAGTTTCTGTAAAACTGTTGTGGTTTTTTTATTTTCAGAAACAAAAAATCACAACAGAGTAAACCAAACACGTTTTACTTACCTGTTTTTCTTTTTACAAAAACGACAACAAAAAATGGAGGGAAAAAAACGGAAACAAACAGCCCTAAACTAATAGTTGCGGCATTTGATAACTAAATCTGAATTATCCAATATGAGCACTGACAATTCATCATTAGATATGTCCGTTGCCACATCATCCTAAAATGATATTACATTTTCACGTCAACTTTTACGACTACTCAAAGTTATGAATACTGTAGCGAACTCGGTATCGGATTAAGTTTTGTAACGAAATTGTACCGATATCGATCAATAAGGGATGTCGTTTCGGTTAATTTTTTAAATTTATAAAATAATCCCTACAATTTTTAAAATTTTAAAATTTTCAACTTCAAAAATTCCATTCCAAAATCAAATTCAAACCAATTCTCATTCCAATTTCTAAAATAATTCCAAAACAAAACAATCACTATTCACTAATTAATCCATTCCAAAACTGTGACACCATCAACTTCTTCAACCTCCAAATCCAATCCTCCACCCACCGACAGCCTCCCATATTCATCAACATTCAACACTACACAATTACACAAATCCAAATCCAATCCAATCCACAACACAAAAAAACATTGTAAGATTTACCATCAATTTTTAGAAACACCAAGAAGAGAACAGATCAACGAAACAAAATCAACAGACCCAAAAAAAATTTAAACCGTCAAGTCTTCTCTTCGCTCTTCGGGTTGGGGGCTTCGGGTTTTCGGGTTGTTGATCGCGGCTCTGTCGTTCGATTAAATTAATCGACCTTAGAAACCGGTCAAAATAAAATATTTTCAAGATTGCAGCAAGCTGAACCTCGGGTCGTCTCTCGAAAAGGAATCACGTGCGAAATTGATCCTAAACTAGCCTAA
>JAOSBL010000001.1:19158175-19172479 GCA_027568915.1 Erythroxylum roraimae | reverse complement strand
TCGTTTGTTCCGACAGGTTACCCCTGGGTTCGGCCTTGGGGGTCGGGACTTGGGCCCAACGGTCTCCGTTTTCGACTCCGTTTTGGATAGTTGGGTTTTCGGTAACGGGATCCAACATATTGGAGCACTTCTCACCAATAATTTTTAAAAAGAGTTTCTTCTTGTGCTACTTGTGTCATGTTTGTTTCTTCTTCATTTTGGAATCTACCTGTGTCATTTTTGTTTCTTCTTCATTTTGAAATCTGCAGTTTTTTGTAAATGCCCAAATCTCTTACACTTGAAGCACTGTGGTTTTCCTTTGTGACAACAATCCTTCTCTTCATGATCGGGCTTCTTACAATTTGTACATTCGAGAATTTTACTTTTACCTTTGAAGAGGGACTCTTGACCATATATGCTTCTTTAACCTTATCATCATTTTCTCCATCCCTCATTATTCTTCTTTGGTCCACAATTTGAAGAGTGTTTAGTAACTCTGCAAAGGTTATATTTGGTAGATCTTTAGTAATTTCAAGAGATGAAATTTTTAACTCGTACCTTTCAAGAAGCGTAACAAGAACCTTTGTCTACAACCCTTTGAGTAGGAAATTCTTCACCAAGTAACTTGATTTGATTGACAATGGAGATAAGTTTGCTTCCATATTCCTTGACACCTTTAGAATTCTTCACTTTTGACATTTCAAAATCTCTTTTAAGATTCAATATTTACATCATCTTAGTTTGAGTGTTGCCCTCAAATTCTTGTTTTAGTTTCTCTCATACTTCTTTAGGAGATTTACATTCCATTATATTTGTAAAAATTCCTTCCGTCACGGCCGAATGGGGACAAGATAGAGCTTTTGGTTTCTTTACCCTTTCTTCATTATTCTTCTTTATTTAGTTTAGGGTTGGATTTTGAGGAAGAGATATAAACTCAAACTCACTTTCAATGACCTCCCATAAACTAACAGCTTGCAAATAAGACTTCATTTTGATAGCCTAAGAGTGGTTATTTTCTCCATTGAAAATAAGAGTTGGAATAGAGAAATTGTTTGATGCCATGTTGCAACTAAATCCTCACAAGCCTAATAATAACTGGAGCTCTGATACCATGTTGGAAAGAAAAGAAGAGACAAATGAAGCAGAAGACTTTTGCTTAATTTTATTCAACATCTGAAAGTGCCTATTTATAGGTTTACAAGAAACTGAACAAGCCTAAAATTTCTCAACTACAATCAGATTTGTTGACACTATCTTTGACCAACTAAAACCAGAAAATTATGGAATATAAATCTGAAACTTCATGGACTCAGTCAAATTGAAAAATAAACACATGTTAATTTGAATCAACCTTTAACATCTTCGTCAAGCGATAGATCTGGGGTCTCAATCTCAACATTTGTTTAAAGCTCCATGAGTTAAATCATATTATTCACATTGTCAGTTAATTTTTGTCATAATCTCATATAACTCACTTCTTCAATATTATTTATATCCTTTGGTATATCAAAGGCGCTCTTTTTCATGTCTTCACTTTGTCATTCATCCCCATTAGAGTTATGAGCATACTCTGATGCTAACTAGGTTGGAGATCTAGTTGATCTACACTCAACTACTATTATTTCTTTTTTGGCACATATATCATTTCATGGTGTAATAAGAAACAAATACTTATCTATAGCATTAGTATGAAAACAAAATATCGAATTTAAGATATGATTGTTTCAAAATATGAGTATTTCCTCTTGTTATGTAACTCCCCTCTTTTGTGATAATTATAATGTTACGCAAATTGCTCATAATAATTTTTTTATGAGTGTATCAAATATATTAAGATTGATTATCACCTTATACGATATTATGTTACTCAAGGCACTATTTAATTTGTTTCTACTTTATCACAGTCTCAAATCGCAGATATTTTCATCAAATCTCATCCATTTTATCAATTTTAAGAACTTATTTCTAAACTCAAGATGTCTAGTTTCTTACCACTTTGAATTTAAGAAGGGATATTAATGTATATAACATACTTATATGTTATGTATATATAAAATATTGTGCAATAAGTAACATTAGCATATTTTTATTGTATTCTTGTGTATATAAATAACCCTTTCTATAATAGTTTTGACACACCAAAATGCAAAACTTTTTTTACTCAAAACTCTTCTTCTTTCTACACATACAAATCATCATAGTAGATCAAAATAAAACTTTGGTTAGTGAAGTTTACTTTGGTGTTAGTGGAACTCATTAGCAAGCCAGAGTACTAACAATTTGTTCCTTAAGGTTCTTGAATTAAGAAGCTGTACGGGTAACTTCAGATCACCTATTTAATCATTTCAGTCAAAGTTCCGAGACAATCAAAGAGTGGCATTTCTGACTATATGCAAGTGCAGATGATGGTAGACTTTGTCAACAATCAACACTTGACTTAGACCAAAGCAATTTGTAAAGTCGTGCATATGAGGTTTATATTGACTGACTTGTCAAGTTTCACGACTTTGGATCTTTGATCCAGTCTTACGCAATCAATCTTATATAGTACTTCTGATCTTTGAATCAAACAAGTTCTATATCTTCATTAGTACTCACTATAAACTTTGCATCCTAAGTACATACATAGATATAGAATGGATACCTGTGGAACCATACAAAGGCCAAGTATCGTCTCAGCATCTCCGTCTGTTCAGCAAGCCCACGAACACAAAGATGAAAACGGGAAGCATAATCAGGACTTCACTCGTCCAGAGTTCAAACTGGTATGCCCCTTTAAGATCCCTTCAAACCCAGATGCAGCTGCTCTACGAATTATGAGAAACTTGAGCCATTTCCGGTTATACTATGCTCACTTTGTGTGGATAGTACTGTTCATTACCCTTATTCCACAACGCAACGTTTCGTTGATTTATATGGTGATCATCACATATGTGGCTTCGCTGTACCTATTACTACTTCGAGCCCTACCTAGTTCTGTATTTCTTCACAGGGTTATTGACAAACGACTAGTGCTGTGTGTTCTAGCCTTTATCGCCATGGTTGGACTCATCGTCACACAAGCTGCAATACATCTTGTGCTCACCTTAGCTGCTACGATACCAATTGTACTAGTACACGCAGTTTTATGGGTTAATGTTAATGTTGATGGTGCAAGTGACATGGCTTCTCTTCTTCAGGAGTCAAGGGACATGGTGTGATCGAAATCTTCTTGTTTTTTTTAACCATCTTTCTCTTTTATGAGATGGAAAAATAAATGGTAATTGATCTTGTGTTTTGTTGATTTGGACTCATACCAAATGTTGTTGAATTGTGTCTCCATGTGATTGGAAATTCTGGCAGAGTAATTATGATGGATCAATTTATAATTAATTGCACATGTTTTAATTATGAATTAGGACTCTTGATATCATTAGCTTTATTACACCGATATTATTGTTGTTTATATATTAATTACATATGTATATCAACTATTTATTGACAATTTAAGTTTGGTGCTTCTTGGGGACATTGAAATGGTCTATAAGGATATACTTTTTTTTTTATTCGAAGAAATCTCATAGGCAGGTCAAGTGGGCACACTTGTTTGAGGGTTCAACTGACGCATCACCCCACAGGTCGGCTAAACGGGCGCACCTCATCATCGAGGGCCTAACTAGTTCTCCACCTACAGGTAAAACCCTGGCCGCCTCAGGCTCTTACAAGAGAAGCTAGCATGGAATCGAACCTAAAACCTAACCAAAACCAAGCCTCACTCTCAACCATCGAGTCATTCCCCTTGAAGGCCTATAAGGATACACATATAATATCTATATCAATATATTGCAAATTTACCCAAATTGTAAAATAGATAACTTTGGAATTTTACAATAAATTTTAACTTATAAACTTAATCTGCCTCTCGTTAAATAGAGCATTTTACTTGAGCCGCACTTAACTGTTTTTGAGCATATGGGCAATTACTGTGATGAGTCGACCAAGGACGTGGTAACAAGCAATTTGAAAATTTCAAACAAATTAGAGGGTATTTCAGTAATATCAGCTCTTCCTCAAACAGTATAACCTATAAATGCAGTCCCTGGCGTATCTGTGCCTTGTACGGAGACTCCCAGAAAATTTAGGAATCTACCAAGAAGCCCTGGAACTTGAGGTAAGAAATCCGCACAATTCTTTCTCCAAAGCCCTCTGGCAAAGTTGAGTTGTTTTCAATTTTCATTCCATTCTTGTTCCCAAGATAGAAATCTGAATTTTCGGGAACATTGCCGAAGTACAAATTTCGTCTTTGGGTTCTAAAAACGATATCTTTTTACTGTTGAGTTGGTCAGATGTGTGAGATTTCTCATTTTTGAGGGATTTAATTATGTGGGTATCTTGGAATTTTGGATTTTGAAGTGTTTTCTGATAAAATTATATTCTTTGTGAAGTAATACACCATTGTTTGAGCTTGGATGGACCTTCATTTAACGCTACTGTAGTGGGAAAAGAATCCCTTTTTGATACTACTGGATTCGTATTTAGGGTTGCCACGGATGGGGAAACCATTGTTTTATGAGATCTTGGAAAAACCAGCCACAAGTTTTATAATAGCACTATGTGGTGCCATATGGTTCTACATACAGAAGAAAAACATTGGGTACTCGCATGTTGGTTTATCTTATGAAAATGCTGTAGAAGGTCATCATTGGAGAATAATTACTTCAGCTTTTTCACATATTAGCGTTATTCATCTTGTTTTCAATATGAGCGCACTCTGGAGTCTTGGGGTTATAGAACAGTTGGGCCATATGGGACTTGGAGTGGCATATTATCTACATTACACACTTGTGTTGGTTATCTTATCTGGAGTTTTGGTCTTGGGTATGTATCATATATTGATACAGAGATTCAAGGTAGAATATTTCCGGAGGGTGACGGCTGTTGGGTATTCTTGCGTTGTCTTTGGCTGGATGACCATTCTTTCTGTAAAGCAACCATCTTCAAAGTTGGACCTTTTTGGGTTTCTCTCGCTTCCAATCAGTTTTGCCCCTTTTGAATCATTGATTTTTACATCAATTATTGTCCCACAGGCAAGTTTTCTTGGCCATTTATCTGGAATAGTTGTCGGTTATGCTATTGCTTGGGGTTTAATTCATGGGATGAACAATTTCTGGGCAATCTCAATGCTCGGGTGGATTGTTGTTGTGTTTATCTTAAGTATGAAGCGGTCTGGTGCATATGATTTCAACTTTCTGGAGATTGAATCTGTAACAGATCCAACATTGCCTTCTGTGAGGTTTCTTGGGAATGGTAGAACCTTACAGATGAGTGTACTTCCAGTTGAAGGCGTTGAAGTTGTTTAACTTTTTGTAAAGTTCTAATCCCTTTATGCTTATGTTGGCTTGACCTTTGATAGTCTTTATGGTGTTCAGTTCTGCCTTGTACATCTACAATGCTACACGTTGGTTCTTCCTGGTAGTCAGAGTTATTTTGGATACTTGCTTCGACAGTAATAGAATGTAGGTGCACTTTTTCTTAAATCAGACCGGTGGATGCGTGGCAGTGGCACTTCTGCATAGTTGCTGAAGTTACGTCCATTATGTTCCCTTATACTTTGGTTGTTTTTGTGATATGTTTCTTCTTTTGTGTTTACATATGAATTTCTTTTATCTTTTGGATCCTTTACTTTTTTGTTCTTTTTAGAGTTATCACCCAAATTTCAGGTAGTCATACTACTCAGATTCGGATAGACCTTTTGAATGAAAGAATGAACTTATCAAACACAAGGCATTCTTTCTGTTTGTAGTTTCCTTTATATCAGCAGTAAGTCCAGTGATAAGTTTTAATCTGGATTTGAGTCGCATGTAATGGCATCTCTGACTATTGTGGTTACTGGGCCAACCATACCAAAGAAAATATGTCGTGCATTCATCTGTATCAGTTCTTTCATTGTTAACACTTAACGGTATTCACTTTTCGCTGAACATCTGCAGTCGATCTGTAATATACTCACTTATTGAAGTGCATGTAAATTAGACATCCACACACAGTTCAAATAGCTACATATCGTACACTTGAATGCTTACCAATTTCTGTCATTTAAAGGTCTGGTTCACCTTGAGTTCTCCTTGGTCTGGCTGAATAGAAGACTACCCTTTACCTTCTTCCATTTTTTCTTGATAGAACTTGAATAAGCGGCCGTAACTCACGCCCTCGTTTCTCTGGGGTTTATGTCAGTATAAATGAAATGGATTTGGAATTCTTAGAAAGATTATTAGCCCCAGAATTTAAGGGGTTGGTTCTACTTCTATTTCTCGTTTTTTGATTTTATATTTTTATTAATAATAATAACTATATATTAAATAAAATTTAAAAAGAAAATAGGACTATGTAAAAACAGAAATAAAGAATAAAACTAATTTTGTGGTTTTTTATAATTTTAAAAACTGAATCAAAATTAAAAATTCAAATAACTAGATTTTTATTAAATTTGAAAATAAAAATTTTAAGTATAAATAAAAACAAACAAGTGTTAATTTGGCTGTATGTTGCTATTTTTTAGTGGCAACTCACATGTATTACTAACTACTTGTTGCTTGTATTGTGATTTGGTAAATTTGTAGTTTTCCTCTGCTGTTTTGTTCTTTACTTCTCTATGTATGCTTTTATTGCGTCATATATGGTGTTATAAAGGTTTTCTAAGTATCAAATTTATACAAGTTGTGTCTACTCCTTTACACGACAATTTCAATTAGGCCTATTTAAGTAACATTCGGCCTTTCCATTTTGAAGATTATTAAGAAAGCACTAAAGTAACAAAGACAACAATAGGAGCATGAAAGAGATATAACAAATGCTAATTTTTATTACTTCCCTCAAAGTATACAAAAGAATGCTTATGTGTAAAAAATAAGGCTAAAATGAGTTATTTATAGGCATCTCTAGCTTAATAACAAAATTAGAATCCTAATTGGATTCAATTAGCTTGATCACATCTTATCTTAATTAAATTACATATCTAATAAGATGACATCTTCATGTAAAAATGATTTTATTTGATAAGATATATCTACATCATAACTAAAAAGAAAAGAGATTATATCTATTTAGGAATGATACATCCACGTCTATAAAGATCTCTACAATCTCCAGATGATATTCTCATATGGTCTTTATCTTTTAGAGATGATGTATATTTGATGTGATGTTATCCACCACATCATTTAAGATCTCCCAACGATCTCTATCTGTTGATAATGAGTCATCCAAGCCCAGAGCCTTTCATAACACACTGGTACAGTCCAATGCTTACTTATGTCAAGTCCATTAGTCATGATCTGTTTATTTGAGTATACATAAGTCCTTAGTCCATTAAAGACTTAGCTTTAGTCAAGTGGGTTTGTACAGGGTCAGAAACTCTAACAAAACTTGCACCATGTTTGATTTAACTTGTTAAGTTACCTTGGGCTTTTACATGTCACCATCATGCGTGTAATCTAGCTAGCTTTCAACCCAAGGCCTATTTTTAGCTAGCTATGAAATTTTTTCATGTGTTAAAGGGCTAACAAACCACCCCCATCAGATGAATTCGATACCTTCGTCGAACTAGTCTGAAGGTAGGCATTTACTTGATCCTCAAACTATCATAAGGTAGTATCTTTCTCCTACGTAGCTTCCGTGATCGACTTTTCCTACCATTGGAATAAGAATTTAGTCCTCTGATGCTTTTTATGTTGCCTTATTGTTCAATGATCCAAGATCCTCTCCACTTGATTCTCGAACTATTTTCTCACAATCGGTGGAGGTCTTTTTACCTAACTCCTATTCGGATCTGATGCATTCTTATAGTAAAGTTTGAGAAAACTAACATAAAAAGTAGGGCTCACCTTCAATCTCTCGAGAAATTTCAATTTGTATGTCACGTTCTCCACTTTATTTAGCACTCCAAACGAAGATTCGTACTTCGGCACCAATCCATAACGTAATTGCTTACTTGAGATCTTCTTTCAAATTTGTGGGATAAGTTTCAATAGTACCTTATCTCCTACGTCGAACTCTAACGTTCTCCTCCGCAAGTCCGCTTGCTTCTTCATCCATTGAGAAGCTTTTCGAAGATTATCTCTCGCTTCATCTAATAACTCTTGCTTCTCCATTGCGAACTTATATGTCGCTTGACACTTATCACCTGTCCATTATTGTGCAATCTCGAGTGGAGTGAGAGGTTGTTGTCCCAAGACTATCTGAAAGGGATTATTCTCCGTAGTAGAAGATCTGTACAAGTTATAGTAAAATTGTTCATTATTAAGTAAACTCAATTAATTACATTGACTTGCACTAACATTATGCCTTAAGTACTCCTGCAATAGATCATTGATCATCTTTCTTGGCCATCCGTTTATGGGTAATTTTTCATTGATAACTTTAAATCACATCTCATCATATTAAAAAGGGATGTCCAGAATCTCCCTATAAATCTGACATCTCTGTCACTCATAATATCTGTAGGAACTCTGAATTATGGATAAAACTTGTAGCAAACCAGCTTCCTGCTTCTTCTCCAGCTTATCCAACTGATACACAAGACACATCTTGACATATAACTCGATGTCATTCGTCATCTTTGACTAATAGTAGGAACAAGCTAGGAGCGTCATTATCCTTTGAACTCCAGGGTGATCAGCGCACTGTGAGCCATGTGTCTCTTTTAATAGTTATTTTTGCAAGCCACTAAAACATGGCATGTACACTTGACTATTCTTAGTCATCAACAACCCATTACCATTAAGCCAAAACCTACGTACAACACCTTCTTTGACTTGTGATATTTACTTACAATATGTGTTGTTTAATGGAGCTGCAACTTTAATTTGCTTCAACAAGTTAGACTCTACCCTAGTAATGAAATACAGCGTCGCGAACACCTCCTTTTGACTCAATGTATTTGCCACATTATTATGTCTCCCCTATTTATGCTCACACACAAAGACATATTCAGCAAGAAAGTCCTACCACTAGGCTTGCTTCGCGGACAACCTCTTCTGTGTCTTAAAGAATATATGGGTAACATTGTCGATACAAGCAACGAACTTGGTCCCTAACAAATATATGTCATGTCTCAAGGCAATGCACTACTACAAGCATCTCTTTCTCATGCGTTGAGTACCTTTTCTCCGCACTGTTAAACTTTTGGCTCTCAAATGCTATGGTATGACCTTCTTATACTAGGACTCTACTAATGGCTTTGTTCAATACATATGAGTATGTCAAATAGAAGATCAAACTCAGGTAGCTTCAATACAAGTTCGGTTGAGATAACGACTATAAGTATTTCAAATGCTTCCTGACACATATCCAACCAACACCACTTTTGCTTTTTCTTCAGCAAGTCCGTTAATGGTGTCGCTTCCTTCAAGTATCCTAATATAAACCGCCTATAATAGTTATCTAGTATAAGAAAATTTCAGAACTCTCTTACTGTCGTGGGAATCTGTCACTCAATTATTGCATTCACTTTCATGGGATCCATCCTAACCTAATCCTTGCTCACCAAGTGACCCAAGAATATAATCTTCGACTGTGCAAACTTACACTTCTCCATCTTCACGTAAAGCTTGTGTTACCTCAGCCGCTCGAATACTTTCATTAAGTGCTCCATATGCTCTGCCATATTAGTGTTGTACATTACGATGTTGTCAAGATACACCAAAATGAACTTATCAAGGAAGTTGCACAACATATCGTTCATTAGGTTGCAAAATGTAACAGGGACATTAGTAAATGCAATTGCCACGACTAAGAATTTGTATGATCCCTATCGAGTTACGCACGTTGTCTTTTACTCATCACCTCGACTATCTGCATTTGTCAATATCCACTTCGAAGATCAAGCTTTGTGAAAACCATAACCCTCGACAATCTGTCCATCAAATCTTGAACTAAGGGAACAAGATACTTGTTTTTTATTATTACCTTGTTCAAGGCTCAATAGTCCATGCACATCCGAGGTGTTCCATCTTGCTTCTTTTAAAATAGCAATAAGGAATCATATGGGACTTTGGAAGGTTAAACGAACCTTGTCTCCAACAATTCACTAAGTTGTTTTTGAAGTTTCCTAAACTCTAACGGGGACATCCTATATGGGGCACATGTAAGTGGGATGGCTCAAGGAGCCAACTCGATCTTATAATCTATCTCTCAATAAGGGATGAGGAGTCTTAGGCAACTCTTTCGGCATCACATCCAGAAACTCCCTCAACAAACTTGCAACGACATTGGAGATTTCCATCACGTGGTCTTCATCAATCTCCTATATAGCAACGAGATAGGTCTTCATACCTTTCTTCAATCCTTTCTCGATGCTCATGGCTGATACATATGCTACTGTCGTTGTATCATCCGTCGTTCCACCATTGGAACTATAACAATTAATATAGAAGTAATTTTGTTCATGCATGATTATCATACCTTCCAAACTTAGATACAACACCGCCTTTGT
Source organism: Erythroxylum roraimae (assembly GCA_027568915.1). Lineage (NCBI taxonomy): Eukaryota > Viridiplantae > Streptophyta > Magnoliopsida > Malpighiales > Erythroxylaceae > Erythroxylum > Erythroxylum roraimae. Next base: position 19,162,029 of record JAOSBL010000001.1, on the reverse strand, counting down.
TGTCTTTAAGAAATCAATCTCTAGTATCAACTTGAAATTTGGTATAACATGCAATTGAGCTTGGCACACTAACTCCCTATGTTTATTGAGTCATTGTAAGCAACTCCAATCATTGTTTATGCCTTACTAGTAGAGGTCTTCATCTTTGTTGGAGTCTTTGACACCTTAAACCCCAACTTGTGCACCGTCTTTTTTTCTATGAAAGAGTGTGTCACCCACATATCTAGCATTTTGGTTGCTTCCTTCCTATTGACTTGCATTCTAATGTACAAATATTAGATTCACCTTTAACCACATTTAACAAGGCGATCAGATTCATTGTCGCTTCTGATCTTCTTCCTCTTCTTCAATAATCAAGGCACTTAGCTTCTCTTTCTTCAAACTTCTCTCACAAAATGTGGACTGCTGCATAGATAACAAATAAGTTTGCCATTTTTAGAGGACATCTCCCCACTCTTGAAGCCACCGTTTTGCTTGCCTTTCCCCTTGAAATCTCCTTTCTTAGAGTCTTTCTTTTTTCCCCCACTTTTCTCTTGTTGGGCAGACCTTTGCCCTTGAAAAAATTAGAAGAGCCCATCTTAGTTTGCTTCGTCATTTGAAAATCCACCAAGGTATCAGCAACTACGATTAACCCATTCACACCCTTCACATTTTGCCTCCGCAACTCCATTTACACTCATGGTTGTAACTCAAGCAAAAAGTTAAAGAGTTTGTCCTCATCTTGTAGCACCCCACTCTTATAGGACATATTCCTGAACATACCGACGATATTCAAGAACATACTTTACGATGGTGGCATGCTAGAACAGTCAAACAATTGAAGCTCATTACAAAATTTTCATAAATCACACGCATATTACAGAAAACCACTTATCAAATTGGGCCCATAATTTTATTTCATAAACATCGCAATCGCAATTGTTATTACACTTATTGATCAATTTCATTTTCAAACATTTCCAATTTGGAAAGTTATTACAAACAAAATTGTTCAAATACACGTGATACAATAATTGTGGAATACATTCTTTAATACAAAATAATAAAAAATCTACGCAGACATGAACTGATCCCGGCCTCTATCTCTTACTCGAACGCAGTAGCTTGTCTCTAATTTGTCTAACTGGAGATCTGCTCTAAGCTTGAAAAATAATATTGCAATTTTGGTGAGTTTTTCGAACTCAGTGAGTTAACCATCCTCGATGGTTCACTCATATCATATAACACATCAATTCATACAGTCACATAATTCACATCAATTCACTAGTAATCATTTAGTATCACATACCACTTTATTCACAATTTTCACGTTCTCATTCAAGACAATTCAACCATCAATTTAAATTATTCGAAGCATACATATTAAATATATATGCAATGCTCATGAGACTTATTTTCGATTATTATGTTGTTGTGATCGAGTGCCTTTTTACTAGCTCATATCTCTTATGAATACCGAGCTTGTATCAGATAATGTCTCATATCCTTTAGTAGATACCAGGTACAATAGCAACTGAGCCAGAGGCTCTTATCACATTCTGAGCTTTAAGCTTTTTTTGACTGGTGACTCCGGTCACAACTGTCTTTATCTTTCATGCATTCATGTAATAAAATGCATCACATTCACATATTTTCAATCAGTTACTTTATTTCAAGTTCACATGTCATCGGACTTTGGTCCGACATTCAACATTTAAGTTGAGAAAACACATAGTCAGTCCAATTCACATTCAATGAGCACTTCCAATAATATTCATGCATCAAACGCCTCGAACATTCAGTGTCCGAAATCAGTACAATCACATTCACATAATCATTCAATACAGAATTTAAAACAAACAATTAATCAAGTGTGACCATCTAAGTTACTCACAGTACGCTCCATATTAGCATTAGCTTCCATGATCTGGAAACGTCTGGATGCGGGCCTTCTATCCTGTATCATTATTATGCAATACATATATTGCACACACATTATTAATTGCACAATCTTATGAATACTCAATCACATACATATGTATATGTGTTGTGTATAATGCATGCTTATTGGCAATCCCGGGTATATAATCTAAATTCACATCTTATGCTCGTTCTCATTTCATAATTCATATATGTCTAATTGAACTTAAGTTTACACTTTATTTGTATATAATCATTCTAAGTTCATCATTCAATCCTTATCTTTTGTATGTGTCTTGCTTATTCTTAGGCATACACCCCAAGAACACTTGGTTATTCTAATATCATCACTCAATTTCTGGTCATCTCTTTTATAACATTATATGCTCCCATAATACCCAATTCTCATTCACATTTACTCATGCCTTTGGTACTTTGATATCATCAATTCATTCACTAAGTTATAACCTCCATTATCACTTCAAACATATCACACATTTAATCACTTAATCCAAGCATCATTTTAGGTTCAATTCAAGCTCCATTTAAGTCTAATTTAAGTCCAAATAGAAAGTGAATGTCCGTTAGGCAGACTTCATGTCCGCTGAGTGGACCTTCACGGGTCACTTACAGAAATGTGAAAATTTGACCCTCTAGAGAGCAAAATCTCTCCTTAGGGTCTTCATAGAAGTTATCGAACTTGAAGTCCTCTTCGAAAGCATACTTAAATGACCTCAATCCGAGATCCATAGCAAAAGTTATGCCACTTTCCCCAACATCTATCCAATTGCATCCTTATTTTCTGGATTTCTAATTCTTTACTTATTACATTCAACATCGTATGCTTGGTCTATCATTTCTAATTTAATTACTCATCATTTCCTCATCATTCTTAACTCCATTTCAACTTAATATCATCTATAAGCAAATTATAGTTCATGATTGATCATAAACACTAAAAACAGAACATATACATATATACATTCATCATTAACTTTCTGCACATATTCATCTTCATTTCCACTTTTATTTAACTTCTAACTATCACCTTAATTCATCTCATTTCAAAAGCATAACTCAACATCTTGGTTAACATAACTTTCAATGTCATTATACCCTTAATTCACAACTCATAACATCTACATAACAACTCATCACTCATGGTTTTCATACTCTCAAAATAGAACACAAACACATGTATTCCTCCATCAATTTACTACACCTAGTACTCAAATTCAAGTCAATTTTTGAAACTCTTAAAGACAGAATTTGAATTCGATGTCTCATAAAAAATGTAGCCATATGTGTCTAATTTAATCCAAATTAAAATTCATCTTATTTGGATATCTACATATCAATTCATGGCTAAAATACCAATGCATATCTAATGGAAATGTTACAGCTAACATATTCCATCACACTTTAAACACCATTATTACTTTGTCTCTAAACTTTCATCCTATATCTTCTTTTTTCAAGACACTACACTTGCCTTTTCTTTAACTTCAATACTCAATCCAATCCATTTCTAAAACAGCCAATGACTCACGTTTTTATACATAAAAAACATAACATGAAAATATCCATTCACAAATCAATTTTTCTACACTTCTTTCTACATCATTTTTGGATTCATTCTAACTCTAAATCATCTCTACATCAATTTATGAATCATTAATCATCGTATATGTAAAAACAAGACATCAATGTATTCATTTCTTTACCCATGTTCCAACATACATAAAACACATTTTATGTCCATTTAACCTCTAAATATCATCATATAAGCTTCTATTTAGACAACCTATGAAGAATAAAGTTTAACTTACTTGATTAAACTCCAAGCTTCTTCAATCACCATGAAACCCTAGCTTTCCATGTAGCGCCCCCTCACCGTAGGGTACACAACGGGAAACCCGAAGGTCGCTCCGACGAGTATCCCACGATAAAGGTGC
>JAOSBL010000001.1:19138826-19158075 GCA_027568915.1 Erythroxylum roraimae | reverse complement strand
AGTGAATGCAATGAAATCTATCAGTCTGACTCAATATTACCATAATACCCCTTTGCTACCAGTAACGGGATGTTACATTCCATGACTTTACATGATCATCATCATCATTCAAGGTAGAAGAGTTAGGTCTTTTAGTGATAAGATGGAGAAGACAACGAATCTTGAAGAAACAAAGTGAAAGAGTTGGACAAAAACCCAACATGATGAGGGTGAGAGTGAGATGGTGGTGAGTGAAGAAGAGAGCAATTGAAGAAGATGAAGAAAAGGAGTATGTATCGTAATTGATAAGTGAAAGATCATGAGATGGTCTTTAATTTAGGTAATAAAAATCGTGAATGGTGAGTGGCAATTGTTGTGACACTTGTCACTTGTCCTATGCCACTTGTTATTTTATTGTGGTCTCCAACTGGCTGTTTTAAAAAACTAGTCCATTTATCTTCAATTTTCAACCCAATTTTCAATGACACTTGTCATTAAATCTTAATGTCATTTATCAATAATTTATACTTCCATTTGACATTTATTTCTACTGCCATTTATCAATTGTCTTGCTATTTTGCATTTTTCCTAGTCCAAAAATATCCATAATTTCAGAAAATTCTCAAATTTCACCAAAAATTCTAATTCACTACTCATACACTCAAACTCAATTTTTAAGACACATAATCCATAATTTGCATTATAATCACATTAAAACAGTTGTTTATATCCGGAAAATGTCAAATGAGTGCATGAACAATTTATTGTAATGTGTGCAATAATCAGATTCACGTGTGTGTATGCTAATATTATGCGTGAGCATGAAATGCATTTTGCTAATCTCTCATTATTATTTTCTCAATTACAGAAATCTAGGGTTCTAACCCTTAGTATGAAAACAGGATGTTACACATATGACATATTATCAATATCTAGCATTAGAGAGCTAATTTTTTTTACATACTCTCTTATCGATCTATCTTATTTTTGCTTCTTCAAGGCATCCCTCGTGAGCCAAGAAGTATTCATCAAAAGGAGTTGATCCTTTAACCCCTTCATCTTCTCTAAATGTCAATGGCAGCTTTACTTGCACTGATTTCAACAGAAGTCCCTGTTCTCCACCAAAGCTTGGCATCTCTATCCAAGTACATGAATGTTACATTGACCTTTTTAATATTAGGTACCTTAGCAATCGCAAAGTATTGTTCCATATCCTATAGAAAGTCCTGAGCTCCTTCGTGTTTCACACACCCTCAAAAACCTTAGGTTCACACACCTTCACTGTGGTGCTCTCATTATGCCCAACAACCTGTGTTGCAACAACATGCCTTAGGATCATCATCTCGAACCTAGTCTCCTTTAATGCCCTCATCAAATATGTTATTTAATGTTGCAGCTGTTGGTTCTGCTCCTCCAATATCTCGAACTAAGTATTGTAGGACAATGACCTCTTCCTCACCTTGAGGAATTGGCCCTATGAGTACCTTCACTCTATTGACACACTTCGTCAAATTATTGCCTCCGACTATATTGAAGTGTAGCTATGATACAAATTGTTACAAAAGTTTTCTAAACAACAAACTTGTCCTACAAGTTCAACTTACTCCTTTGCATAATAATCTCACTTTGGTTCATTTAAGCAAGATTTAGCCTTCCCACGTGATTGTTAACAAACTAACTTATTTTCAAATGCCTCACGTCCCTCAAGTATTTAACTCTCACACTTCTAAAGACTGTTGAGAAAGCACTAAATTAACAAAGACAACAATAGGAGCACGAAAGAGATAAAACAAATGCTAACCTTTTTTACTTTCCTCAAAATATACAAAGAAATACTCTCTCTATCTAATACGTGAGGTATAAGGCTCAAATGAGCTATTTATAGGCACCTTTGTCTTGATAGCTAAGTCAGAATTCTAACTAAACTCAACTAGCTAGATCATATCATATCATAATCAAATTTCATCATATTATCCAATAAGATGACATCCCCAACTTTATCTGATATGATTTATCTACATCACAACTAACAAGATAAGAGATTACATTTATGTAGGAATGATACCTCCATATCCACGAAGATCTCTGTTATCTTCAAATGATCCTCCCCTGTGATCTTTATCTTTTAGAATTAATGTCTATCTATTGTGATCTTATCCACCATATCATCCAAGATCTCCCCACGATCTTTACCCGTTAATGATGAGTCATCCAAGCCCAGGGCTTTTTATAGCACACTGTTCTAGTCTAATGTTTACCTATGTCAAGTTCATTAGTCATGGTTCGTTCATTTCAGCATACACTAGGTCCTTAGTTCATTAAGAACTTAGCCTTATTCAAGTTGATTTGTATAGGGTCCAAAACTTTAACAAAACTCACGCCATGATTGATTTAACTTGCTAAGTTACCTTAAGCTTTTGCATGTCACCGTCATATATGTGATCCAACTATCCTTCGACCTATGGCCCATTTCCAATTAGGTGTGAAATGCTTTCATGTGCTAAGGGACTAACACATGGCTTGTAATGCTTTTAGCAAGTAATGCATTCAAATAACAACACAAATTTATATTATTCCCATACTTTTAACGGTCGATTGGATCCACTTTTGTTTTTTTGTGGATTTTAATTTTTGTTTTTCTTTTAAATAAAAATAAAAACCCATTTGGTTGTCAATTTCAATGTAGTTATATTTTTTATCACTAATAATAATTACATATTAGATAAAAATTAAAGATAAATTATTTTAAATTAATAAATTTATTTAAATTTCTTATATAATATTTATCAATAAATTATTAATGAAAATATTTTATTTTACTATATAAATAATTTAATTTAATTTTTTATTTAAAAATTAATATTTATTTTAAATATATTTTAATTATTAAATCAAAATTTATTTAAAATTTATATATTTTGAAGACATTTTAAATTTAATTATATTTAATTATATTTATTTAATTTAATTTATTTAACTTAATTACAAAAATCAAATTATTAAGTAAAATTAATTTATGCATAATTCATATTAATAATTAATTTTAGTTAATTAAATATATAATATTAAATTAAATTAAATCATTCATATTTTTGTTAATAACTAATATATTAAATAATTAAATAATATATATTTAGTTTATGGTAAATTAAATTATAAAAAATCCACTTTTATAGTTTTTATAATTTTTATAAACTAGAAGAAATCAAATCCAAAAAAAACAAACAAATTTTCTTTTACTGAATTTAAAAACAGAAACAAAAAAATAATAAAAAAATGGAAACAACCGGCCCTTACGTTTTAGCTTGAATATGTTAAAAACTCGCAAGTTTTTCCTCTTTTGCAAATTTTATTTCAAAAGTTACTACAGAATGACTATAAATATGTTAAATGACTCTAAACTCTAGCTAACGCCTTGTTCATGATATGTTTTTCCAACGACTAAGTACTGGAGTTTGAGAGATTTGGTAAGTTTAATATCTTAAAATATTACATTTGACAGTTCCCTGCGTATCATCTGTTACATAAGAAGTGGAGAAGGGCATGAGATTAGACTGGCCTTTGTCACAAATTTAATACAGACAAATTAACGTTTGATACATATGCAAATTGTAAGTCGATAAAGAGGAAGTGTGGAATAGTGAACCAAAAATGAACATAACTTTAAGCCGCTTCTAAGTGTTCATAACTTGGTTATCAGACAAACATACGGTGGTGGAAACAGAGACATATTGAGTTAAACACATAACAATATTATCTTAAATAACACAAGTGCCTATAGAGAATCCGCCGGACCTCCATCATTTCAGACAAAGAAATAGTGAAATCGTTTAACCAGCTCAACATAAACAATGAACAAATAAACAGGAGGTGGCAAATCCGTGTAAATAACTAGAAGTGTTCTATGTTTTGTTTATGCCAAATTGATAGCCAATGCCGAGCAGTTTAATCATATCTACAACGAATCAAATGAACCAAATAGCACAGTTAGTGACCAAGTTGTAATCTGCTTTCAGTAACACGTGCTTCGCTGCTTGTTGCTCCCACCAGTCTGACTAGTAAACGAAGCCGTTCACATTATCCATAAGGGAAGAATCTAATTCATCTGCATCAACATGACAGTAAAATGTATTTAATTTCTTACTGCATTGATCTCATACTAACCTTTATCGAAGTTTACATAAGGGTAAGACAGAATGACTGCAGACTATTGCTTTTGATGTCCTCGTGCCGTAAATCGTACTCATAATGATGAGGATCTTTCTTTGGACTTCAAGAAGAATATGCAACATGGAAGTAGAAAAGTAGTAGATATGGAGGTATGCACAATTTCATACGCCTACCACTTCTTTGTATCTTGGCTATCTTCTTCATGATTCGACATTCCGTTAGTAGAAGTTGAGTCACCAGCAGAGCCATTTTCCTGAGCACCTGGATGAAGAAGTTGAGAAAACCCTTGTCCAAGAGACTTCCATAAGCGAGTTGACAATGAAGACTGTAAAGCACCGGAACTTGAGCATAGTGGTGGTTCATATATGGAAGCAGATGAGGGGTTCAACTCAGAGAATCTCACAGCACCTAATATTCTTTCTGGAAGCTCTGACTCAGTTACACCCTCAATTACAAAAGCAAGGTCAACAGTCAGCAAAGTAACATAGCCAAATGCCAGATGAACTATTGCACTCGCAACCATTGAAGAACCAATATCAATGTCCACTTCATAAAAATTCTCTTCCACACTATGCTTACACGACAAGGCACGCCCTATTATACATATAGCCTGCTCTCCAACTGCCTTCCTTACTATCCAGGGGCCTTTGACAATGTTGGCAATTAGTTTCATTCTGGAATTTCTAAACACATCATCCCCTTTCAAGAACTGTTCCATTAAAGACCCCTCTGGAGTTGGCTCTGTAGCTACAAAATAGGCTATGGCACTGTAATTATCCTTAGTTGGAAGCTGAAGGTTGAATGCCCAAACAAATGGCTTATCACCTGTTGGAAATTCACTGTCAATAACTTTTCTCACACGGCTGTTGGGGTTCTTCAAGACATCCCCAATTTTAGTAGAACCTTTGATCCAGTCAAACCCAAGGGGCTTTAGAAGATAATCACCACCTGGGATTTTAACCTTGGTTTTCAGGTAATCAGGGCCTCTCACCATAAACCTGTCCCCAGGAGGAGACGCCCAACCATTTGGACAATTATCTGGATCCAACATTGGAATAGATCCCTCTGATCTAACTCTCTCTATCCAATTCTGCTCACTACTGTCACAAGAGTTGGCCATCCTATATAGCTTCTGCTCAGTTTTGATTTTGTTCTCTGAATCCACTTCTGCTCACTTATGCTACTCCTGTCACACGTGTTTGAAATACATAAACCAGATTATCAAGCAGCTGAAAAGGCAATATGTGAACTGAAAGGACTGAATGAGAAAAAAGTTTGAAATGAAAACTAGTTTTGCATATAAATTGTGATAATAAACTTATGATCTGCAAAACAAAGAAGACTTGACATTGTAGATTGACAAAAGTAAAATCTTCAACTTTCCTTGTGATTTATTTCCACCTCTAATACTCAGAAAAAACAAGGTACAATTAATTTTGAAAAGACTGCACATCATGATGGGGGCACAAACTCAATTACATGGAAGAAAATGCAAGTCAACACGGATTACAGTATCATAGCTAAAGTTTAACATAATTGATATTGATAGATATACCCGTACTGTAGCCAACTACGTAGGCAGTAGTTGACATATAAACCCGATAAACTATCTCCATGCAAACTACACCTGAACTTCCTAAAATTAGCCATGAAAGTAAGCAGTTAAACTTTTCAACATCAACCTAAATACTTCCATTTCAATGATGTCATATTACAGACTAAGCCAATATCAATCTTCCTTCCATTCAATCAGAAGAAGCTGTATGTAACATCAAATTAGATATTTTGATAACGAAGTTAATAAATGGATACTAACCCTATTAGATTGACATTGCAGGAGCAATCTTGCTAGGTTGACATAACAGGAGCAACATGAAGAAGCAAAATGGCATCAAGTCTATAGTCCATTCATAGACTCCTATCAGAACCACAACAGCATATAAAAAGGAGCTTCATCATTACTCCGCAGATAGAACTAGTTAAAACAATTAGCGGTTTACATTCCAAAATTTCTGGCAAATTTTCTATTGAAAGGTTTCATTAATCTCAATCAGGAGTAACCTTTTAGTACAAATAACTAAATCTGTTTATCTGTAGTCATTGACTTTCAAGAATTGAACTTTAGCTTCCCCGTCAGATTGTAAAGAAAGGGGAATGTACTCCATGAACTACAAGTGCCTTCGTTTTCATTCCAGGAAGAGTGGGGAAAAAAACCAAATAAACATCCAAAAGCGACCAAATCCAGAATTACTCATCAAGTATAAATAACACATCAGCACCAATTGCAAGGAAAACCCCAAAAGTTGCAAAAGATAGTACATAAAAAACAAAGTTACCACCTTTCGACAAAGAGCACACAACAAGACCTACATTCATATTTCTCTAAGAGGGAGTCAATATTCATCAATAAAGCCGCGTATCTACAAATGGAAACTCAAAACAACAGGTTCACATTGTAAAAAAAAAGAAAGAAAGGTAAGGGTAATTTGATTACTGAAAATGAAAACATGATAACTCAACCAATGAAAGGAAAACAAGAAAACAGGGTACGTAAAGGCCTCACCTTTAAGCTGTTATAGCGACAAGAAGGGCAACCCAGATATCAAAATTCTGCAACAAGCCTCAAACTGATAGATAGAGATAGGAGATAGAATTGATCCCAGATCAGGGGTTTGGAATGAGGTTTTAATTAGGAGCAAAAGTACGCAGAACCCACCTTCAATTCCTTTTGTTGGCTTTTTTATTATTTAAAATGATATGTTATTTGTTTTGAATGGAAATTCCAAACTACTGGATCGGCAGGTACCCAGTTAAACTCTGACAGACCTGCAATTCTTGACCTACTATCAACGCTCCACGTCTCTAGGGCCGACCTGGCAATCCATCCACAATCATGCAACCGAAATTTCCAGTGAGAAAAATTTGTGATGCTCTTTTTGGTGGACATATTAATTGTTTAATAATATTTTGAGTTTTCTTGTTTTAAAAATTGAGATTCTTTTCTTAATGATAATTGAGATGTCTACAAATGTTTATAATTGATATTCGGTCAATCCGATCACATGTTTTGCCTCAAATTCTATCCCTTTGAATATGTTAATTATTATTTTAATAATAATAATAATAATAATAATAATAATATTCAACATACATGAAGATGATGCAAGTCATGCATGTCTTCAAGATGTAAAAAATCAAGATGTTGTTATAATTGTGATGTAGGAGAAATAATATAAATGTAAATCAGCAGAACAGTAACTCTTTCTAATGGAAATGCAAAGCGTATGGCTAAGATGTGCAATCACGTATTGAATAGATATATATATATGGAAAGAAGGGTATTAATTAAATCTGTCACGACTTGCGTTTATAAGTTTGTTATTAACTATTTGTAAAATTAAATTCATTAATCCTCAACTGTATTATATTAGCAGGAATATGCAACTCTTAATCATCAAATAGCCGGCTCAGTTAAATGACTTTTAAGTTACTATCTCTTTAATTTTTACTTGTAACCAAGTCTGGGGAAGGTGGTTTCTGAAATATTTTCAAAACAAGGAAACACTGCAAAATGATAATTTGTACAGATTCCTTAACTACTTCCAACGATGAACTAATTACATTGCAAGATGGTCATCAGTAGAGTCTTATAGAGATAACTATTTCATAATGTTTTGTCTCCACTAAACTTGAAATTAGACACCCCTTTCATTTTATTTGATATTGTGGACAATTTGCTCTAAAGGTAAATAAATAAATTATCATCCTGAGGCCCATAACTGCATTAACGGTGCTACAAACTAGACCAACATATCATATATATAACTCAATCTGCAACCAAATTTAAAGCATAATGACAGCCTAAAACGTACGTAAATGCATGACTTAAGGGACAGGAATGACAAATGGAGGGTAATGTTAGATATCCTATCTAAAGTCAAACTGCAACTGGGATTCAAACTGTGGCTAATACTCTTCACTATCCTTTACTTTTCTTAATCTTTTGTTAAAGAGGAGCTAGCATCGGACGAGTTATCTTTCTGGCCTGGGGAAGACACAGATGATGCTCTCATTTTCGTATCTCCAACTTGCTGCTGTTCCTGCTGCTGCGCTTGTTGCTGTTGAAGCTGATGAAATTGATGCTGTTGGAACGGGTGCTGATGCTGCTGCTTCTGAGAATGAATTTGAAGCTGCTGCAACTGCTGTGCAGTTAGAAGTGTATGCATAGATTGACTACTGGGATAGAACTGCTGGCCCGTGCCAAAAGAATTGAAGTTCATCATGGGTCCACCATTTGGCATAGCTTGACCAGTCAATAACTTCAGATGTTGGATTTCTTCCTTTAATGCGTCGTTTAAAGCTAGCAGACAGACAGGATTATGTCGGTGAATTATGAGAGGTTAAAAAATGAGAAGACCACAGAATCCAAATGCTGAATCATAACTTAAAATGCATGAAGCATGTGCTATAAGGGATACATTTCCTTAGATTTCTAAATAAGCACAAAAATTATTTGCTTTTCATAAGGTTATACCACAGACCATTATTAATAGGAATTTGCCAAAACTTCTTGTCACCTGTAGAAAACTCCAACAGTAAACAGCAGAATGCCTACGTGATTCTCTCCATCTAACAGTTTTAAACACCTTTGCCACAACTACTTTCTCCTTAATCTGGTAAGCACTTGAAATTTTTACATTTGGTCAATTGACCACGTTCATCTCAACTTTCAGAAAATGGGTTACAAATGAGCAGACAGATCACTAACAGCCATGAATAGAACCTATGAAACCATTCTACTCCTAAGATATCTAACATAGAGGCAATTGAAAGAACCTAACATCAGAAAGAGAAAAATATCTGGAAAAAACACAGAGGCACTTTAAAGAACCTAACATTAGAAAGAGAAAAATATCTGGAAAACATAAATAAAATGAAGAACAGGTAGTTAAAACATGAATGACAAGTATCAAAAAGAAGAAGACTATTAATAAATGAAGAAACTGACCCATTACATTGTTGAACAAACACATTAGAAAAATGCAGAATGGGTGCAAAAATAAAACTGCTGGAAAAATCAATAAACTATAAATCACATACCGGAGAGACTAAGAAAATTTTGGTTCTTCAAAAATTAGACCCAGTACAAATACGAGGAGATAAAATGACACAATATCGATTGCATGGCATAGAAATCAGTTGTATTAATTTTCTTAATGAAAAAGCTATCTTAACTAATCTTAAGCACAGGTCAATTCTGATGCAAATATACTTCATGTAGATTTGTTTTCCAGCTCACTGCCTTGGAAATTCATATAATGTAATGTTCTTTTCCTTTTCACGATCTTTTGGGTCATATGGTATATTTGCAAAACAACAAAGGCCTTCAGTTGAAGTATAGAGAGCTAATATTCAACCCAAAGAAAATCAAGCCATGTCTCCTGCTCCGTTCTAATAGACAATGAAACAGAAGTCTCTGCAGTTCCTGATATAGTAACCGAGTGGAGATGTTATCATCCCTTTTACAGTCCCACTCTATGGCAAAGCAATATGGAACTCTGCGTAGTGGATTCCTAGTTGAAGACCAAGACATTTCCCTTTTCAGTGGGAACTATGCCTGAGTTTGAAAGTTCATTACAAATTAAGTCCAAAACCCTTATATGCAAGTCATTCCAATGCATGTCTATTTTATAGAGGAAAAGCACATCAAGCTGTTGGTGAGATAATGATGAAAATTTTTAAAAAATAAAAACCTTAAATTTGTTTAATCCTTGTCTCAATGAAAAAAGGTATCGGAAGACCAAAGCAGTTAGAAGTTTGAATCATATATTCAACCACAAAAGGCCAAATTAAAAAAATTAGCTACACTTTGGATAACTAGCCAAAGGGGGTAATATAGCACCTTCTTGGTAGTCTGAAAAGGGAAGCACATGGTGATTGATACTAGTAATGGCAAAAACGGCCCAGCTCAGCCCAGCCCAGCCCAGCCCGGTCCGAATTCAACTCGCCTGGCCCGAGTTGATCGAACTTTAGGGCCAGACTCGGGCTTTTTTTTTCATACTTCAGGATTTTCACATAAAATGATGTTGTTTTGGGTAAAAATGACGTTTTCAATTTTAAAAATAAAAATAAATAAATTTAATTGTCGATCAAGCTTTGGGCAGGGGTTGAGCCCATTTCCATCCTTAATTGATACTGTGCTAACCTCCAGTTGATCACTAAATGCATGTAGAAGTTGGAATATTCAGACGCCGTTGGTGCCTTTAACTTTATCAAACAAATGATAATTGATCTTAGAACCTATTGTATACCAGTTTTTGAACAATAGAAGTGCAAAGACTCAGCATCCTTTCGGTGTGACAAAAAGCAAGTACAAAAAAAAATTATCATTCAATTTTTATGCACATAATACATCAAAAAGTCAAAAGTAAGGAACGAAAACAACTAACATGGCAATTCCCTTGAATTAGAAAGAACCTTACCATCTTGCAAATGGACCTGTTGTTCCATTGTTTGCAATCGCAATTTCAATTCACTATTTTCAGCAGTCAGGCCATTTGTATCCCTCTGTCATAAAAAAGGGAAGAAAATCCAAATATGTTAAACTTACCACATTGATTATTGTAATTTCCAAATAAAATAATTCACCTAATTGCTCAACAACAATGGACAACTTTAAACTGAAAGAACGCCTTCCTATAACACTATGAAGAACACTTTCTTTAAAATTGAGCTGAGGATGGAAAAAGAGAGCAGAAAGGGCTGGTTAAACCCGAGTTGACAGATCTTAAAAATCAGTATTTACGTCGAACATACAAATTTCTTCAACATACATATACATTTTAGACAATTAAGTTTTGATAAGTTTACCGTGCTGGTTTTAGGGAAGTCAAAGGTCAATGTTCAGATCTTTCCACTTTGATGTGTTAACTAATTGTATGCAGAAATAAAATAGCAAAGACAGGATTTGACCCATAGATGTGCTTGAGGATAGAAAACACAAACACCAGTGTCCCACAGCACCAATGACATTATGTAAGCAACAAAAATCTCTACATATGTATGCATATACATTTATCTAACTATACATATGCTATAGAAGTTTATACTAAACAGAAGGTCAACAAAACCAGCCAGTTTTTTTTCAATCTGATTTTAAAACATTGATGAAGAGTTAAGCTGATGCATGTTACCTGCAGCAGAGTTAATTGAGCAGACAATGATGTAGCTTCTGTTTGCAGTGTTTGTACTTTCCTTTCTAGTTCAGCTATGTACCGCATCTTCCTTTCCTTTGATCTTGCAGCTGATTGCCTATTTGCCCAGATCCTATTACATGGAAACAGTACATAAAAATCTATGCGTATGAGATGTCAATCTAACACATAAAACAAGAAAGTAAACACGCTCTCTCCCATAAAAACAAGTTAAGGTTTAGTTGGATATATCCTTTCAGTGTGTTATAAGGAGGTCATGAAAACGTTTAACAGCTATGAATTTGAAAAACTTCCATCCATTCCCAAAGTTTTAACAGGAGCCATGAAGGTAAAAAGATTATATAGAACCATCGTCAGTCGCAGTTGCTAAAAAATAAATTCATAATAAGGCAAGATGCATTTTCTGCAGCAAGCTCTCCCCATAAAGGACCGAAATTTATCAAGAAGCATAACCTTTTTACCCTGAACAGGAACATCTAAGTCAGACTTCCATTCACACTAGCGCTAAATTAGCCTCAAAACCCATCTCAGGATAACAACTCTATCATTAACTAAAAAGGAAGAGAAGGTAAAGATACCGTTTTGCACGCTTGGGATCAATAAGAGCAAGCTCAGCAAGCTTGGCGGCAGAAATGGCTTTCTTAGAATCTGCCGGCGAGAGCTCGTCTGAACATGACATAAGCATCTCTGGTTTGATAGTGGTCGAGCCATCCATCGACTGGCTATGCTGGTGCCTTACTCTAGGCCTTTCACTAGGCGCAGCATCCACATCCCCGGCAAATTGAGTTGGTGCTAAACCCGGTGCTGCCCCTGCCGGAGCCTGTCCGTCCGCTGTTTGGGTAACTGATGTAGCAGATGAAGAATTAAACTTATCCATATCCAGGTACATTGAGAACAAATCCTCCTCGGTCTCATCCGACAAAGAAGGACCATCAGCACCACCCACCACACCAAGATCACTATCAAAGCTAATATCATCAGGTAAAGTGAGAATCTCAGAATGTGCACGTCTATGGCCAACATTCTTAGGTGGGTTATCGGGCATTCTGCTAATATCATGACTAAAACCGCTAGAGTTAGCTCCATGACCAAAGTGACTAGGGTCTGCACTAGTTCCTGGAGCCATTGGAGGGAATGCAGATGATGAAGGTTCAGGCTTTACGTTAAAAGAAACCCCAGATGGTGAAAGGTTCGCGAACCTACCAGAAGGCGGTGGCAACCCACTATTGTGAGCTGGGGATTTTTCCTTATCCATCAATACAAATCCCAAAACCCTAATCAACCTTTCAAACTACGTCAATTATCAAGGAATAGTAAGAGCTCCAAGTTTAGTTTTTTAAGTAAACGGTTGAAAACCAGAAGCTATGCCACAGAAAAATTCCAACACTAGGTATTAACAAAGCTATGCCACAGAAAAATTCCAACACTTGGTATTAAAAAACTAACATGTATCGTCAATATTAGAAACTAAGAACCCTAGAATGTTAAATCTAAAAAGAACATAGAAAAGAGGGAAACCCCAATAAGGAAAATCGGAAAAGGAACACCTTTTCTCTTTCACCCCAAATCATCAAACAGATCAAACAACAGAACCCTAAAGAAATGGAGATCTGAATCTCAAGTAAAGAAAGCCCTAGAAATCTAATAGGATGAAATTAAAGAACCTCAGAAGGATTGGGGTAGGGGAGAGGCAGAAAGGAAGAAACTTTTGCAGGGAAATGTGTCTAAGACAGAAATTCTATTATTGGACAGCCTAGGATTTAGATGAATTGCATATATATAGTGTTGTTGCAAATGTGGGCATGTAAGGAGGAAAAGAAGGCTCAGAGAACACTGAGAACGAGTACGAGAACGAGAATCATCTCAGAATTCAATTTTCAACACAAAAAGGAAAGAAATCCAACGAAACCCAAAACCATAGGCACATCACATGGACACTTGCCTACCTTCCCTTTCTTTATAGGATATATTATATTCTTTAGTTACTTCACATCATATCTCTCCTTTCTTTCAATTATATTAAGTTTGCGTTATCTTTGATTAATTAATACCAAACTTAAAGAATTATTTTATCATTGAATTGATCAAATGAGTAGATATTCTGCCTTTTATTTTAATGGGGCCTTCTGCATAAGTTGGGAATTCCGGTTCTTTTTGAAAGAGCTAAAGTATATATATTTGAAAATGTTTGTGTTGAGGGTAGACATAAATATAACAAAAATGGAAAAGGTGGAATGGATGAAAGAGAGAGTGGACGATGAAGTTATAAGGAAATGTCGTCATTGTAGTAGATTTTGACCCAACAAATGTGGGGTGCTTCAATTAAAAAATACAGAAGATGAATGAAACGTCAAGGGAAACAAAACAATCCCATTCCATTCCATGTGCTAGTTTACTAAAGAAACTGCTTGTCCAAATGCTCCCAGGTTGACCAATTACCACCCTTTGGTCTATGGCTTGCAAGACACTTCGCCTGCACATGCATTATCTCACTAGATTACTTGTGAGAATTGGAATTGACAACCAAAAGAACATTAAAGTAGCAGATCATTAACAAATGTAACCAAAACATACGTTTTACCAACCTATATAAGTCAGAGCTGTTCTATAGAAAACAATTTCATAACAGGCGATCTAGTAGAGATCACTAAAGTCTTTCCTAATACAGAAAATAAATGCAGTTTGTGCAGAGTACAACAAGAGGAGTGTGTTTTCTCTCAGAAAAATTGGCAGTCTATGTTAAACATGAGTCAGTTAAACTGGAAGGTAGTCATCAGCTGGTTTACAGCTTACAGAAGCCAATGGATAGGGGACAAAAAAATTATCTTGCTAGCTTTTGGGCCAAGTCTGTTTTTACTTAGGAAGGAAAGTAATAATAGGCCCTTCAGGGGCAGGTGGTTGTGAATGAAGTCTTCAAGCAAATCCTAATTAACAACAAGGCTAGCTAGGTGCTGTAGAGACGAAGTGGCTCTTGCATTGCATGGAGGATTTACTGGCCTGTCCCTTCAGACTTCCAGCAAGTTGCAGCTACTGAATGTAAAGCTTAAAGATTACGTGAGTTTTTGTAAGTGGTTCCCTTCTTGTAACACTTTGGAAAGTTTACCACAATTTAACTTTTTAAAAAACAAAAGGACTTCTATGTATTAACACTAATTAACATATATTCACATAATCTTTATTCAATTAACTATCCACTATAATTAGCCTTTATTTTTCCTAGATTGTATAAATAGGTTGATCTACTTCACATTATTCACACACAGAAATATAGAGAACATTTTTTATATTTTTTTTCTTCGTTCTCTACTTTTACATAGTATTAGAGCATCCTTTGTAACAAAAGGAATCAAAATTATGGGGTCTTCTCCATTTTTTCCCTCAACATTCTGCTTTCGTATTCTGAGTTCCTAAATCTTCTCCAAAAACAATTTGTCATATATAAATTGTTACTCTTCTTGAGCAGCTCACAATATTGTAAATTTTACCTCCAAGCTCCCCTCCATTATGGTTTTCGAAGTCCTAGTTATAGGCATTTGGAAGAAGAAGATGACCTAATTGATGTCGATTAGCCACGGGACGAGGAATAAACGTCAGTGCCATATCATTCGACACATCAGCTCCACATCATCTGCCACATAACCCAAAATCCCATTCAGTCGCCACGTCACATGACAAGTCATTGGCCACGTCACCTGGCATGTCATTGTCACATCACGCGTAGTTCATTGCCATGTCATCTATACACATGTCATTTCTTTTTTTGTCCATGTGTCGTCTCCTCCTTTGTTCGATTTAGACCCATCAATTCGATTCAGTTCAGAAAGAAATTGAGTGATAATTTGACCGCCCAGTTCAGTATGTTTTAATTTAGATTCTCTGCAGCCAGACCGATTTCTAAGATTTTTCGACGCTCTGAATCCAATTATAAAGTCATAATAACCAAATTCTATCTCTATAAGTAGATTTTCTCCTATTTTATTATCTTTTTTCACTATATATGCCTCTAAACTTTCCCAATACATTCTTAACCCTATTATATCATCTTTGGTTACTCCAACTATGATCTTTGGGCTAAGGAAATGTGTAGTTTTCTTAAAATGAGACTTCCTTGGCACACTATTATTGGGGAAATACCTCAATCCACTCAAAAGAAAGATGAAGACATTGATATTTTCACTAAACGATTAGTGACATGAGATGGAATGAATCATCAAATCTTAACATAGTTTTGAAATACATAAGTCAAAGGCATCAAACTTGACTTTCGACGGTTTAATACAATTCAAGACATATAGAATTTCCTTAAAAATCATTACTCTGTATCGGATGATGTCCACCAATTTCAGTTGTATAGGAGGCTTCATTGCACGCAACAATAACTTGGGCAAACAATATAGAATTATGTGTCTGAATTGCAAAAACTTTGGGATCAACTAGCACTTGGTGATATTTTCTGACCTAGTCCTAATGCTGCTGCACTCTACATAAATCTTTGAGATCGTCGTCATATATGGAATTTGCTTATAACTCTCAAAGATGAATTTAAATCCATTTGTAGCTCTCTTTTTCATAGAGGAGCTCTACGTAACCTCGATGTTGTCATTAAATAGCTCATCTCAGAGGAAAGTCAACTCAATATGCTCTATATTGAAAAATATATCCCATCTGTTGATGTTGTCCTTGCAACTCATATTTCGTCTCAAACTTCTCACAACTCAGGTAAGATGTTTTATAAAGGATCTAGCAGCTACTGCAATTCTTTCAAGTCTCTCCAATTTGCTTCCACTGCTACTGCTGCCACTAAGGGGCCAATAGAAAACACCTCTCCCAAATTCTCTTTAAAGGACCTCTATGTCCTTCTTCAACAACTTCAAATAGATTATTGTACAATCTCCTCCTTCGCCCTATCTGTCACATTAGGTAACCCAAACTTTTGGTATTTCAATTCTTCCTTCTGCAATCATATGACCTCTGATTCTTCTATTCTTGAATCTTTAACGACACCATTTATTCCACACATTGTTCACATTGCCGATAATTTTACTATGCATGTATAAGATATGGTATTATTCACACATCTACATTATATTTACATGAAACCTTTCTTGTTCCCAAACTCTCATTAAGTCTTATTTCTGTTGGACAATTATATGAACTTGGTGTTAACTTATCCTTTTTTTAGTCGTGGTTGCATTATACAAGATCCATAGATGAGGAAGATCTTTGGAAAGGGCATAAGTTGGATGACTCTTTAAGCTTACTTCACTAAATCTTACTTAAAAGTTTGTTTTTGGTGTTGTCACATCTCATATATGGCACTCTCTTTGGTCTACCTCTAAATTAGGGTCTTTAATCTCTAATGGTAATCTAGGTCATGTTAAGACTGAATATTTTAATTGTGTCCCTTATCAACTATCTAAAAGTCATGCTTTACCATTTTCTTTCAATAATTCTATCTCTTTAATACCTTTTAATCTAATTCATTTTGATATTTGGGGCCCTGCGCCTTAAGAAACTATGGGTTGCATGAAATATTTTGTGATCTTTGTCGATAATTTTTCTCGCTATACATAGACTTATCTAATGTGTCATAAATCTTAACTATTCTTCATTTACTCTCATTTTGCTAATATGATTCACACTCAGTTCTCTTGTAAGATTAAAGTATTTTAGACTGATAATGTAATGGAATACAAAGTATAAAATTCATCAATTTCTTAATCAATAAGGGACCATTATTTATAGATCATGTCCAAACATATCTCAATATAATTGTCGGGCCAAATGCAAACATGGACATATTCTTAACACTAATTGAATCGTTCTTATATCATCTTCTTGTTCTGAAACCTTTTGGGGAGAATCAGCCTTTACTATTGTCTATACCATCAATCGCATTTCCTTTCCTATCATAGGTAATATCTCTTCATATAAATGCTTATTCAATCATGATCCTGATGTCAAGAATGTCTTTCTTAATGGCGATCTTGATGAAGAAGTATACATGTCACCTCCACCTGGGTATGCTTATCCACCTAATAAAGTTTGTCATCTTCACAAAGCGTTATATGGCCTTAAGCAAGCTCCTCGAGTATGGTTTTCTAAATTTAACTCCACTATTAACTATCTTGGCTTTACGTACAGTTTTAATGATCATGAATTCTTTATTCAAAAATAGATCAAGGGTGCACTCTTTTCCTTTTATATGTTGATGACATGATAATAACTAGCGATAACACTTAGGGGATCACTACTCTTAAATCTTGTCTTCATCAACAATTTGAAATGAAAGATTTAAGTCCCCTGAGCTATTTTTTAGGCCTTAAAGTATCTTATCTCAAGTCAAGTATGCTACTGATCTTATCTCCCATGTTGGTCTCACTAGAAATAAGATTGCTAGCATTACACTTGACTTTAATGATCATATCTCTACCACTGATGGAACTCCTCTAAGTGATGGTACACTTTATCGACAGCTAGTTGGTAGTCTTATATACCTTACTGTCACTCATCTAGATATCGCTCATACAATTCACATTGTCAGTCAGTTCATGTTTACACCTCGTACTATTCACTTTTTTGCTAATTTTCATATACTTCGATACATTCTAGGTACCTTGTTTTATGGACTTCACTTTAGTCATTCATTTTCATTGGATTTACATGCACACTCTGATGTCGACTAGGTTAGAGACCCAACTGATCATCGATCTACTACTATGTACTGCTTCTTTCTTGGCACATCTCTCATTTCTTGGTGCAGTAAGAAGCAAACGATTGTCTCTCACTCAAGCACTAAATCAGAATAATGAGCCCTAGTTGACACTTATGGTTACGATGGTTACTTCAAGACACCGATGTCTCTTTTGTGATAATCATAATGCAATGTAGATTGCTCATAATGATGTCTTTCATAAATGAACTTAACGCATCGAGATTGATTGTCATCTTGTGTGCCATCATGTGCTTCATAAAACTATACAACTTTTCCCAATCTCATCTCAAGCACAAATTGCTTATTTTTTTACCAAATCACATTTGCATTGACATTTTTAAGATCTTTTCTCCAAACTCAAAGTATGTTTTGATGATTCAGGCTACTACTTATCTCAAGTCAAGTATGTTATGGATCTTATCTCTCATGCTAGTCTCAATAGAAATAAGATGCCTAGCACTCCATTTGACTTTAATGATCATATCTCTGCCACTGATGGAACTCCTTTAAGTGATGGTACACTTTATCGACAGCTAGTTGGTAGTGTTATATACCTTATTATCACCCATCTAGCTATCACTCATACTTTTCACATTATTAGTCAGATCATGTCTACACCTCGTACCAGTCAATTTTTTGCTAATTTTCATATACTTCGATACATTCTAGGCACCTTGTTTCATGGACTTCACTTCAGACATTCATTTTCGTTGGATTTACATGCACACTCTGATGTTGATTGGGTTAGAGACCCAATTGATCATTGATCTACTGCTGGGTACTGCTTCTTTCTTGGCACATCTCTCATTTCTCGGTGCAGTAAGAAGCAAATGATTGTCTCTCACTCAAGAACTGAATCAGAATAATGAGCCCTAGTTGACACTACCTAACCTTTATGGTTACGATGATTTCTTCAAGACATCGATGTCTCTTTTGTGATAATCATAATGCAATATAGATTGCTCACAATGATGTCTTTCATGAATGAACTAAACGCATTGAGATCGATTGTCATCTTGTGCGTCATCATGTGCTTCGCGAAACTATACAACTTGTCCCATATTCATCTTAAGCATAAATTGCTGATCTTTTTACCAAATCACATCTGCATTGCCATTTTTTAAATCTTCTCTCCAAACTCAAATTATCATCTTCACTACTGCCTTAAGTT
>JAOSBL010000001.1:19116261-19128704 GCA_027568915.1 Erythroxylum roraimae | reverse complement strand
GAAGAAGATGACAACAAAAGATTATGGAGGAATTAATCCATCTCTCTTATTCCAGAAGAGTTGAAAGAGTATTTATACATAAACAGAGCACCAAATGTGCATATAACAGCTGGAAAAACTAAAAAACAAATTAAATAACTAATTTGTAACTTCGATATCATAACATGTTTACGATAAACGAGTAGACCTCGATTGTCCCAATTTACCAATAGAATAGATAAGACTGTTAAATTACGTAGTAAGAAACGTGTACCTATACCAAATTCGAAATACTAGCAATAAAGCAGAGTTATCTGCAGCAACTTATAGTATTTATTTTTATTTGATTTCATGCCTTATATTCTCCTTAAGAATGGGTCAAATGTGTGATGAAGTCATATCAATTAGTTTTCCTTAAAATTAGGAAGTAGTTGGCCAGTTGTTGTATAAATATGTTAATTGCGTTTGAATAAAGATTATCATCATTTCATGTAGCAAATTCCAATTCTCACTTTCATCTTTGTATATTACTTGATGGTTGTGTATCTTTGATCGGACTTATCATTAATATCAGAGCCATGTCAACAAACAAAGAACACATTGAAAATTTGGAAGCAGAATTAGTGGACTTCAAAATGGAATGAATTGCATGGAAGTCGAATTTACCTACAAGTTGTAACATATTCAAGAAGTTATCACCAAACTTTTAGATGCACTAATCAACATCAAGGAAGGTTCTAGCAGTAATAACGAGCGCCTTGTTCACAACCGCAGTGTTCGTGAGGAGATATCAAACACTTCAGATGCTAGACGCTAGTCATTCATATCCAAATTGGCCAAACTAGAAATTTTAAGTTTCTCTAAAGGCAACCCTACTGAGTGGTTTAATCGAGTCAACCAGTTTTTTGAGTATCAAGAAACAATGGAGTCACAAAAAGTGCAGCTAACCAATTTTTTAAGGCTAAGTGCTCAATTTAGGGCCAAAAGTTGTTGGGTTTGATCAGTTAGGGCCAAACATTATAATCTACTCAATTAAGGTCTAAACGTTATCAAGTGTGCTCAATATTAGGCTATTTTGGACGAAAATTTAATAGTATCACACATGTGCTGTTAAGTCTGAGTGAGATGTTTTACGTGACATTTTTGTGACCTATTTTCTGACACCTTCCTTAATTCCAATGTTCTTATTGTTTTCAATATTCTACCTATCGAGTTAGAACTTTGCTTGATTTTAAACTGATTTTTCTTGAATTCCTTACAGACCCTTTCCATTTGAGCGCATTCTTCAGGAGTTCCTGCATCAGGATCAAACTCCCACTGTTGCCTTCCTATGTGATTATTAGTTGTTGTCAGCCATAGATCTCCCTTTGCTATCTTCAGCTTCCACATTCTATTATCAATTGATTTTCCTCCACAATCTTAGCTTAGTATTATGTATATATAGACTACAAAATTTAAACCCTAATATTCATTGAAGTATACCTTCATGCATGTAAGTTATGGATTAGAGGAAAGAGATGAAGAGTAAAGAGACATGAAAGAAGAAGAAGAGAAGAACCAAGAATGGAAAAAAGATCCTTTTGTTGGTTTACACTAATATTAATACGTCAACTACTTATATAACTTTTTTTTGGTAAATACTTATATAACATTATTAGGTAATAAGCATGTACATCATATATTTCTAGAAAGAATCAACAAAAGTAAAGGAAACCATTATTGGTCGTTAGAAGCAGAAAATACTTCCTAGTTATATATATATTGGTTTCTACACCAAAAAAATAGGAAATGCTTCAAGGTTATATATCTAGCTTTATTGGTAGATATATAATGATCTTCTTTTCCTTTGAGGGATGAGAGAAGAAAAAGAAAAAATGTCACCAAAGGATACGTACGTTATACTAGAAGAAGATGCAGAGCTACGTAAGATTACACCATCTTTATAGTCGAAGCTAAGCTATATACTAGTAACGAGAACCTTGCTAGAGTTTAGTATTTTATTATGCAATAATGTCTTATCAAACTGTGAGTAATTACTAACTCTCCTCCTACTTTGACTTCATTTTTTTCAATATAATATAAGAGCTATAATCTTTTTTACAAAAAAACTGTTTTTCTCATTAATGATTAGGCATCGTAAAGGGTAGTAGATAGATTCAATTAATTTGGAAAGGACGTTAGATGTTGAAGAAAAGAGATATGATTGAGGGGACCAATTAATGTTAAGATTTGTTTGCTTGGAGTTGGCGTCAGTTCTATTTCAGCCACGTGAATGTTAGGATTTGCCGGCCACGTATACGTATTTTGTTTTCGTTTGAATGCTTGTAGGTCTTTGTGATTCATATTATCAACTCAAACTTCTTTTCATATTTAAGATTACATGCGAGTGGAATAGATTCACCAACAGCTTCACTAATTTTGCAGCTACACAATTAGCCCCTCCTGCCACACCAATCTCATTGTAGCCATGCCAATCTTCCTCCAAGCAAACTTGGTCTTCCCTACTTAGGAGATAGCCTTAAGTTCTTGTCCACTGATGGAAAGGCCATCTTGAGAAGTTCGTGATTGATTGAATTTCTAAATATTCGTCAGAGGATTTTAAAACCAATATTCTCGGCTAGCCGACTGTGGTTGTCTGCGATGCAATAACCAACAAGTTCTTGTTCTCTAATAAGAATAGGCTTGTTGTTTTATGGTGGGACTCCGTCAATAAGGTCTTTCCATCTTCTTTTTAGACGTCATCCAAAGAAGAAGCCGTAAAGATGCACAAATGCTTCTTGAGTTCTTAAAACTTGACGCCCTTCAACGATATATCGATGGTATGGATGCTATAGCACGCAGACAATTTGCCTTTGAATGGGAAAACAAAGACAAAGTTGTCGTCTTCTATATTGCAAAGAACTATACGTTTCGTTTGGCATGTCGATTATTTATCACTCTTGAAGACCTAAATCGCATGGCTAAACTATACGACCATTTATATCCTCTAGCTTTAGGAATTATTTCCATCCCCATTAATTTGCTTGAAACTCCATTTTGTTAGGCCATTAACACTTCAAAATTTATAAGGAACGAGCTTTTTGCCATTATTAAACAAAGAAAGATTGATATGGTAGAGGAAAAGGCATCGGCTACATAGGACGTATTGTCCCACATATTGACAACAAGTTTTGAGTACACAAAGTAAATCAATGAGAGCGACATCACAGACAAGATCCTAGGACTATTGATTGGTGGACACGACACTACTAGTGTTGCCTATACCTTCATTGTTAAGTACTCCCCCACATTTACGAGCATGTTTATAAGGGGATTACTCATTATTATTAATTTTTGTCATTTTGATTTGAATAGTTATAGTGCAATTGTTTTTGACTTTTTGTTACATATACAGAACAAGTGGAGATAGCAGAAACAAAAGCACCAGGAGAGTTCTTGAACTAGAATGACATACAGAAGGTGAAATACTCGTGGAACGTAGCATCTGAAGTCATGAGACTTGCTTCTCCTCTTCAGGGTGCTTTTAGAGAAGCCATCAACGACTTCATTTTCAATGGTTTCTCAATTCCAAAGGGCTGGAAGGTACTAGTAATTCACTAAATCAAAAGTCTAGATGATTAACAGTTTCAATAAGAATAGATAAATTTACACATGATGTATCGTATGCATGTAGTTGTATTGCACATAGAAGTCCAAAATACTTCCCTGAACCAAAAAAGTTCGATCCAACTTGATTTGAAGGAAATGGACCTAGACTATACACATATGTCCCGTTTGGTGGAGGACCTCAGATGTATCCTAGAAAGGAATATCCGAGACTGGAAATATTAGTGTTCATGCACAACTTGGTGAAAAGATTCAAGTTTCAGAAGCTAATTCCTAATGAGAAGATTGTTGTCAGTCCCATGCCAATAACCCAAAAAGGACTTCCCATTCTTCTTCGTCCTCACACGTCTTGATAATTAAGTTCACAATCATATTATCTTATGTTCCAAAACTATTAATTTCTAAAAAATCTAGACTCCACCATAATTACTAAGCTATAGCTATATATACATATATAAAGATGTGCAACATAAGGTGAGAAATATTTATTATTAGCTACGGGTGTTACGATATTTTTGTTGATGTGGTTGTAGATGTATTACAGTATATGGCATGAGTACGTAACTAAAGAACCATTTCTATCCATAAAATTAAAAAAAAAACACACAAAGAGCTAATATGGATATAGAGGAAAATAGTTTAGGTAGCTTTACCATATATATACTAACCTATCATGTTACATACAATTCATAGCTGTTAATGCATGAATGTAGCATCGATATAGATACACCCCAAGAAGATTATAACATTCAACTAGATACTTGCAATCTTTGTTCATCACCATCTAATTGTAAAGAAATATATCTCCAGGATTTTAAAATGTTAATATTTTGTAATAGATCAAGTAATATTTCTCATTCGATTTCCTAATATATTAAGGAATTGATTTCTGGTAACATATTAAATGACAATATTCCCTTTTTGTTCTTAACTAGGAGCGGAGGCAACATGACTGATGTAATAGCCACACATAGCATGAAATAGAGCAAAAGAAAAAGTCGCAAGCATCAACCGTATACTATAGTTGTTTAGTTCATGACAAACAAACATAAACCAGTTCATTATGTTAATTAATATGAAGGGAACAATTTGTGTTAGTATATTATGTTGTCCTTTTCTAGTTTCTATTATAAATTATTCTGATTATAACATAAAAACTACGCCTGAGACAGCTAGGACAAGGAATAGATGATGGTGAGGACATGGCTTTGCCAGAAGCAGAAAGTGGATCCTTGATCATGGTGGTTTAGTTGCAATTCCCTCCTGGTGAAAGTTATGGGTTGTGGTAAAACCAATGGAACATTGGAAATAAGGAAGGTGTCAAAAAATAGGTCACAAAAATGCCACGTAAGACACCTTACTTGGAGTTAACAGCACGTGTGTGATACTGCCAAATTTTCGTCCAAAATAGCCTAATATTGAGCAGACTCAATAACATTTAGACCTTAATTGAGCAGATTATAATGTTTGGCCCTAAATTGATCAAACCCAACAACTTTTGGCCCTAAATTAGGCCTTTAGCCAATGTTTTAAAAATTGGATCGGACATCGAACCAGTCAAGAAAAAGGTTTGAGGCTTAAAAGTTCAACCGGTATTAAACCACTATAAAACCGATTTATAATAAATAAGAAGCAAAAATTATAAGAAAAAGTAAAATATAGTATAAAATAAAATACTTTATTGAAATAAAAATGCATTAATAATGTCTATTAATATGTAATAAACTAACAATAATTCTAATAGTTTAAACTAAGATTAAATATAACACAAAAATAAAAATAAAAATAAAAATAATATTTTTTATTATCATTATTTAAAGACTAATAAAAGTTGAAATACGTTTAAAGAAAGTGAATAAAAAAGACTCTAACTTTATTTTAACTTTTAAATATCCTTTAAACATAATTATTTATAGTTTAAATATTATACTTTAACACATTCTTATATTATCTTAAGCAAAATTACTTATATATATATATTAATTAATAATTCAATTTATTAAACAAATTTATAATAAAAATAATAATTAGTTTTTAACAATAATAATTTAAAATTTTTTAATTAAAGTATAAAGAGATAAATAAAGAACCTAAATTTTGATAAATACAATTTATTAGTGAGATTAAATAAATAAAATAGTAATTTATTTTTAAAAATATTTTAAATTAAAATATAAAGAGATAAATAAAATATAATTTATTAATTAAATTGTATAAAAGAATTAAAAAAAGTGAAAACTTTGGCACAAACAATTTGCAACTCTAAAGGAAAAGAACAATTTTAATGAATGCACTCCGTACATTGTAAAGCATTAATGCTTCAGTTCAAAGCATTTATGAGTTGGTGTGTAAAATTTGTTGGTGGATCCCACATTTTGACATATTTTCAAACTACTTTATAGGTCTTCCAAGAACCAACCAATTTTTGGCCCATTTTTTTAGAAAATGGTCTGATTTAGTACTTAACCGACCGATTTCTTCTTATAAAAAGATATCAAGTTAAACTAAACTGAAAATCAGGCCGGTTCATATTTATTCCAGTTAAACCGGCCGATTCAGTCCGATTTTAAAAACACTGCAACTAGTTTCCTTTCACTTGGAAGGTGAAGTAAATACATGGTGGCAATCGCTACATACAACTTTTCAAGTCGAGGGTTGAGAGGTTGCATGGGAGATTTTCAGGTTGAATTATGGGCACGTTTTAGTCTTACAAACTACGAGGACTTTGACGAAGCACTATCAAACATTCGATAGATGGGAATCTTGCAAGATTATTAAAGGGAATTTAAGCGACTAGGCAACAAAGTACAAGGATTAATGTAGAAAACACTAGGGGGTACATTCATAAGAGGGCTTAAATTTGATATTGCAGATAACATACGTTTATTTAAGCCCAAATCTCTTAAGGAAGCAATTGGGCTTGGGAGAAAGAAGGAAGAATAGTTAGCACGCAGAAAGAAAAGTGCTCGATCCTTTATCAAGCCTGATATAGTTGCTGCCAAGCCCAAACCTGCATCATCCATTTAAAGACTCATTTGGACTGAGATGCAAATCGAAGGGCTAAAGGTCTCTGTTTTAATTGTGAGGAAAAATTCATACCTGGGCACAAATCTAAAAATGCATAACTGCTACTGTTTGAAGTTAATGAAGATAGTTATGGAGATTACTACGAGCACGCACTCGAAACAGAAGGAGAACCTCAAAATTTTGCTCCATGCACTTGTCGAGTTGACAGTGACCCAAACTATACGTGTCAAGGCAAGAATCGGGACTCATGAGTTGATTATGCTCATCGATAGTAGGTCAACCCACAATTTCATCAATGAGCATGTCCTGAGCTTCTATAACTTCCAGTGATTCCAACCCAGCCATTCAAAGTCAAGGTTATCGATGGAACACCATTGAATTGTCAAAGGCAATCTAACCAAGTTCAGGTGCTCTTACAAGGTATTACTTTCCTTCTGACCTTGTATTCTTGATCGTTGGTTGGAATAGACATAGTGCTTGGAATTCATTGGCTGTAACAGTTGGAGACTGTGACTTATGATTGGAAAATTTTAACTATGGATTTTGTGTCGAGAGGCAAGTGTTATAGATTGTAGGGACTGATTCACAAACCAATTTAACCAGTACCCCCTAGTGAATTCATGAGGGAATTAAAGTAGAGACATAACGTATTTGCCATTTGTTTGCAACCTGCCATTGCACACAAAAAAAAGAAATGCAACCAAACATGCAGCGACTTTTGCAATAATTTCAAGTTGTGTTTGAAGAACTCGAGTAGCTTCCACCATCAAGGGAAGTTAAACATTGGATAATCCTCAAAGAATGTACGGAATTGGTTAAAGTTCAACCATACAAATATGCATATTTTTAGAAAGGGAAAATATAAAAACAGGTGAATGATATGTTGCGATTGAGATTGGTGAGACCAAGCACCATCCCTTTCTCCTCTCCTATTTCATTAGTCAAAAAGAAAGATCAGACTTGGTGATTTTATACTAACTACATGGCTCTGAATGCCACCATAATCAAGGATCGACTCCCCATACCCACTGTTGATTACATGCTTGACAAGCCACATAGTGCCATCTTCTTCACCAAGCTCGACCTTCGGTCCAGACATCACTAGGTTCATAGGCACAAAGCTTTCATCTATAAAACAACATTTCAAACTTATAATGACCATGACAAGTATTTAGTCATGCCTTTCGGCTTGTGCACCCTCAACTTTTCAAGTTCTTATGAATTCAATTTTCAAACCATATTTGAGAAAGTTTGTGTTGGTTTTCTTTAATGACATCTTGATTTACAGTCCCACCTAGTATATGCATATGAAAAATGTTAAGGAGACTCATAAATTTTTATGACAACAGAAGTTTACTAAGATCAGCAAGTGCATTTAGTCAGTAAGAGAATGAATACTTGGGCCATGTAGTGACGCCACAAGGAGTGAAGATGGATCGAAGAAAAATTGATCTCATGCTTAATTGGCCTACTCTTACTAATGTGTCTAAGTAGCATGGTTTTCTAGGTCTTATAGGTTCCTAACGAAAGTTTGTCAAAAATTATGGAATCACAGCCCAGCCACTAAGCAATCTCTTAAAAAAAGGGCAATTCCATAGACTTGGGAGGCTAAAGAAGCATTCAAGACTCTTAAACAAGCCATGACCTTTAAACCGACACTTGCTACTTCAAATTTTGATGAACCTTTCATAATTAAATTTGATGCATCTAGGACCGTTATTGGAGTAGTTCTAACTTAACAAGGCAAGTCAATTGCTTTCATGAGTTGGGCACTTGAGATTTCCAAGCAAGCATGGTCCACCTACTTTAAAAAGATGTTAGCCATAATTCATGCCATACAAACTTGGCATCCTTACCTATTAGATCGTCAATTGTATATGCAAACTAATCAACGCAGCTTGAAATATCTATTTTGCAGCGAATCACCACACCAGAGCACCAAAAGTAGGTTTCCAAGTTATTAGGTTTTGATTATAAAGTCATTTGCAAGCTTACTAAGGAGAATTCAGCAGCTAATGCTCTCTCACGAGTTGGGGGCAGCCCAAGTCTTCACACCTTTTACACTCCTCAAACAACTTTATGGGAAGAAATCAAGAAGGAAGCAGATAATCATCCTTATATGTAGAAAATTGGAGCATTAGCTAAAGAGAAACCAAAGGCTCCATACAAATGGCAAAATGGATTGGTATGTTTTAAAAATGGAGTGGTTACTCCTCCTAATTCTTATCTTGTTAAAAAGTTACTGCAAGAGTTCCATGACTCCCCGTATAGAGGTCATTTGGGAGTTTTGCGAACTTACAAGAGGATGGCTCAACGATTCTATTGATCTTTGATGTATAAAGAAATTAAATAATATGTTCTTGCTTGCACCATTTGCTAAAAGAATATGGTAGAAACTTTGGCATCAGCAAGCCTCTTTCAATTCCCTGCCAAGTGTGGGAAGAGATAACAATGAATTTCATCGAAGGCCTACTGCTTTTCAATGGCAAAAATACGATTTTGGTAGTAATGGATCGCCTCTCTAAGGTTGTACACTTTATGACACTATCTCATCCATATTTAGCTAAGTTCGTAGCTGAGAAGTTCATTAGCAGGGTAGTAAAACTTCATGGCATGCCAAAATCAATTATAAGTGATCATGACCCTATATTCATTAGCAACTTTTGGCGTGAATTTTTAAAACTGTTAAAGTACTAAACTACAAATTAGTTCTGGATACCCCCCTTAAACTGATGGTCAATCGATGCCTTGGACAATACTTATAATGCATTGTGTCATTACAACCCAAAAAATAACATTTTTTTCCTTGGGCTAAATTTTGGTACAACACATCATATCATAGCTCAATTGGTTTGTCACCATTTCAAGCACAATATGGAAGACCTCCACCAGCCATTCCTCATCATCACATAGGTGGAATTGTTGTTAACGAAGTATATCAAACATTAGCAAATAGGGACGCCATATTACAACTTCTTAAAACCAATCTCTATAGTGCAATCAATTAGATGAAACAAATGGCAGATGTAAAGAGGAGGGCTGTCGAGTTTCAAGTTGGTGATATGGTTTTATTAAATCTACAACCTTATCAGCAGCAAACGATCTCTAAAAGAGCTTTCTAAAAGTTGTTCAGTCGTTTCTATTGTCTTTATAAGGTAAAAAATAGGATTGGTATGGTAGCTTATGAGCTAAAGCTGCCTAAAAATGCCCATATTCATTCCGTCTTTTATGTGTCTATGCTAAAAGAGCAAATGGGAGAGGGAAACATAACTAACAATAATTGCCACCATTCAATGAAGATGCAAAAATTTTGACCAAACTAGAAGCTATATTAGACACTCGTTGGGTCAAGAAAGACAAAAACTTTGTGGAAGAAAGTTTGGTCCAATGGAAGAAATTACCTAAGGAAGATGCAGGGCCGTTCCTATAGTTTTATAGGCCCTGGGCGAAATTTAAAAAAAAGGCCCCAATAAATCGATAATGTACTTAAGTCTACATATTTGTATGAAACATAAATGATTCAATTTATAAGTTTACATAATCAACTAAATATTAAATGATTATAACACTAACAAATAGCAAAATTTAATATCTAATATTAAAAAAACAAAGAGTAAAAATATATTAAAAAATCAGAAACTTTACTTTTAAATTATACTCAGAACTCAGATGACAGAATTATAAAATTTTTTGCAACTAATTTTTGAGTTGGAGTAGTTTAAATACATATATTGATGAAAATAAAAAATTAGAAGGTAAAAATATACTTAAATATTTTAAAACTATTTATAAACATGAGGATCACAAAATTACCTTTACTTAAAAAAAATGTTATAACGTTAAAGTCATTACAGTAACGTTAAAGTCATTTAACGTTATAAGCAGAGACTTTTCTTTTATTGGTAGAGGGCCACACTCTCAAATTGGATTGAGTAATTAAATAAGTATTCCCTATAAGCGACAGACCAGAGTTAGAACTTAAAATATCACTGTGCATCACTTCTTATTTCTTAATAGTCTAGAGAGGGGGCTGCTGAAGTGGGGCCCCCTCTCATTGCCGGCACTGGGAAGATGCCACCTGGGAGAATTCGAAGGAAGTTCAATACAAGTTTATGAACCTGAACCTTGAGAACAAGGTTCCTTTCAAACAGGGGGCAATGCTGAGTTACAACGTTCAAAACATGTGCCTATAGATTATCATCATTTCATATATCAAGTTACTCAGGGCCTATCAAAGACATAGATTAAGAGTATGCCACCTGACCTGATTAAAGTAGCTTTGCACTATCGCTGACTCACCCGTTTCATAAGAACCACAACTTGTTCAGCTACATAAATTCATGCACAATCACCTTGAAACTAAGAAAATCAAAAGCCCACAAGTAATCAATTTTATATTATGTGACAAGTCTATATCAGTTGACGTTCAACTTCCAAATAGTAGTAATCTTTTGTCTTCAACCATTTTAGTGTCTTGCGTAAAATTCAACGTGTATGTTTTCAATTCTTCTCCAGGTCACTTTTCCTAAATCGTAGCTCACTGTGCACTTAAGATTCTCTAGTTTGGGATTAGAATAGGAGTATAATTTTTTGTCTGTAGAAAATCAAATGTTCCTGTTGGGTCCCCGACCCTCCACAATCGGTATTGTCCTCTTTGGTCATGGGCGGCGGCGTCCACACGCGTCGAACCCATGACCTCAAGGTTTTGTTGCATGAGCCAAGTAAGTAAGTGATACACAGTAACTTAGTTTTGGTAGATACTTTTGTATCTCAATGAAAATTAACTCACTGGTGGATTATATTCCCATCATAGTATCTCAATGTCTAAAGAGGAAGAAGAACATAATCTGAGGAACTTGATTGATATGGCACTTACAAAGACAACTAGCTTCAAAACTATAGTGAAAATCATCTCTCTTTATCACCTAATCAAATTCGTTTTTCCAATAACTTTTGGCTTTTGACTCCTTCCATTCTCAAGGCACCAATCAATCTCTTAGGCTTAAATTATAGAAAATATTGACTTCATGTAAATTTTCCACAAAAAGTGATTTAGTTGAGGATAATTGCTCTATATATAAAACCATATTATGACATGATATCACTAATGCTCTTAAAACGGTCTCCTGTAGACTATAGTAATATCACAAAGGACATAGTCTTTTACATAGTACAGTCATATCATAAAGGATTGCTAAAAATCCCTAATCATAAAGTGACATAAAATAACACCACATATAGTAAGTTGAACGTATATATAGAAGAGAGAATTAGATATAAGTTGATATTGTATGCAAGATGAAAACACAAATAAAGTTGAGTTATTTCATAACGTAGATAAAAAGAAACAATTAACAAAACATGGCATGCAAAGACAAGTCAAAGAAGATTCCAAGAAACAATTTCACACTTCAGGAACTACTCAGCCTACTCGAAGAACTATAAAACAATAATCAACCTATTAATGCAATAGCATGCAACGAAAGGAGAGTAAAATATCAACAAGGCCTATCAGCAAAAGATATGATAGATAACTAGAGCATCTAAAAGGCCAAACCAATCTACAACACCGAATGCATTTAGACATACAAAACAAAACAAATTGTCAAATCTTTTCAGTTCTATATTCTATTCAAAGGAGTAGAGCCTTCAATATCTTGATCATTCATACATAAATCCCAAAACATTAATCATAGAATAATATGATCAATTCCAAAAGAGATTGAGAACAGCAGTACTAGACTAATAAATACCCAAACTGTTAAGTCGAAATTGACTTTACGTATTAAAAGATTTTGATGACAAACAAATGACATACAATAAAAAGAAGA
>JAOSBL010000001.1:19099932-19112677 GCA_027568915.1 Erythroxylum roraimae | reverse complement strand
GGAATGCATGGATCAGGCTTGGGCTTAACATCTTTGATGGATGGATCGATCGGCCCACGAGTCGTTATGACCGAATCTGGGCCCAATATGGCCGACCCGACCAGTAGCTAAAAATATTTAGCTACAATTCTACAAACGTAACTAATAGTATTTAGCTACGAAAAATAAGCGTAGTAAAAAACTATTAGAGAGTTTTTGAAAATGTAGGCTATAGTTTTCAGCTACGAAGATTTGACTACGTTTTGGGCGACAAAACAGAAAAAACTATAGGCGATGTTTTCGTAGTCAAATGTCAGCTTTGTTGTAGTGGGAATTTATTGTCAAAAATCAACACTACCTAGAAAGAAAGATAAATAAGTTCTTTATGTCAATGGATTGCTATAATCAAGTGATGTGTATTTTGATTCCTTCAATTGGTTGCATCGATCACATAGTTGTGAGTCACTGGATGGATGAGTTATCCTTTAAATGGGTTACTAAAATGTTTTCTATAGGTTTTGCCAAAAAAAATTAGTCAATATAATAATTTAAGGCAGGATTACAAAAATACCATGTTTCTTGTTTGTTTTGGATCCAACTTCAACATGACTGCGGGTGGAGCTCAAATTGAATATGCAGATGAAATGTTGACGTAAAGAGAAATTTTTTAAAGTTCATGATCAATTTGACACAATAAAAGTTCAAAAATTTATATGCACTTAAATAAAAAGTTGGTGGACCAAATTGAACTTTTCTCTAAATTGATAATATAATGTAAAATGTGATAGCAGTTTTACGATTTTTTAATGATAAATACATAATTTTATTCATGATAGAATTTATTATTAATTATTTAAATTAATTAATTATTACCTTTAACTTATTTTATTTTTTTAATATATATACACATATCCATCTTAAAAAATGTTTTTTTAATAAACAAAATGGGTTATAAAACCGTTTAATGGGCTCATAGGCTATCAGTAATTAAGTGTAACCGTAATGTGTTCTTTAATCTTACTCTTTCATGATATTTTTCTCAGTCTAGTTTTCGTATTTCATTGCCATTGTATCATTGAATTAGATAGAATGAACATACATTCAAAATTTTACAAGTAATTATTTAACCAATTGGCAGGATAGAATATGTATTTCTTTTGTTAGAACTGAAACCACACAAAAAAAAGAAAGGAACGAAAACAATGAAATGCGAAAACTAGAGAGTATTATCAATTCATTCTCATCCAGAGAAAGAAACAATTTAGGCAATACTCAAACTAGTCATGGAAATAGTCGTTACCTGGACGAGTGAAACTCGGGTTATTTCCTGGAAGTGACGTATTCATTGGTTTAATACAGGCCTAGTTCGGGCTTTGATTACTTGTAAAGAAGACTTAACAAGCAACATCACTATATTATCTACTTCTGACCATATTTTACAATGAACATTATCTACTGCCTACCTGTTCTGTTAGGAACTAGCTTAAAGCTTACTGTACGTAGAAAGGAGGCAGAATTGTTCGTGTGCTAAACAAATTCTCCAACCTTCTGAAGAAAATCCTTATCCTCGTCTCTGTAGTTGGCTGTAATGAGGTATATCAATGTTCTTCACTTTACAAAACGTGCAAGGGGCCTAGTTTGACATCTTTGGCCACCTACCATTCTATTTTATGCAATATTCTGTTTCTGAAGAAACGATACCACAGAAGGAGGTAGATGCTGCAACAACAATCCCTTCATTGTGCTCAGAATAAGCTTAATTATTCCATCAATCTCCATCTCATATTGCTCATAAACAAAGAAGGCAGTAAAAGCAAACACCAGAGCTGCAATATTTAGGTTTCAAAACAATAATAATAGTAAGTTGATTTTACAGTAGTACGAAAGATACGAGGAAAACTGCCACAGAATGGAATGCTCCTCACCTGCCCCTATTGTTACAGTGAAAGATTGCAAGAGAACCAACTTGATACAGCAGAGAAGAGATGCAATCTGTGTTTCAGAAGAACCCATTTATGTTAAGCCATTATCTTCTACTGCGATAAAATGTTTCACAAAAGAGTTGAGGGTATCAAACTCTTCATATGTATAACTAGCAGGTCAAAGACAAGAAAATCATCCTAAGCCTACAACTGAAAGACACCATTATGTCCTGGTCATGCCAATAGAACATTAAGGAACCAAATTCCATCTGCATTTAGAGATCTCAGGGACAAGGATGGATCCTACATGCATATCGGCTCGCAATATACACATCTGCATGTTGATATGTAGAGTGTATTATGAAAAGAAGAACAGAAAGCAGTAGCTGATGCCCACATCTACGAGCCCTCAGCCCAAGTTGAGAAACTGAAGTATCTAAGCTTGGACATCCCTGGACTTGTCATACATTTGCAGCTCATGAATAAAAGAAACAA
Source organism: Erythroxylum roraimae (assembly GCA_027568915.1). Classification (NCBI taxonomy): domain Eukaryota; kingdom Viridiplantae; phylum Streptophyta; class Magnoliopsida; order Malpighiales; family Erythroxylaceae; genus Erythroxylum; species Erythroxylum roraimae. The sequence continues at coordinate 19,110,281 of JAOSBL010000001.1, read as the reverse complement.
TGTTCAAAGCGTGAGAAAATGCTCATAGCAAGACAAGATGCATGAAACTTCCTACTCATAACAATGGTAATAAAAGGAAATTGAACACAACTTCCATTTATATTTTTGGTTTTTTATTTTTGTTTTCAAATTTAGTATAAAAAAATTTGTTTGTTTGAATTTTTAATTTTTGCTTTTAGTTTTAATTTCTTCCAATTTTCAAAATTTATGAAAACTACAAAAACTGATTTACATTTTCTGTTTATGTTTTTCTATAATCTGATTTACTATCAACTAAATATATATTATTTAATTATTTAATATATTAATTATTAATAAGAATTATAAATAATTTAATTTAATATTTTTAATTAATTAAAAATATGAATAATTTAATTTAATTTTTTATTCAATTAATTAAAATTATGAATTTAATATAACAATTTATTTAATTTTGTAATTAAATTAAATAAAAAAATTTACTAATTATTAATAAATATAATTAAATTTAAAAATCTTCAAAATATATAAATTTCGAATAAAATTTGATTTGATAATTAAATATATTTAAAAATATTAATTTATTTTAAATTTAATTTTAAAATTATTTATTTTAATAAAATAAATAATTTTTAATGATAATTTATTAATAAATATTATATAAGAAATTCAAATAAATTTAATTAATTAGAAATAATTTATTTTTAAATTTTATCTAATATGTAACTATCGTCGGTAATAAAAATATAATTACATTAACATTAATGACTAAATAAGTTTTTGTTTTTATTTGAAAGAAAAACAAAAGTTAAAAACTAAAAATAAAAACTAAAAACCACAATAGAAAAACAGAAGTGGAGCTGAAAGGCCCCCCAAAATTCTTAAATTTACTGTGCAGCTTATTGTCATCTTTTGATATAAACTCAAGTTCATGAGACGACCTACATGCAAAATATGCTTAATTAGTTGATTCTTTGTTCGCCTAATTATTCAGCAGCAACATAAGGTGAATAATTTAGCAAGGTGCAACGGGCATGCTCAATCTACCTTTTGTCATACCATATCATGTAAAATATAGTTACTTGATATAATCTTGTCTAACGGAGTCCTGGTAAGTAATGGCGTTTAAATTGTTCAGACTAAGGAGGGCAAAATAAATATAAAATTAACAAATAGGGTGAAATATTAAATTGGAAAAAATCCTATAAAATGACCATTACTTGATCTTAGCCAACCATCAGAATGCATACCTTGAAGAATCGATTCCAATCCTGGGCTTGGGAAAGCATTATCATGTTGTGGACCAAAATATTCCACAGATTAGCAATGGACAAGACTGAATCTTTTACTGCCATTTCTGAAATTTCGAACCAAGACAAAGGTATCTTTTGAATCCTGAAATGGGATCTGTTGCAAAACATAACAATCAGCAGAATTGGCCTTTATCAGTATTTATCTTATTTATGTACAAGCAGAAGACAAGGAGGCCAAAGGTCAAGAAAAAATATTTTAAAGCTTCTGCTAGTCCTGAACAACCTTCACATTCATTTCACTTGCTCATCATATAATTTAGAATGGCAATTGACGCTTTGGGAAAGAGTTCAAAATAATTTTTTGATAAAAAGCATCGTTTTAGTATTCATTGATCACAGAAATGTAATTACTTAGGTTGACATTGTTAGTTTTGAATCACGCTTCTTCAATTATTTCTTCACTTAACATAGAATTTAGAACACTAATCACTAAGATGATTTTGATTTGACATGGTAAAGGATACAGTTCTATTTTGTTTTCTTGACATACAGAAAGTACAAGAGTTTGGATTATATAATTATGGTTTCTGCCTTCCCACATAACTATAACAAGTTCCTCTCCACCTACAATATAGTTCCCTTCTTTCCATCATAAGTTTTGATTTTAATATAAAAGTTCATTCTTCATAAATGAAGTTGGTAATTGTACTTCCATTGTATGAAAAGAGAAAAAGAACATGATTCAAAAACATGAATCTAATAGCAATATATACGAGCTTTCCAAAGCATACATAGTACTCACATTTTTTTTGGTAGATTGCCGTATACATAAAGCATAGTTGTAAATAAAAGCAGAAGTCTGGCAGCTGATGAGGTAAATGTTCTTCCAGAAAGCAAAAACCAGTAATAAAGCAGACTAAGGACCACGAAACATGTAAATGTTTTCTTCTCATCCCTCCACAGCAATATGTCAGCAACTGCAGTGTTACAGATGAAGCCATTAAATCAAAATTACCATTGACAATCTTCTGACTAAATTCTGCAACAAACATTCAATACGTATCTTGGAAATTATTTAATGACTTTGCATTATGCCAGACTGTAAGGTTTAACTCCCAATCACTCACAACTAGATGGGTGGTTTGCTAGTTAAAATTCATACTTATATAGAGTTTAACATGACAAGATGAACAGCATGACCGTATGTATCAAGAAAAGAGTCTAGTCCAAAACCAATGAAGTCTACTACGTCAGATTCTTCATCAAAATGTGATTAGTAGGGACACGATGATGCAGCTATAATATATAACAGATACCGGTGCACATGCATTAGTCTAAGAAATAAGATGTCCAACCTTTACCACCACCAAGTAGCTTATCAACTTTTGATTGTTCTTGGAAATCACTGTGTTTCATTGAAGAATTGTCATGTTCCAAATGAGAGAACGATTTGATGGTCAATGCAATACCATCCTGTTAACGATGATCAACACAAGCAGAAAATTACTGAATCTCCATGCTTCTAAAAATCAACTAGGAATATGCAGAATCATGAAAATGAAAATTCAAGTATTCCAGTAAATGTTCAGAAAGGTGCCAAGACGTATACAAAATTCACCGGACATTTCAGGAAAATGCTCTCTTCAAATCTGATGAATATAAAAATGAAGACAGAACCACATTGGTATCTAAGAAACCTTTAGAATTGAAGTATTAGTCTATACTTATAAAGATTTGCTTCCTTGTCCGGAATAAAGACTTGAACAAAAACTGAAAACCTGAAACAAAAGTAGAACTAGCAAGATAGGAGTTAAGAGGCTAGCATCCAGAAATTTCAGTAAAAGAATGTGCATGATCAAGATAAAACTTAACCAAACAACTTAAAGGCTTAAAAGTTTGCAAGAAACAAGAAGATAGTAAATTGTAGCAGACACTAAAGACATAATTGACAAATCAATATTTAGACAAGCCTGATAGAAAAGGAAAAAAGATCAAATAACCAAGCAACACTCACTTCAAGGGAGATAACTGGAGAGTAACCAATGTGCTTCTGAGCAGCAGTGCAATTAAAAGTTCTAGTCCGTGAAGCCAAGTGAAAAAAGTGATCTAACAAAGAATGATCATACTTTCTGAAACCCAACTTTTCATGCATCCCTTTGACAACCCTCAGAACATACCACAGCATCCTGGCAGGAATTTTTATCAGGGGTCTGCACACAAAAGATAATACAAATTCAGATTCAAGTATCAGAATCATAAAATCCTTAGGCAGTGAACTGATATAAGTTGTCAAAATTTGCTTTGAATTTCCAATTGAGTGTAGTGACAAGGCAAAAATTGCAAAAGAGATATAAAAGGAGGATAAACGAAAGGCGAAGAATAAGGAAAAATAAAACTGAAATGATACTGTTTGCCATTGTGAGCTTCTTGTTTTTCATGTGTCTAATGTAATGAGCGTGGTTCTTATCTTATGTTTTAGAAAAAAACGTCATCATGGGAATTTGTCATCTTTGTAGCTAATACAAATTGATAAACATAAAGCAATCCTTCAAATCACCATTTGAGATTTTAGTGTTGATACTATATAACACCCTGAGTAGACAATGTACAATGAACCTTTATCTCATGTTCTTTATGCTTGGAACTAGGGTGTTTAAAAAGTCAAAACTTTCACCTCATTCCTTCCTGAAAAACTAAAAGCACTCTTTAAAATGCTCACATGTCCATAGAAATTGTTGCCACAAGAACCATAAAATAGACTTAGCAGATGCCAACAAGTGCTTTGGAGCCTTATGCTGTGTACTTAGAATCCATGACCGCAAGTAAACCACTAACATATTGTATGTCATTCATCATATTACATGGATAATATGACAATTTTCTAGTAATCTGACATGTGATGCTTGTCTCACCTTTGATAGCCCAGGCCCTCCAATATGGAAGATACAAACTCCCAGAACTTCATAGGCTCAAGATTTGTGATGAAAAACACCTGCATCACAAAGGTATATGTCTTCCTCATAAATGAATGCACTGGCACAGAGAAAGACATCCAAGAACGCATAAAATTACAGCACCTTTCCAGCCACAGAGACCAATCTAGAATCTAGAGCTTCTGCTGCACAAATGCAGGCATGAACAACATTCTCAACATAAGTAAAGTCGGACATATTTTCACCGCTCCCCATAATGAACTGCGTTGACAAATTTTGTTACTTCAAGAAAGATGTGAACACACTATTATATCAGAACTCAGATTGAGAAACAATATTAGGAAAGAGATTCCTTAGCATATCAAAAGGTTATGGCTGCTTTGAGGAATAAATTTTGGTTAGATACTACAGATAAATACATGTAGAGAAATAAGCAGATCAACAAGACATATGATTTTGAAAAGCAGGAGGCAAATAAAAAGAAAGGAAAAAACTCAATAGTTTAATCGTAAAATCAACCAAAGTAAGTAAAAGCAAAAAATCATGATGTGAACAGACAGTTGCCGCACCTTTGCCCAACCAGATTTTGCTAAATCTACTAAAAAGGGAACAAGCTGTGTATCTCCAGGTCCAAAAACATTGCTGGGACGAAGTGCACATGTTAAAAGGCCATCAATATTGTTAGCAAACAGTATTAGTGCTTCTGATTGAGCCTTCAGGTCAGTTAATTTGTCCTCAAACTGCATCAGAAAAAATAATAAGGGAATCAGCTATTTGAAACAAAAAATTTCATGCAATATATCCACAAGAAAACATTAAATGATAGCTATCATACTCTCCAATAGCATGGCAATGACTCATCGCCATTCCATATATCACGTGAACCATCAAAAACTACATCTGCGCAACTGCTATATATTAGCTTACTAACTTTGCACTCTCGGCAAGCATTGATGACATTTTTAGCACCTGAAATAGAATGGGAAAAAAAGGTAGCATTCACTTTTTAAAGCTCAAGTTCTGGAAATCTCAACATTATAGATAAAATTGTTTCTTTTTTTTTTTGGTAAAAATTATAGATAAAATTGTTGTATGCAATAACTGATTACCTTGAACGATAAGCATGTAGCAAAGATAAAAATCTTCTTTCTGTAAATCAGTAGCTTCCATATAAAATACCACAGATGAACCTTGAATAGCTGCAAAAGTCACCATATTCACATTTAATCTTTTTTGAACTGCAATTGTTATACTTATGAATGCAAAGTAGATCACTTACCTTCAAGCACAATAAAAGAAGCACGAGAATAACAGAAAATGCAGGAAAAAAGTTCACTATCTATATATATATAAAGCAAGTATACATATAGATGACGAGGAAATGAATAAAATAAATACTTGGGAAGATTCAACGAGCTGTAGCATTGAAAAAAGGAGTAAGAGCATAAAAACGTAAACAGACTACATATAAAAATTTATTAACAAGAATAGACACTGAAGATCCATAATTCCAATTTTCCAGATTTTATAAATTTGTATTGCAGTTAACATTAAATTGGAGAAGATGAATCTTAGTAAAACTGTAATTATACAATTCAAGTTGATAACTGAGAAAAGAAAAAAGAGCTAGTCACTGCAGCTAAAATGAAATAGTGATTTCGAGCACTAACTCATACTATCATTTTACCAACTTTAATTTGCTCTCTATAACTGATACATCTATTCAATATTTCCAATTATCTGAAACCACTGATCATAACACTAAACTACTAATCTGGAACAGTAACGTATAATGCTTCATGCTTGTCCTCATAAAAAATATTTTACTTTCCTTTTCATTCCATTCATTTTCTCGACTGCCAAAGACAAAGCACTAAGTTCCACACTCTATTCCATCGTTCATAATCCCGAAGAAATAAAGACATAAACAAGCCTCCGCTTCTATCTACGATTACAAAATCACCTCTGCTCCCTAATCCAGCGTCAAACCTCCAACAAAACAGAAAAACTTCTCAAATTCCTCCATCATCTTCTTTCACATTCTCTGGCATTTACCTTTAACGATAAGGGAGACATCGCGAACGTCGACGTGGTGGTAGAAGGCGTGGCCGGAGGAGACGGCGTCGCGGAGGAGGGAATCACTGGAGTCGGAGGGGTCGAGCTGGAGAAAGCGAGCGGAATCGGCGACTCGGACGATCCAGCCGTCGAGTTTAAGGAGCCTGGAGACCAGCGATCGTCCTAGGAAGCCTCTGCCTCCGAGAACCACGCAGGTCTTAGGCGCTACGTCGCCGAACGGAACCTCAATGGCCATTTTTTGTTCAACCTCCTCCAATCCAAACACAGACGAAGCAGAGACGGAGAGAGAGAGAGAGGGTTTAATTTTGAAATAGAAATTGAGAAAAGGAATAAAATAATGGTTTGGTTTGTTGATTTTAGGAAAAAAGAAAAGATTTGGCGCGGAAAGTGTGGAGTATGACGTTGTCGGTGGGTCCCTTACTTTCTAATTTCTTTTTTTTTTTCTGCTTCTCAGTTTTCAATTGGTTTTTAAAAGTTTACATAAGCTATGAATTTAACGTTTTATCCTAAAGTTTGCAAGTAATGTGTAGCACTTGAGTTGAAAATAGAGACAAGAACAAGATGTGGCGTGATTAGGACCAATTGAGAAAGATTAAAAGTTCAATCACATGACATCATAGTACAATTACTAAGTTAGCCCTATTAAGGAATTGGTTGAATTTCTGGCAGACTAGCGCACCTAAACAATCTTGAATATATCACTTAAATTAAAAATAACAATTAGCTGAGAGTAAAAATATATTAAAATTTGAAAATATATTCGATTGTTTGTTCATTACGTTTAATATATATTATATCAATATATACCGCACAATGTGGCTAATGGAGGGGGAGAGGGTAAGTGAGTGTAAGTAAAGAAAGTGTGGAAAAAGAAAACTTTAGGGCAAAGAATCTCTAGCTGGCCAACTATGGTGTAGTGGAGTGGAGGTGGGTGAAGTAAACAGGAAATAACAGACGAGTGAGCTTTGAAAGTGGGCAAAGGACACAGATGGACTATTATAACATCTAGGTTGACGATTCTTTCAATTTGTGTTATTTTGTTGGCTATTAAGGTAATATGTAGGTGTCGCCTAAATGACAAATTAGGGAATATAGAAGATTGCAATGAATGATTAATGAAATACAACTAGTTTTGTGGATATGTTGGAGGTTTTTTCCAAATTTCTTCTTTTGTTTAACAATTATGTTCCTGAGCCAATCAGAAGCTGGAAATAGTTTAGTCTTCGAGAAGAAGCAAACACGAGTTCAATCAAAAAAGACAAAATGCAGGGTTCTCTTTGAGTACATGGATGTGAACATTATGAGATTCATACCCTTGAAAGCTGAGAAAACAGCATTTTGTGAAATTAAATGTGTTACAACAACAGTTCTTGTTCACAGAAACATATTCAACACTCAAAAAGGGAAGCATTACCACTCCATAGCTGACTACTTGTAAGATTTTCGTAATTCGTCTCGCCAATGGGAAATTATATAAGCCATTGATAAAAAATAGGCATGGGATGTAGGAAAATTTCGGTGCATGCATCATATACACGCGGTACGAAAAATAGAAAAATTTTGTTCCGAGACTTTCCCGAAATTCAGGATCTATGTGTCTATATAAGGAAATATCATAAAACCTAGTTGAATATTTTCAATTCACATATATGTTCATAACATATATATATTCATAGCATTTATACAAATCAATCATTCATATAATAACCATATACCTTGTGTGTAGTCTCCTTTATTCTTCGATCTTCTACTCGTCGGATTGTCGCAAACCACAACGACTAAAACAGACCGTCTCCAACGGTATCCACGCAGAGATCGGAGAAACTAACCGAATCAAACTCTTTAATTCGGAAATAGCTAGAACAAAGACAAGAGTACTAGCTCTCACCTTTGTTCTATAGAGAGCAACGTGAAGGAGGGAAGAAGATGAAGAAGGTAAGAAAGATTGAGAGAGAATCATGTGAGAATCGTGAAGAAGGCTTTTCTTAAAACTTGTTTTTCACGATTCACTCATCTTACTTGCCTTTTTTGCTTTTGTCTTTTATTGTTTTTGTCTTTTATCAATTAAAGACAATAAATGTAACTTTAAAGAAGTCTCTCTTCCTTTTCCAAGTTACACACATTTATATATATATATAAATGTTGAGATGGTCCAGTCACACTGGGGTCGGTCCTACCGAGTTTTGAGTGTGAAAAACACCAGAGACCTGTTTCAGTAATATTGATGTCGTGATCTCATCAGGACACATCCCGATCTCATCGGGATTCATTTGGTTCTATTGCTCTCTATATAATGGATCTCTATCTAAAATTATTTTATGAATCCTCCGAGTCAGTCGTATATGTGTGACCCATTAGGTTCCCGGTTATGTTGGTAACTTAGATTAACACTTAATCCAAGCAAGTCATGAGCGGCATCTAACAACACATCACAACCCTCAATTGACCGAAAATAAGTGGTTTGATGAACGAATCCGTGCTCATCACGAACCATCTCACGAACCCTCCCATAGATAATGATGTGCAATTCATCCTTTCACCATGTTATACCCCACTTGGTTATGAGTATGGGTAAAGTGTCAACTTTCACTAGACTGACTACGTCAAATCTAGTTCAAGTGATATCAGTTCTTGTCTTGGGACTCATTACTCTATATGTCAATAAAGAAATTCTTCATGACACATATACGCTAGCTAGAGATTTTCAAGTAATGACCTTGACAAGAGGCCGTGGGTATCATCTTTTGCTATCAAAAAAGTGGTGAATCCTCTATTGACTACTCAATTACCTTCGAATACCTCAAGCTGTACCCAATCATCACCCTATGAGCGACCTCTGCAAGGCAACAAGGAATGGAGTCAAAGCAAATATGATTTCTAAAAAGTTTTGAAATCTACCGGTTCTCCAAATATAACATGCTTTCTTTTTCCAATCCAACACAAGCAACCTTTTCGATCTATCTCTTTAGATCTTTATCTCGAGGATATAAGTTACTTCACTAAGATCTTTCATGGCAAATCGTTTAGACAACCAAATCTTCACAGATTGTAGCATAGAGACATCGTTTCCTAGTAATAATATATCATCTACATATAGCACAAGGAATACGATTGCACTCCCACTGACCTTTTTATACATACAGGGTTCATCCGGATTTTGTGAGAAACCAAACTTTTTGATTATCTCATCAAAGCAGATATACCAACTCTTGGATGCTTGTTTTAATCCATAGATGGATTTCTGAAGCTTGCATACCTTTTCGCCATCATAGGAGATGAAGCCCTCTGGATGTGTCATATATATATTCTCGACTAGATTTTCATTTAGGAAAACTGTCTTCACATCCATTTGTCATATCTCATAATCGTAATGAGCGGCAATGGCTAGGAGTATCCTAATGGATTTAAGCATTGCTACTGGACTGAAGGTCTCGTCGTAGTCAATTTCTTATCTTTGACGGAAACCTTTAGCCACAAGCCTTGCTTTATAGGTAATCGTATATCATCCATATCGGTTTTCTTTTTGAAAACCCATTTATACCATATGGTTTTATTCCTTTGGGTGCTTCAACCAAAGTCCATACTTGGTTTTCATACATGGAATCCATTTATGCTTTCATGGCACTAAGCCATTTCTCAGACTCTGAACTCTTCAAAACCTCTTCATAGGTAATAGGCTCATTATCTTCTATGAGCAATACGCCATTCTGTTCGATCACGAAAAATCTATATCTCTCGGGAACAGAGCGTATCCTACATGACCTACAAACTTCCTTTGTTGAAGAAGGTTGAACTGTTACTTTATCTATATGAGTCACAGTCTCAGGTTCAGGCAGTTGATCAGCATTTGTTCGAGCATCTTGAACTTCTTCAAGTTCGATTTTGCTCCTACTTTCTTCTTTTAAAAGAAACTCTTTCTCTAAAAAGACAACATGTTTCAAAACAAACACTTTTTGTTCCTTAGCAAGGCAAAATTGATATCCCATTGTTTCTTTAGGATATCCTATGAACAAACACTTGTCAGACTTTGCATCAAGTTTATCTGACTGTGTCCGCTTCACATAAGCAGGACAACCCCAAACTTTCAAATGAGAAAGATAGGGTTTTT
>JAOSBL010000001.1:19065485-19081242 GCA_027568915.1 Erythroxylum roraimae | reverse complement strand
TCTTGAAACAAGCTCTCATACCCTTGGAAAAATCAAACCCTAGCCAAGCCTTCTTCTCTTCTCCTCTCTTCTCCCTCCACGGAAATTCCTCTCTCCTTCTCCCTCTAAAAATTTTCGATGCTTTCTTTGTTTTCCCTACTAATCCACTTCTTTTCATTTTCCTTTTTATACTCTTTAACTTAACTTAAGCCCAAACAAGCCCAAAAGCCCATCTTTCTCTTTTAAGACCCAACTAACTCATTAAAGGTCATTTAACACATTTAATTCATTAATGTCATGTGCTAATTCATGACAACTTAATTAATGCTAACTTAATAAATAAAAAAAAAAAAAAAAAAAATTTCGGGGCTGACATTGGGTTCCGGTAACGGGATCCAACATAATGGATCTCTATCCAAAACCATTTTATGAATCCTCTGAGTCACTTTATGCGTGTGACCTATTAGGTTCTCGATTATGTTGGCCACTTAGATTCACACTTAATCCAAGTAAGTCATGAGCGGCGTCTAACAACACATCATGACCCTCAATTAACCGAAAAGTAAGTGGTTTGATGAATGAACCTGTGCTTATCACGAACCATCTCACGAACCCTTCCATAGACAATTATTGTGCAATTCATCCTTTCACCATCTTATACCCCATTTGATTATGAGTATAGGCAAAGTGTTAACTCTCACTAGACTGACTACATCAAATCTAGTCTAAGTGATATCAGTTCTCGTCTTGGGACTCATTACTCTATATGTCAATAGAGAAATTCTTCATGACACATATACTCTGGCTAGAGATTTACAAGTAATGACCTCGACAAGAGGCCGTGGGTATCATCTTCTGCTATCACAGAAGTGGTGAATCCTCTATTGGCTACTCAATTACCTTCGAATACCTCAAGCTATACCCAATCACCACCCTATGAGCAACCTCTGCAAGGCAACAAGGAATGGAGTCAAAGCATAGAATCAATATCCAAGATATCCTTGAGCACCTCAAGTCTAAGGATATTTGAACCATTGCTATGATAAGATTATCACTGACATTAGAATAGAACATTCATGTAATGATCTCATGGTAGGCCATCCAATGTAACTACCTCTAGTAAGCATCCACATCTCAACTCTAAGCATCTCATGTTTACAGTTTTTGAGATCCACTGCTTGATCAAATCAAGGAGTTTGACATATGCTAGTCTATCTGGATTAACGATGTCCAATCTCATTAATCCTATGATTAGGGATAATTTAGATAATGACATAATTGCACACGATAGGAATCTCAATAATATGATCACATCATGATTTCCTTCCTGTTATATCATAAATCATGGACTTCATTAATTTGCTTATAGATCAATATCAATTCATAAATAATGAACATCAAATTATTGAAATATGCCTTTCTTTATTATTGAAAATAAAGTCTATACACAACTTTGTACAAAACGCGCTAAAGGCGATTGCCTTTAGGGCACTACTCTAACATGGGATGCCTATTGACTGCAAGAAATTATCATTTCTAGGTATCATAATGCTTCCATTATGACTTCTACAAATTCATTAATGTTCTAATGGTAGCCAAATCATTACGCAAGACGCATGTTCATTCCACATATTTTCAACTTCATTTCGAAATCATAGGGATTAGCTATATGGACATTCTTTCTTAGCATGCAAGGAAAAATAGAATTGAAGAGTATCAACTTTTCTCCAAGTTGTTACAAGGTTAGGCTTCAAAAAAATGCATTCTCCAACTATGATGCTCTAAACTAAGGAGAATATGAGACACAGATCACTATCTATATTAACTTTTGATCTTATCCACGTATGAAGCATGATAATAAAAGAAGAAAAAAGGACTTGAATTTTTTGTATCTCATACTCATTGCATTTTCCTAGTAGATTTAAAATGTCTTAGAAATCAACAAAGCGTAAGACAAGCACACTTTCAATTCGAATCCCAACAATGAATTCCCCTTGAAAACTAAAAGAATAGAGTTTTCGTAGTACATTCAGTTAAGAATCCCAATCATATGGCATTACATTGCTGAGCAAGGAAACTCGGTCACAAGTTGTTCTGAAGATAAACTTGGCATAAATTTAGTTTCATAAAGGAACATTATCACAAATTCAAGAATCAACAATTAAAACAATCAAATATTGAAATGTCATTTTATTTTTGATAGGTGGAAGCTAGAGATATAATAACCTTTTGGGAAGCCTCCGCCTTCCATGCTGAATCTCTCTTTATTTCCTCCTTTCACCTTCTTCGCTTGCTCTTTGAGCCTCCTACGCAAATAATTCCTGAATTCATTCCATTGTGTGAAATGTGTAGGAGAGTAGACTTGGATACCAAATTGCAGGAAAGGATCCTAAATGCAACTAGATGTTATCACCTCTTCTTCTCAGGATCTCCTTTCTTTCTCTGCTTCCTCAAAAGATTCTTTCTCAGCCTAGAATTTTCATACAATGAAAATCAAATTAGACTCTTCACAGAATTAGATATTAGATATATCCCTTCCAATAAGTACTCACCTCTTTGTTATTGGCGTAAATATCTTCTATAACTTACCTTGCATATTGTGGGTCTTTACAAACCAGAATATTATCAAAAGCAGATCCAGCCTTAACTTGCAATGTAGCATTTGATTCATGTATCAAAGTAAGCCTAGGATGGTCATAGTTAGGAGAACTCCATGAAATATGAAAACTTTTAACCATTCTACCAAGTTAGACTAAGCAGAATCTTAGCCAGGGTAGCTGTATCAATGCTAGCTCTTAAAAGTTAAGGTAGGTCAATGTCTTGGAAAAATAAGAAATTTCATTTCACAAAACTAAATCCAATCTAAGTATACCGCTACTTAGCAATGCAACCAATACAACCAATGAACAAAAATCTAGCAAGTCTTTGAATTCAGACAATGGACTAATTGTCATGCAAATCGACCACAATTTGTTAGTTTTGTCAACTTCAAATTTAGAAAATGTATTGAAAGAATTTAACACCTCCATATGATGATTTGTTCCTCCAAAGTAGTTTACCTACAGGCATATGAAATTTTATACATGACCTATGAGCAATCTTCTGTCAATACCATACATTATTGACTTCCAATAAGGTAAAACAACTCATATTACACAACTGACAAACTTTAACACTCACATATTTTATTGGCTCCAGCACATAAGGATCAGGATCAAGAAAAGTTGTTTGAGAAATGACATTAGAAATAGAGATCCAATGGAACATCCAGACTAACTACATGGATATGGTTAATATTAGAATCCTACCATGATCAAATCACTGGCGCAGCGAAAAACAAAAATTTTACAGATTCCGAGTGGATCCTGATAATTGAATAAACTTGAATAAAATATAAAAGATTTAGAAATCGTACCTTGTTTGCTTTTCTGTTGAAAAATCTTTGAAACTTTTTTCGATTGATCAATCACAAGCTGTTTAAGTGTGCAACCTCTAATGATATCCACAAAGCAATTCTCAAACTGATTTGAGAGGAAGAAAGTGCTAGCTTCTAAAAAGCTCTTCTCATTAAATAGAAAAAATCATAAGAGTCTTTTATTAAAATTAAATATCTTTAATTATAATTAAAATCAAATTCTAATTCTAATTAATTTAATTTTAATAAAATCAAATATCTCAAATTTGATCCCCAAAATTTCTTAAACTTTATAATTAAGTCCAACTTAATTAAATTGATTTTACTTTCATAAATTGCTCTTTGATGTGTGACCTATTAGGTTCCTAATAAATTAGCAATGATTATAAATTCTGATTCTAATTCATAATTAGAATTGGATAAATTAAAACTTCTTTTAATCTTTAATTCTCTAATTAAATATTTCATAATTATAAATCATGATTGACGTCTAGCAACATGTTATGATTACCCAAATATTACGAATGTCAAAGTGATTGACTTAACCTGTCTATACATGGCTATAATGTATAATTTAATCCTTTTGTCAATCAATATTCTAATTAAATGGAGTATGAATACAGTGTCTACTCTTATCATCCAATCATATTTGTTCTTGCTAATTAGTAATTGATTTATAATTGAAATTTGAAAACTCCTTTTCAAATATCAATTCGCTCTGGCCAGAGAATTTCATAAATCATTACTAATCAAGAACAGTAGAATATTCTCTCTAATACTTTAGATTGACAAATCCTATATTGTCTTAATCAACTATCTATATATGGTCCATATTGTATCTAATAACTACCGACAGAATTATCCTAGGATGATTCATAAGTAGCATCAGAACACAGTAATTCCCATACTAGATACCTTGGTAATCTCAATAATAAGGATCAATTATACAACCATCATTATAAGATAATCCATAGACACATAAGTAATATTCTATCCGAAATTCTCGTAATCGGGTCAGTTCAGTGACTTATTCTCTAATAATCACCCACACATTAGTTTAAGCATCTCTATACTTTAATTTATGATATCAATTACTTTCTTCATAAGAAAGAAACATAATGTGTGCTAGTTTTACCGTTTCAACAATATCCAGTCTTGATGGAACTACAACTAGGAACATTTAGGAATAATACATAAGTGTAAATTGAATCTCATAATTATGATCTCATCATAAGTTCAATTACATAGTAATTAGTTCAAGGATTTTTATCTTTAGTATTAAAACATAAAATAGTAATTAAATTAATACATAAAGATAAATAAAGCCTTTTCATTAATTCAAAATAACGTCATACATTAATTTGCATCAAATTGATTGGCTGCAAGGGCATAAACTAACAATCTCCCACTTGCACTAAAGCCAATCCCCTATGAGTCTAATACCATATCCATTCATATGTTGATCATGTCTCTTTTGAGACAATGGCTTAGTAAGAGGATTTGCTAGATCCTCTTCAATGGGAACTCGCTCCAATGATATGTCTTTCCGCTCCACTATCTCCCTGATCAAGTGAAACTTCCTGAGTACATGTTTGGACCATTGATAAGACCTATTCCTGTACTTGTGCAATAGCACCATTGTTGTCGCAGTACACTACTATCAGATCAACAATGCTAGGAACCACTCTAAGTTCAATGACGAACTTCTTGATCTAAACTGCTTCCTTTGCTACCTCAGAAACTGCAATATACTCAGCTTCAGTTATTGAATCTGCGATGGTTGGTTGTTTGGAACTCTTCCAACTAACCACACCACTACAAAGAGTAAATATATACCCTGACTGTGATCTACTATCGTCTTGATCAGACTAGAAACTAGCATCCGAATGACCCTGAACTCTTAGCTCAGTTCCTCTATAGACCGGAAAAATTATCTTTAGTCCTTCTCAAGTACTTCAAGATGTTTTTCCACAGCTATCCAGTGACCCTCACTGGGATTAGCTTGATATCTGCTTGTTATGCTCAAAGCATAAGCAACACCTGGTTTAGTACATAGCACCGCATACATGATTGATCCTAACCGAAGCATGTGGAATACAATCCATTTTATCTCTCTCCTTTTGTATCTTTGGACACATACTCTATGAGACAGAAATCCCATGCGATATGGGTAAAAATCTCCTTTTGGAATTCTCCATGCTAAACCTCTTTAGCACTTTATCTATGTACGTGGATTGAGATAATCCAAGCAACCTTTTTGATCTATCTCGATAAATCTTTATACCTAGTATATAAGTAGCTTCTCCTATATCCTTCATGGAAAAGTTCTTAGATAACCATATCTTAACAAACTGGAGCATTGGAATATCATTTCCAATAAGCAATATGTCCTCCACATAAAGCATTAAGAAAATGACTGCACTCCCACTTACCTTCTTGTAAACACAATGGTCATCCACATTTTTTATAAAATCAAACTCTTTGATTGTTTCATCAAAACAGATGTTCCAACTCCACGATGCTTGCTTCAATCTATAAATGCACCTTTGCAATTTGCATACTTGATCATGAAATTCTTTGGATTCAAAACCCTCAGGTTGTGTCATACACACATCCTCTTGAAAATTCCCATTGAGAAATGCCGTTTTGACAACCATTTACAAAATTTCATAATCATGGTATGTACAGGAAATCAGATCACTTAGAAGTGATCGATTATTCAGATTCAAAATATGTTGGTTGTGTAAACTCAAGGAAATCTACCTTCGATTATCTATTCTAACTAGCAGAAGGGGAAATTTCTTGAAAGAGTAGAAAACAGTCTGTCATTGCTACTTCCACTATGCAAGCTGAATTTGTGGCATGCCTTGAGGCCACTATTCAAGCATTGTGGTTGCGAAACTTTGTCTTAGGGCTAGACATTGGCGAGAGTACAGCTAGACCGTTGAGAATTTATTATGATAATTTCGCACCTTTCTTCTCTAAAAATGACAAATATTCTAAGGGTGCTGAACATATGGATTTGAAATACTTGTAAGTTAAAGAAGAAATGTAAATACATAAAGTATCAATTGAGCATACTTGAACTGATCTAATGGTAACGAATCTGTTAATTAAAGGATTACAGCCTAAAACATTTACTGAGCATGTTGAAGGGATGGACATTATAAATAAGTCCTTGTTAGCATGAGATCATGTCATATATGTACATATGTTTGGATATTTGCTATTATTGTTTTGACACTTATGAATTCAATTAATGTTATGTTTTGGATTATTTGTTAGTTCTCACATTACATTATCTACACACATTGTTTTATTGTGATTACAAATTATGTTTTTAAGAAAACATTAAAGCTCAGAATTACATTGTTTCTTAATTACAGTTGTTTTGAGTAGAGATGATTATGTGATACAAGGAAGGAATAATGCCGTTAGATGACTTGGGACCTCATGATCCCATTATTTCAATTCATTCAAGTTTGATGGGTTGATAGATTCAATATATGGTACATACTTGTGTTGTTGGATCATTAAGTCATAACATGGGCCAAGTGGGAGATTGTTAGATTAATTTAATAATCATAAAGTGCGACCCATATTACTTTATTTGATTTTAATATGAGGTGAGCCAAAATAATGATTATTGAGCTTGTAAAGAAAATTAGAATCATTAGGGTTTATTAATAAAACCATCCCCCTTTCCCTTTAGGAAAGTAATGCTAATAGATATCAAAGAGACATACATTCTTGCACCACTGACAAAGAACAAAGAAAGAAAAAAGGAGATAGTGGATAAAGCTTTTGCGTAGAAAAGGTGTTTGCGATTAGAAGAGGATTACACATATTGAGCATAGATCAAGGTTAGTATTTTTTTTTTATAACATGAATCTTAGGATTTGAAGGTGCTGAATCAATTGTGTCATAGATGATCTTGGGTGAATTCTAGACTTGAAATATTGCTTAGAATGTTAAAGATTAAATTTACATATATAACATCAAGTTGCAGAACATAAAGCAATACATCGTCATATAGATGACATCAAATAACTATGTAAATAATACAAGGAAATATTGTCATTGAAACTTCAACTGCTAATTACAAACATATGCCTCTACATTTCTAAAAATGGTAAGAAACTTGCCTTTTATACCTAATATAGTTAGATGCAATTAATGCTTATCTATATTGAAGAATTATAAACATAAAAAAGGAAATGAAAAGGGCATAATAATAAACATACCACTAAACTTCTTTTGATATGAAGTTTCATATAACCACCACACTCAACCAATTTCTCGTTTAAACCAAATTATGTTCTTGTTACTGAATTCCTGAACTTTTGTAGATACGATAAAAATGCTTAGCATTATTATATTTTTGAATGCCTGAAGTTCCCAAACAATGATAATCAACATCTAATACTAACAATATTTGTAATAATAACTGAATGAATTACACACAAACATTAAAGAGGGCATCTTTACCGTCGGGATCACCGGATCACTAAGCAATGGTGTGCTTAAAGGTGTCGACTTTACCTTCACTTCGTTTCCAATACAACAACAACCATCTGTTTCACATTCAAAGACGATGTCGTTTGAACTTACAAAACATTCAAAAAGATAAGAAGACAAGAAAATTGATATCTGTGTGTTTTCAGCAAAAAGGAGGCATCTTTATGTTACTATTAAGATATTTATTATGCTTCATTATTTAATTTTGGCATTTTTTATTATCGGGTATTCAAGATAATGATTAAAAATATAAATCAAGAAGTGGTGTAAATAAGTAACACTTCTTACTTGAATTGAATTCTTGGATAAGACTTGTTGCAAAAATAGAAGTCTATCTAAAATGAAGGTTAGTGTGGATCACGTTGGTTATGATATGGATATTGTAAGATGGCTATAGTGGTTGTTGTGTAAAGAATTCCCAAGTCTTAGATTTACTAAGTGTGTGACTTTGTTTTTCGGAACTACACACATGAGTCACTTTGTGATGTTTTCTGACGTGTGTTAACTGTGTGTGTATGTGTGAATGGTGAAGCTTTTGATATGATTATTTAGTGATTTGAGGGAGGCTTGCGTGTACAACTTGGTCTGCATCTTGGTGTGGATTGATCTATAATGAATGGGTAAATCATGTTGTTGTGTGTGCAGAAAATTGGGAGATAGCTGAAAGTATGTTATGGTGTGCGTGAGCCATCGTTTTGGAAGGTGTTGTCATACGCTGAAGGAAAGTGTTAGTGAGCTATAGATTTTGTGATAGTTTTTGTATGATTCCTTCCTTGCCTTGTTTTGGTTTGGTCTTTGTCTTGTCTGGGTTTGTCGCAGGTGAATGATAATTGTTGACTGATTTCTTTGTGGCTGCAACATCTTGGAGTGGGTTGTTTGCATGGGCTGTCATACTTGGTATCTTCATCCTGCTGTTGTGAATTAATATTAGTATTTGCATGGATCAACCCACAGTTTGTGGAGACAACTTTCAGACCTGTTTCACTGGAACTGAATCTATAGGTGAGTTGTTTTTCTGTTCTTTCTCAAGTGCTCTCATTTATGTTGAATTTTTGTTTAACCACTTAAGTTGTTTATTTAGTGTTCTTTCGTTAATTTGTGGAGACAACTTTCAGACCTGTTTCAGTGGAACTGAATCTATAGGTGAGTTGTTTTTCTGTTCTTTCTCAAGTGCTCTCAATTATATTAAAGTTTTGTTTAACCACTTGAGTTATTTATTTAGTGTTCTTTCGTTAAAAGATTGTTAAGAAAATTCCTTTGTTGAGGTTAATATGAGCCGGTCGTGTTATTGGGTGTGAAGGGTAGTGAGTGGTAGTGCCAATAGTTGAGTGGAGTCGGCTTATTAAAGCCTTGTGTAAAACTATCGTTGTCCTTTGATGAAAGTATTAACCTGGGTGAGGACCCGGCAGACATAGACAAGGTGTGCTGAAATGCGTTAACAAATATTGGTGTTGATTTATTTTGTTGCATTTAATTTTTCTGATTTTTGATTGAGCTAGAAATGACTGCGGTAAATCAAAGAGTTTGTGAAACTAATATACCTCTATAATTTTTCAATTGGTATCAGAGCAAAGTCACCGAATTAGAATTTGGTACAGCAAGTCGGTGCGGATCCACGTTTTGCAAACATGGCTACAAGAGAATGTGCATCGATTACTAAGCCACCGTTGTTGGATGGTTCCAATTATCCTGCGTGGAAAGCACATATGAGAATTCTTATTCAAGCACAAGGAACAAAGGCATGGAATTCAGTGCTACGTGGCTGAACACATCCAGTGATAAGTGATGACAAGGGAGAAGTAATACTGAAAAACCCATCTGAATGGACAAAAGTTGAAGAAGAGAGAGCATTTGGAAATTCTCAAGCCATGCATGCCATCTTTAGTACTGTAAATGAAGGACGCTTTTCAATGATATTAGCTTATGAATTGGCTAAAGAAGCGTGGGATACTTTGCAGATTGTACATGAGGGATCGAAATCTGTGATAATCTCAAAACTTTATATGTTAGTTGTGAGGTTTGAAGAACTGAGGATGGATGACAGTGAGACAATTGGAGATTTCTATGAGAGATTGCGCGGTATAGCAAACTAAGCACATCAGCTCGAGAAGAAATACTCTAACCTGAAATTGGTAAAGAAGACACTAAGATCACTACCTCTAAGATTTATTTTGAAAATTGTAGCAATCGAAAAGGCTTATGACATTAATGACTTATCGTTGGAGAAGGTAATTGAAATTCTTACCAATTTCGAAATGAATTTGTTGAGGAGCAAACAAAAACAGAGCAAAGGGTTGGCACTACAAGCTGAAATTGGAAACGACATAAATGATGTATTAGATGAATCTGACGAGAATGAGGATCTGTTATTGTTAACACAAAATTTCAGTAAGTGGCTGAAAAAAGTGAAAAAGGACATACCCAAATTTAGGCAAAACGGTGGGAGTTCATCGAACAACAACTTCAAGCAACAAGTCAAAACTTAGAAGGGTGAAAGAAAAGCAAAGAGAATTTAATGCCATGAGTGTCAAGGCTTCAGACATGTGTAAGCAGAATATGCTAACCCCTTGAAGAAGATTACGAGCACTTGGAGCGAGAATGAATTCGAAAGTGAATATGGTATTGAAAAAGAAATTGTGAATAGTACTGCGTTAGTTGCTTTGTACAACAAAAGTCCAGTTGCTTGCTTAACAGTAACCAAGAAGGAAGTAACCGATGACGAAAAAGTGAGCAAATCCGAAAATTTTGAGAAAAATGCAAACGAATCAGGTTAAAGCTCAATCTCAAATTATGATAGTGATGACAGTGGTTCAAATGATAAAAAGGAGAATATTTACGAAGCTTACGAATTAATGTGTACAAAATGGGTGCAAAGATGTAAGAAGAATGAAAATTTGAATAAAGAAAAACTTATTTATAAAGAACATTATTCGTGGCCTAGAGAAGAAATTGATGTCGAAACTAGCTGAAATTGATGAAGCAAAACTAAAATTGGTCAGTACGGAAAAGGGATTGAGGATGTTAAACAGTGGCACGGAGAAGTTAGAAAAATTATTGGAAATCAATAAGATTAAAGGAGATCTTCAAGGCATTGACTACAAAGATGAATGCTTTAAGGTGAATGATGAGAAAAATAATGTGTCCAGATCTATCCAAAAAAAAACCTCGAAGAAAAATCGAAAATATGTTCCTACATGCCATTTTTTCGGAGTTATCGGACACATAAGACCAAGTGTTACAAGTTATTACAAATGTTGCTCCAAAGAACCCAAAACCGAAGGAGCGTACAATCCTTACAAAATTTACAGCAGCAATCCATAGTTCCGAAGCACACTTGGGCTAAAAAGAATCAATTGCAAGCTATCGTAGCTCTTAAAATTTATAAAGGCGACTTCACATAATGGTTGTTATTTTGACAATGGGTGTTCACGTCATATGACAGGAGAAAAGAGTTACTTATCCAATTTTCAAAGTTGTATGGATGGACATGTGATATTTGGAGATGGAAAAAAGGCTTTAGTAATTGGTAGAGGGACGTTAAGTGTGGATGGACTGCCACATCTCAAAAACATACTCTATGTTGATGGATTAAAAGCCAATTTGGTAAGTATAAGCCAACTTTGTGATGATGGTTTATTGGTTAAATTTACAAGTGATGAATGCAGAGCGCTAACTGAGCAAGAAGAATGCATTGTGAGCGGTAAATGATCAGCAGATAATTGTTATATGCTACAGGTCACCAATACTTGCAATTCAACCTCTTACAGTAATAATATAGAGCTATGGCATCACAAGCTTGGACACATCACCTATAAGCTCATTAGCAAGTTAAAGAAATTAGAAGTTGTGAAAGGTTTACCCCCAATGAACAAAGAAGACAAATTGTTGTGTAGTGCATGTCAAATGGGTAAGCAAATTAGAGTGCTACATAAAAAGGTTAGATATTTTACTTCCTCACGTATACTTGAGTTAATTCATATGGATTTTGTTGGTCCAACACAACATGATAGTATTGGTGGGATGAGATACTTTTTAACTTGTGTTGATGACTATTTTAGATACACTTGGGTATCATTTTTTAGAAAAAATATCAAATGCTTTCAAGGCCTTTAGATATGTGTGCAGGTTACGAATCTGAAAAATATAGCAGTGTTGAGAATTCAGTCAGATCATGGAAGGGAATTTGAGAATGCAAGCTTCAATGAGTTTTGTGATGATTATGACATCATACAAGAATTTTCAGCACCTAAAACTCGACAACAAAATGGAGTTACCAAAAGGGAAAATAAAACTCTTCAACAAATGACCAGATCCATGTTGAATGGAAGAAAGATGTCTATGCGATTTTAGGCCAAAGCAGTCAACACAGCATGCTACATATGTAACATAGTTTATCTTAGAAACATCTTAAATAAGACATCTTATCAACTTTGGAAAGGAAAGAAACCAAATGTGAGTTACTTGCATGTGTTTGGCAGTAGATGCTACATTCTTAGAGATCGAGAACAACTTGCAAAATTCAAGAGCAAAAGCAATGAAGGGATCTTCATTGGTTATTCAACTTATAGTAAAGCATATAGAGTGTTTAATCAAAGAACCAAGAAAGTGTTAGAATCCGTAAATGTGGTGATAGATGATGTATCTCAATTGAATGATACAGGGGTAGAAGAAAACATGCAAAACTAGTCTTGCAAACCAGCTCGAACAAGTAATGACACTACAACTGAAAATTGCCCAGATTTGCAGTTAGTTGTTGTTGAGGTAGTAATTGCGCAAACTGAAGAATTGACAATTACTTCGAATGAGGGATCTTTCAAAACAATTGATGCAGAAATAGTCCCATTAAATACTCAAAACTTAAGAGAAACTGGTCTGAACCAGGATCCTCTATCATGAATCAGAAGAAGTCATCTAGTAGAAAATGTTATTGGTGATGTCAGCGAAAGAAGAAAAACAATTGAAAGGAAAAGAGTCGATTACCGAGAACTCGCAGGATATTTAAGTTACATCTTTGTAGTCGAGCCTAAAAATGTTAAAGAAGCCTTACAAGATGAGTTATGGACAATAGATATGCAAGAAGAATTGACTTAATTTGCACGAAATGATGTATGGGAATTAGTTCCAAGACCATCAGATGTGAATGTGATTGGAACAAAATGGGTATTTCACAATAAAACAGATGAAAAGAGTAACGTAACTAGAAATAAAGCAAGGTTAGTGGCTCAAGGATATTCTCATATTGAAGGAATAGACATCGACAAAACCTTTGCACCAATAGACGACTTGAGTCTATCAGACTGTTGTTGGGTATAGCATGTGTGAAAGGCTTCAAACTTTATCAAATGGATGTGAAGAGTGCATTTTTTAATGGATTTATACAGGAAAAGGTATATGTTGAGCAACAGAAAGG
This sequence comes from Erythroxylum roraimae, assembly GCA_027568915.1. Lineage (NCBI taxonomy): Eukaryota > Viridiplantae > Streptophyta > Magnoliopsida > Malpighiales > Erythroxylaceae > Erythroxylum > Erythroxylum roraimae. The sequence goes on along the minus strand of JAOSBL010000001.1, from coordinate 19,067,920 downwards.
ATTTATTGATTCAGTTTATGCATATCATGTGTTTAAGTTGAAGAATGCACTTTACGATCTCAAACAAGTGCCAAGGGCTTAGTATGAAAGAGGAATACAGTATCTCATCAAGAAAGGCTACGAAAGAGATAGTATTGAAAAAACTCTATTTATAAAGAAAATTAGATCTGAATTGATGATTCCTCATATTTATGTTGATGATATTGTATTTGGCTCCACTCATCTAAGATGGTAGATGACTTTGTTGAATTAATGACACATGAATTTGAGATGAGTATGGTCGGTGAGTTGAACTTCTTTTTGGGTTTGCAAATTAAACAAGTGAAGGATGTCATCTATGTATCTTAAAGCAAATATGCAAAGAACTTAGTAAAGAAGTTTGGACTTGAGAATTCTAGATATGCGAGAACACCTATGAGTGTTTATATGAAGTTAAGTAAAGATGAGAACGACAAAAGTGTTGATGTCAGACTCTATCAGAGCATTATTGGGATCCTATTGTATTTAACAGCAAGTAGACCAGATATATGTTATAGCATTAGAGTATGTGCTCACTACCAAGCCAATCCAAAAGATACACACTTGACAGTAGTAAAGAGGATCATCAGGTACATAAGTAGTACATCTGAATTTGGAATTTGGTATACATGTGACTCTACATCTTATCTAGCCGGGTATAGCAATGCAGATTGGGATAGAAATCTAGACGATAGAAAAAGCACTTCAGGAGGTTGTTTCTTCCTTGGTAATAATCTAATTTCCTGGTACAGTAAAAAGCATAATTCAATTTCACTGTCAACCGCAGAAGCAGAATATATTGCTACAAGAAGTTGCTGCTCGCAACTTCTTTGGGTGAAACAGATGTTGGAAGACTATAGAATTGATCAGGATGTATTGATAATCCTATGTGATAACAAGAGTGCTATAGATATCTCGAAGAATCCGGTTCAGCATTTGTGGACAAAACACATTAATTTGAAGTATCATTGTATTCGAGAGCTTGTGGAGAACAAAGTAGCCACCCTGTCATATATGTCTACAAAAAAGCAGCTAGCGGGCATTTTTATGAAATCTCTTAATGCAGTCAGGTTTAAACTTCTTTGAGGGTCTTTGGAACTTTGTGTCTTACATTATTGATGTATTATTTCCTTAAAAAATGAAAATGATTAAAAATATGAAATGATTAAAAAAAAGGGAAAAACGAAGCGTTGCGTTTTTGTCAAGAGGGATTAAAATCCCTAAGTCCTCATTTTGTCGCCGCTAATGCTCCTTATCCTCTCCTCTTCTTTGTCAACTTCCAAGCACCCAAGCAACCACTTGACTACATTGAAGACTTCTCTCACGTGGATTCAACTTTTTTGTGGGATTTTTAGGACTCCATCGAAGACTTCTTTCTTCACAACCATGTGGGTTCTATCTCTAAACACTTGGACTTCTTTCTACAGTACTGCTTTATTTCACTTAACACTAACATCAATTGCTGAAATTGTTTGGGTTTTTGCTGTTAATTAACAAAATGGGCAAGAACAAGGAGAAATCCTTCACTTCGGTTGTGGAAAAACCGACTATTGCACCCACTCGTCGCTCCAACCATTTGCTGTTGAACCCGACACCTGGGGGAAAAGTATTCGAGCCTGGGTTGTCCTCAAGTGCTCCCATTGAAATTCCCAACTCCACCTCTGTTCGAGATAATCCACCATAAAGTGATGACGCCATGCGGGTGTTGCGTTCACTGATCGAAGACTCGCCATCTGATTCAGACGAGATTCCTACTGCCACTGCTCCATCGACTGCTCCTCCTCTAGTCACTCAAAAATGAACTAAACAATGAGCTCGAAAAATAGTCCCCCTACCTCGGTGAATTCCTTCTACTCGTTTAACGGTAGACTCTGCGGTTTCATTCAAATTTTATTAACCCGAAGCTAAGTGTAAACGGGAGACATTCACTAACATCAGATTAGTTCTGGACCACCTTATTAACTTAGATGAATTTCAACAGTATCAATTAGATATTTTACTATCTGAGAGAACATTACTGCAAGCTGCATTACTTCTTGAACATTATGGTGTTGAATTGGTAAAAGAATTTTATTGCAATATGCCTGGTGACTTATTGATTCATACTGCTGTGAGTTATAAATTGGTGTATGTACGGGGTCGGGTGATACAATTTGATGCTGATAAACTAAATATCTTCATGAGGTTTCATAATCTAATTAGGGATCGGATTTATGATGATAACTGGACCGCTTCTAATGATCTGATAGCTACTATGTGTTGGAACCCATTATGGATATCCAACCTCTTACACAGCTTTCCTCATACATACACATGATTCCTTAAAAAGACGGAAACGATAGAATGGAGAAATCAAAAGAACGGATTTTCGAATAGAATTCACAGAGGCTCCGTAACAGAAACGGAAGCAGAACGAA
>JAOSBL010000001.1:19037759-19047900 GCA_027568915.1 Erythroxylum roraimae | reverse complement strand
CTATAGATGAACGTAAAATGAATGCAAATCACTCTGAATTAACTCCTAAAGATATATAAAAATATGAATGAATCAATATATTAAAGGGACCTTAAATGTTGCTTTATGTTATGAAGGATATGAATTTATTGTCAAAGAATATGTTGATTATGATTTTGCAGGTGATATTGATAAAAGAAAATCCACTACAGGCTATGTGTTTACTATTACAGTAGAGCTCTGAGCTGGGTGTCTAAACTACAGACAATTGTAGCATTATCTACAACAGAAGCTGAGTATATGACAGCTACACAAGCTTGTAAGGAATCGATCTGGATAAAAAGGTTTATGGAAGAGCTTGGGCATCGACAAGAGAAAATCCCTTTGAATTGTGATAGTCAGAGTGCCTTACATATTGCAAAGAATCCAACTTTTCATTCCATAACTAAACATATAAGAGTTCAATATCATTTTGTTCGTGAAGTGGTGGAAGATGGAAGTGCGGACATGCAGAAAATTCACACAAAAGAGAACTTAGCAGATGCACTAACAAAGCCAATCAACATTGATAAATTCATATGGTGTAGATCTTTGTATGGCTTGGCAGAGACGTAGACAACAGAGAAATAGCAAGATAAAAATAACGATATGGAGATTGATTGGTTCTCAATCAAATCTCCAAGTGGAAGATTGTTGGTTTTCCATCCCACATCGAAAGTGCGTGAGATTAGAAGCCTTCATTAAAGCTATATAAGGAGGCATATGCTTAAGGTTTTATATATCCCAAAATTTGTTTCCCATAACCTTGTGTATTAATTCTTGGTGTAGATTGTGAGATCTTCCTCTCGTAATCTTTGTTTTCTATGGTGAAAAGTTTTTTATTCTTGCTCGTGGTTTTTTTCCCATATTCGTTTAGGAGTTTTTTATTTTAAATCTTGTGCGTCCTTTTTACTTCAATTTATTTTATTGGTGCGTTTGTTATATCCGAGTCCATCTCCTATCAATTAGAGAGTGCAATTGTGCTACTGCAACGTTTGATCCTCTTCCCTCCAATAACCCTTTTATTGGTGTTATCTTTACTAGTTTTAGTTTCATGACTTTTGTTGAAAATTCTATCATCAAAAATAAAATATTGTATCACTTAAGGTTCAACAAACAACAACAATAACAGGTTCAATACATAAGGCTCTCCGCTTTGCGAGGATTTCAATTATACATAACCTTATTCTATGCTGCTTTATTCCCTTGATTGTGGAATGTTTGTGTGACGTTGGAGGCTTGGGGATGAATTGTAAAATCTTTTTGTAGTTTTTAAAAAAATTTAAACATTATTTAAAACGGTATTTAATATCGACTAATATTAATATAATACTACCAATACTGATAAGATATTCATGATCACCAACATTGGGTAAAACAATTTAATCTCGAGGGGCAGAGATGGGAGAGGATATGTCAACAAATAACTAGTAGTGGTCCATCGTTGTCACTGCGTCACGACTCACGACAGTCACCTGAAGGAAATAAACTTTTAATTAATATTGCTAACACACATAAGAGTTTATTAACAATTGAAGTTTTTAATTTCGCTGTAAACTATTCTCGTTATAATGGTTTCAAGTTTCTCATGCTCATTAGTTGCAAAATGTTCTCAACACTCTTGTCATACTTGTTCTATAAAAGATTCACTTGAGGGCATGATCCACCTTTTACGAACACTTAATATTACAAACAAGACTACATGTTTTCAGCACATGATAATAAAATCTCCCATCTCAAACTTTTGAACTATTGTTACCTTCTGATGAAATAATCTTCTTCTATTTGAAGGGCCATCACAGAAGGGGTTAATGACCTAAATATTGGTCTTCATTTTTCAAGCAAACAAGTACCACTCAATTTTCAATAACAAGGCCCGATGAGTATCAATTCAAGCTTCTCCTACCAAAATCAGTAGAAGACACCTGGAGAATAGAGGCCAAATCAGGAACCTTGCCCTGTAACTATAGATTCAAAGGCTCTAATCAAAATGAAGTGCCTTTCAGCTTAGCTATTAAGTATGAGCTCCTCATTACCGAGCGGCTGTAAAGCTCGCTATAGCTTCCCGAATACGTGGCATTAGGACTAACTGGAGAGAAAACATGATGAATCTGCCATACCAAATTCATGATAAGGGAATGCCACATTGCTTGAACAAAAAGGTCTCACAACTCATCCGCATAATGTGATCCATTCATTGTATGTGGGGTGCTCCTACTTGAAAGACTTGGGGATCTCAAAAGTCACGTGAAAGGCTGAAATGCAACTCAAATTTGCTTATCCTACTTGGTTTCAACACAGAACACTTACCCAAATCTCGTACTTCAAACATTGTGCACCTATAACTCGACCATATTTTACCCGTCTACCAAACCAGTACCTCAAAAGTCAAAACCCATTTTTAGATTTGTGTTCGTCAGTAAATGATTACCACATAGGCAAAAAGAACTTACAGCGTTACAGAAATACGATAGAATGGAAGGTTAAGGAGTAAAGGCAGACTAGTTCCCAATGAAAGTATAGGAAGAGGTCCTCGAAACAAAGTATTTGATTTCTCCTCAATCTTGAATGGGAGATGGTGTCGCCCACAAAGCTTCTTAGAGGCTCTTTGCAACAAGCAGTATTCCATTCTTTCTCCAAAAAAAAAAAAAAAAACAGTATTCCAGTACAAAACATTCATTTGGTCTTTGAATAGTTTAAGGAAAAACATCTCTCTTCTTTTTTAAGAGAACTTAATATTGCCTTATCACCAAAGGAAAGAATGCAAGGGAAATGTAACCAAAACAATGAGCCACAGTGCCAGAATTGGCTCTCCTCTCTAAGATAAATGGGAAGAAACCTTTTTTGCCATCTAAATAACTGTCGGAAGCACGACTGACAATCAGTAACTTCACATTAACCTGCTAAGGGACTTGATAAGTGCTTTCAAGTTACGTCTCGTAGCCTCATCACCGGTGAATCCTAGGATATCAGAGCTTATATTCTGATATGGTTATAAAAATAAGAACACATTATTTGAATACAATCTCCCATGAATATGCAGCAGACACAGAAAGCTCATTATTAAGATCTGACCTCAATGTTTTTCAAAGTGAAGATCAGACTATAGATGGACTTTTGAATCAACTCTGTGTTTTCAGGAGTCATAATGGATGTATGTGTCTTTCTGCAGTAGAAGAAAAACTAACCACTGTGAACATTCAGCTTTGGGTATTAAGAATCTTAACATCCTTTAAGCATAATTGAAATTCATCTTGTTCTTGATGTGCTAAAACATGCATTTGCCAAAAAAAGTTCAAATTTCTTAACACCCCCTCAGTTCTCAATTTCAGACCTCAGTAAAAATGGATCCCTCACTTCAAAAATTGTGTTTAGCCATCAGAAAGTTAATAAGGAAACTAAGATATGAGAGGGAGGAAGGAAAAGGATCCTATGGATCATCTCAGGTATCTCCTTCCCATACTCGAAATTGGTTAAAAAAGGGCTTTAGCAAAATTTTCAACATTGGGATACAGTGCTTTATGGTTAGTTTAAAATAAAAACTTCTACTTGTACTTTGGTGCAAAACACCACTGAATTGGAAAATAATGCAAGCCTTATTACTGGATGAATAATGGTAAAAATAAGGGAGAAACCAACAAATGCACATTGGCCTATTAAGTATAGGTTGCATAAGACACTATGTGCCATCAACAAATTACTGTATACAAAGTATCAATGGACCATAGTAATACAGACAAGCAGGAGGTAATTGTGATTGTTATACAGTGGGAGCTGATGGCGCAGTCCAATACTATATACACAAGTTAGCCATCACAACTTTAATGTTACTGTTAAGAATGAACAGGAAACTTTTTCAACATGATGAAGAAAGCAGAGAAATCTAAGTTTATCACAGTTAATCACAGCCGAAAATAGTTTTACATTTCAGCAGTCAAGCAGGTAACATCAACCCAAATTAGTACAGGTAATTCACCTTAAATCTTCGGAGGCATGTGTTAGGCTTCTGGTCAAACTCCCAAATTCCTTTAGCAGACTACTATCACGAACATCAGCGAGCAAAGGTTGAATATCTTCAGTCATGGCTTGGATCTGAGAAATCACTACATCAAATGCAAAGTGTTAAATGTTGACAATTTGTCAAGCAAATTCCTCCATGTGCATCCAACTAAATAAGAGGAGCAATATACAGCCACCTTAAAACAAAACGACAGCTCTACTGCTTTTCAGACAATAATACAGTTTGAAGAATATGTGTCATAGTTATAACTTTCAATTTTATGGTAAAATGGAAAAGAAAAATGGATTACAGATCACAAGCAAAAAGAAAAAAGAAAGGAGTCCACCAAGAGAAGTAACTATGAACATACTGCCCTAAGAAAATGAAAGGAAAGTCATCTTGGAAAGAGTAGACATGGAGTCTTAAATTGAAAAAGTGATGCCATTTTAGTCTTAGCTAGTAAACAAAGTTATCAGTAGGGTATTTGACATGGTTTCTCATCCATTTAAGTTAACATGGCCATGATTGTTGGAAAATGCCCAATTCAATTCAGTAGCAACCAATCAGGGTTGACCTTTTCTCCATTCAACACATGGGGGATTCCAAAACAACGATCTTCATATCATGCTCAACTAAATGGCATTCAAATACATTTCCTAAGACAGTCTCTTGGCGTGTTGCTAACAGCTTCTATGTTCAACAACATATATCAAGGGTTTGCAGAAGAGACAGTGCCTATATAGTCCAAAAGTGAATAGTAGCGAATAATAATCAGAAAAGGGATGGAAAATTATAGAAGAAGGCACGAGAAAGGCACATCACACCTTTTCCACGAGTGGTTTTGCCTCTTCAACAACAGAAGCAACACGCACAGCCAGAGAATAAGTTTTGGCAATGCCAATTTCCTCCATTTCACGTCCAAGGCGAGTTGCTATCCCTACCAATTCATCTAAACTTACCCCTTGATAGCCCTTTATCTTTTGCCTATCACAGACTATTAGACCTTCTTTAATGCAATCAGCATCAAGAGGTCCCACTGAAGATGTAGGAATTGGATGTCGAGGAGTGACATCAATCAATGTTTCCATAAGAAGACCTGACTGGTTCACCTCAACAAGTGAATTTCTAGGTATAATAATTTTGTCATCTTCAACCTATAAAATATAAATTCATTCAAGTTACTTGAAAAACATGCAAATCTTTGAATTGTTGATCAGCCATGTATGGTAAAACTTAGTCCTAATATGCATACCTCAACAGTTGCTTCTATGTTTCTCAATGATGGATTCACACGAATGACTGAAAATTAAATCATGAATCTGTCTTGGCATCCAGCAGCATTTTCTCAACAAGCAAACAGACAGCATAATTTGTATAAAGAACAAGCAATTGTCAGACAGAAGAAGTGGCAAGACTCAGAAAGCAAAAGGAAAAACTCACCAACTTTCAGTCGGAACTTCATATCAAAAACCCATGCTATAAAACACTTACAGACGAGAATTCAATGCTGAAAAAACAGCCTCTTTACCACTTTCTGAGGCACCAAACAGGGGAAGAAAGAGGCAGAAAAAACTGCAAATTCTACTAACCACATCCTAAAGTTGATTGTAGCATGAGGGGATTAAAAGGTTCTTTGAGGGGTGAGGGCCGTTCTTTTCTTCTCAAACATATTTCAGCGAATACGTGGAAAGTGCTGCAAGTGAAAGCATGGCTAAGAACAGGAGAAATGAAGGAGGGCTTCTTTGGGTTTTTGTGATGATTAGAAGGTCCAAAATAGGTTTGCAATAATATAATAATATTGATTATTAGTATTAATATATAATAAAATAAATTTAATAAATGACTTAATTTAACATTTTAAACTTTAATTTATTGTTAATTATTAATATATGATAAGTTCATTTATTGATAATTATTAGTAAAAATAAATTTAATATGTAATATTAGATATTTATTTATACTTTTTGATATAAATAATGATATGCAAATATGATAAATCAATAAAATAATAAAAATTTCATAATTTATCTATTAATGACAAAATAATCAAGTTAATTATTAATTATTAAAAGGGGGAATTATAAATAAAATTGAGAAAATTGGTAATTTTATTTATTGGTGTTATTATATAAAATATAATAATTTAATAAAGCAATTAATTTACTATTATATTAAACTAATAAATATATTATTAATAATTATTAAATAAACTTTTTAATTTTTAGTAAAATCAATTAATATTATATATTAAATATTATAGAATTTTTATGATTTGTTAATTTATAATTAGCTTTCTATGAGGCGGCTGTTAATATAAAATGATTTGTGTATAAAAATTGTTACGTTAATCAAAATTAGTCAAATTAACGTTATGACTTGAGAAAACGATATGTAGTTATGATAAAATAATAAAATTTTTATAGTTTTCATTTATTATTAGTGAAAATAAATATTACTAATTACTATTAAAAATATGAATAAAAAATTAATTATCTTATTTATTACATAATGAATACAATTTTATGATATTAAGTATAACAATTTTTATAATCACAAGAAACTCAAATTCTCAATAAATTTCAACAAATTAAAGAAATTATTTCCGAATTCACATCAAAATATGTCAAAGACATAATCACGATAATAAAACTTCTGAAATTCAAATCAACTCTCTTCACCTCAACCTTACTAATTCTAAAATAGTCCTGCAATATTAAAAGATTAACAGCTACCACCTTTGTCCTGACATTTAAGCATACATCGTATTGACTGTATCAATCACCATAAGAGCTTAGATTAACGTCAGAATATTTCAAAGCTTAGAATCCCATTAACGACAATTCAGTGTCTTTGAAACAATAAGAAGATTCAACCAAAATACACTACAATGCATTTCAACAGCAAAACGAGCAGCAAAATTCTTGTCAATATCCTCCCTAAAACAGATTGATAATATTGAACCAGGTCGCCCACATTCACAGATCTTGCACACTCAAACCTGCAATAATGGAACAAAGAGACAATTATTAATTAGACTACACGGGTTAACTAGTGGCAACAACTGTTGTCAAACCTACCAAGAAGAAAAGGACAAATGCATAAGCTGACGGAAGCAACGTATCTTTACTAAACCAAGAAATATCCATTCTTTTTCCCCCAATCCCCAAAACCAGAATGTCAAATGAAGTCCCTTACACAAAAGTCCTAACAGATGAGGTTCATGAATTAACCTGGTGGAAGCGATTGCTTCAATTTGTCAGCCTTCTCAGAGTCAAAGACACAGAGTGTGTAGAGGTACTTGGAACAACGAACCTTGAACTTAACGACATCCTTGCTTCTCTTGATCTTCACAGAGCGTGCATCTTTCCTTCTAGCAGTGAGAAGGAAATCTTTGATCTCGTGGATTTGCTTGGGCTATGTATCAAAATAAAGAACAAACAGATAAAGCACCAAAGGATAACCAAGCTAATATGACTATTGAATCCAAACATCAGACAACAAACAGACGACAAATCACTATCTAGAGCAAACTATCAAATGAAAAAGAGAAGGATGCATAAAATTGCATCAATTCAGTAAGAACATTCATTCTGTGGCACTCATCATCCCTCAATAAAAGTAAGGAAAAGGGGCTTGACATTGCAACTCTTCTTTATTTTGCCTTATCTCAAGGTATTTCTGAAGAAAGTTCCACGCAAATTGAATTTCCATCTTTAAACAGACATAGCTTCTTATACCTAATGATACATGCAGAGGCATCCCTCCCTTAAATCCAGAAGATCTTCTAGCCACATTGTTTACATAAAATTAGTTAAAGGGTTCCAACAAACTCTGGCCTTTGACTCATTCTCTTCCAAACGAGCTAAGAGTGTACATTTCAGCTACTCAACATTCAAAACAACCCAATCTGTCATATAATTGTGGTCACATCAATAGATGAATCCAATACAATGACTTCAACATCAGTCCACAATTATCAATCTGTATCACACCTAGAACAACAAAATGGAATTCCCATCTCATATGGTTTGATCCTTCCCTTTTTCCTTCAAACATATCTCTTCCACAACAGAAAAATCGACAAAACACTGCACAACTTGGGCAACCCAGATCAGCCATAACACAATCACCCTAACCACATCACATTCAATAAACTTGGTTCCAATGGTATCAATACTAAATATAGAATCCGCAACAACGTCAAGTTGAAAAAAAAAGCACCTTGACACACAAAACAGTCCAAGCCAATTCCCAACAGACACTACCCAGACCTCAAAACGATAAAGTCAAAACATGTGCATATTGCAGGCAAAATGCGATAAAAAGCAGAAGAGAGAGTACCATTTTGAAGTGTTTCTCACAACTATTAGCTGTCTGATGTATAAATTGCACGGCCCAGACCCTAGCCGCTCGCTCTCTTCTGAGAACTTATAAAGCAGCAGCAAGGTTTACTTTTAAACCCTAATCCTCTTTCACATTTCCTATTTTACCCCTAAAGTTTCAAAAAGCCCCTCTTACAACTTGTCATTTGGGCTAATAGCGTTAGGACTTCTGTGTGTCATGAAAAATATTGGACCTGATATAGGATTAGAAATTCAAGATTGCTTGCTGTTATGGGGCCGATGTTGTTAGGTGATTGTTGTTGTTAAGGTTGTCCTGTTAGTTTATATGTAACCCAAAAGAAGATAACCAATCCTTTTCTGTTTCTAGACTTGCAGTTTTATTAATGATCATCAGTGCTTGCTTTTATTCTTAAAAATGTATCAGTAAGTGTTATTATCAATTATCTTTTGATGATGAAAAAATTCTTCTAATTGTTGAATGAATGTTGGATAAATTTTTTAATACACACCATAGCCTTCAAATTTTGTAACTTGAGTAGGTCACTTAGTGGTAAGTATTATTTCCAATGTTTCAAAAATCGGACCGGATATCGAACACGTTAAAAGAACAGGATAAAAAAAGATAAATATCATTAACAATTAGTATCAAACAATAACCATAATTAATGTAATAAAAATATCATTTAATTCTCATACATTTATAAAACTTAAAATATTGCAATTGATTACAATAAAATATCATATAATAATTACAATATAGGTCTATAACAATACGAGTTCATGTCCAGGAAAATAATAAAGTGGAAGTGAAACTTAAAACAAAAACACTTTCAGCCTGTTTGATTCATAGAATGGAATAGATAAGGAATAAAATAGTTATTCTTTGGAATTAAAAAAAGATAAGGAATATAATAGAATGGGTATTACTTTATTTGGTTCAAGGAATAGAATAGATAAAAAATTTCTATTATATTGTTTGGTTTGAAAATATAAACTTGGAATGGAAAATGAATAACTAACAAAAAGACGAAAGTATCATTATTATTATTATTATTATCAGCATCATCGTCATAATCATCATCATCACCATTTTAACCTTATTATTATTATTATTATTATTTTTATTATTATTATTCTTGTTATTATTATTTTTGTTGTTGTTGTTGTTCTTATTATTATTATTATTTGAATTATTATTATTATTGTTGTTGTTGTTATTGTTGTTATTGTTATTGTTATTATTATTTGTTATTTATATTATTATTATTAAATATTTATTATTAATATTATTATTATTGGTGGAATTGTTGTTGTTGTTGTTGTTATTATTATTATTATTATACTAATTTAATTTTCTTCTTCTACCTATTATTATTATTATTATTATTATTATTATTATTATTATTATTATTATTATTATTATTATTATTATTATTATAACCTTATTATTATTGTTGTTAATTTATTAGTATTATTATTATTATTACTTTATTATTATTATTATTATTATTATTATTATTATTTATAAACTTTCTACTTATTATTATTAATTTTATCCATTATTTTTATTTTTATTTTTGTAATTAAATTCCTTATTATTATTAATTTTCTTCTTCTTCTTCTTCTTATTAGTATTATTATTATTAACTTTATTATTCTTATTATTATTAATTATTATTATAAATTTTCTACTTATTATTATTCTTATTATTATTAATTTAATATTTTATTTTATTTTTATATTTTATCAAATTCTTTGTTATTATTAATTTTCATCTTC
>JAOSBL010000001.1:18949064-18961943 GCA_027568915.1 Erythroxylum roraimae | reverse complement strand
TCATATTAACATTATAAGCTTATTTTATTTCTAACAAATTTGAAAGAACAATTTCAAAATCATAAAAGTATAGCAATCATAACACTACTATAACAATTTTTGTTTGAACAACTATAATATGTCAACACATATATTCTAAGCTTGGTGCAAAAAATCCTACAATTATTAAAGTTCAAGAACAATTCAAGACAAACACATATATGCATTTTGTCAAACACTTGGTGTGCAAAAATGTCTTCATCCCTCATTAAACACAAACACCCAAATTTCTTCCATTAATCTCCAACATCCAAACCAAACTATTATTAACAACCAGTAATTAACATTAACAATTAAAAAAAAAACACAAACAATAACAACCATAAACAAAACCACCATCGGTCATGAATGGAGAGGAAAGAAAATGTTTCAAGAGCAACTTACCACCTTCGGTTAACAGCGTTGACGCAGACAACGCCGGCGACGATGGCGAAGGAGACGGTGGCCACTCCAGCAGACGGCAGCGATGGAGGAGTTACGGCTGGCGACAGACGACGGAGACAGGGGGAGGAGAAGACGCACGCGGAAATGGGAGGTGGGAAGGATTTTCGAGCTTTTAAACACTTTAACAAAAACGACGTCGTTTTCCTTGTTAGAAAACGACGTCGTTTTTTTTTTATTTTCTAACGTTTCCCCCTTCCAACAACGACATCATTCTCGAACGACGATTCCACTTTAAAATACCGACTACACCATCGGTATTTTCAGACGAAATTTTTTCCGTCTGCAAAATTCCGTCGGTCTTCCCCCATTTTCTTGTAGTGAACCATAGCTACCAAAATCCAAAAGACCACTATATTTCTTTCACAAACTTAGAACAATCACAACAGAGCAAAGCCACATCACGAGGAGAGAGTTACTGGTGGCAACGAGTAGCCTAGCAAGTGGCAATGAGAACAGTGAGGAGGAAAGACAGAGACAAAGAGAGAGAATTGGTGTTTAGCTTTGGAAGACAAGCAAAGTTGAATTAGGGTTAAGATTTTTTTAATTTTAATCCTTAAAATTTTTATTATTTTTTATTTTAGTCTTGATATTACAGATATTTTCTGTGCTGAACAGTACCAATTGATCAGTATCATAACCTGATATAATAATTAAATCTTAATTACCAATTTTCAGCTTGTGTGATACATAATATCGATCCATATTAGTTGAAATGGTACAATAATTAATACTTTGGCTAGCTGGCTTGTATAGTCGAGGTGCAGAGGCATTGGTGGTAGGGGAAAGGCAAGTTTAACAATGATTATAAAGGAAGAAGAAAAGGGGAAGTGTTTTCCATTTTTTTTAAGATGATGAGATATGAGTTCGTAATCACTATCACACACTTGTCAAGGTCATCAAATCACGACTCCATAGTCTGGGCTTATGGGTTTACTATTGGGATTGATATGTCCTTTTCATAAACTTACAAAATCAAATCAAATTAATGATCCTTGTTTAGGATCGAGTACTAGCTTTGCCATAATTTAATATATTTTTTTTAATTTTCAAAAAAAAAAAGTTATGAAAACTACCAAACAACAAAAGGGTTGGCGTCGACAATTGACCATGTTTGAATGACGAAAGCATATATGTATTTATATATACCGTTCATAATAGTGTCACTGAAATATATGTAAGGGGAGAAGCACAAGTCTTATCTTAGTGTAGAAAGTTGTTTCCCACTATATAATGTTGGCCTAAAGTCAGTACAATATGTGGCGTGGTAATTAAAAGCAAATATGCTATTTGAATCACTAGACACAAAGGCAAACGTGGGATTTAGTTGGTATTCTATATGTTCGCCACCAAGGTCTCTTCTTGGTCCCTCTCCGATTCCCTATTCCCCCTCTTTGTGTCAATTTTAGGTATATGTTATCTCATCATCTTGTTGTCTCACCTAATTTTTCTCAACTATCTATTAATTAGTTAACCATGTTCTTACCGACACAGTTTGTTGAGAAAGTGATGCACAATCCGATCGATACTACTTAATATATGAGGCATATTAATTTATTTCATAATACTATTTAGGTGTATAGTACTAGAGTTTGACAAGAACATATGTTCTCGGGAGTTGGATAAGCATGAAACTTTAACAAAGGTAGAATGAATCGTATGTTGACGTTGATCAAGAAAATGAGTGATAAGAAGTGGGTTGTGTTAGATTGTCATTTTAGGTGGGGCGGCTTGATAGTTGATTGTAACAAGATAATGTCTAATAACGATCGTTTTAATACATTGGATTGACAATACAGAAGGGAAAGAGTGATAATTATTATGACTTGTGTTCTTTTACGTAAGAATATTGATGAGATGATGACTGTACGATCACTTGGAAACATCGTTTTAACAAACCATATATTCTGTTTGACACTATATAATACCATCATTGATTATGCTTTCTCCAAAACCAAACAAACTGAGGGTCTTGCAGGCCACTCATATTAAATCAATATTAAAATTTCAGATTCATTGTTTTCTTCTTCTTCTTTCCAGCGCTGAATTTAGTTATACCAGTAATAGTCAGGTTAGTAGATAATACTTTTTCTATACATTGCGCTACTAGAGTTTAATTAGGTAGATAGAGCAAAAGCAAGCAAGAAGAGTAAATATAGTTAAATCATACGTCTAATAATGCTAGTTCCTATTACCATATGTTCACTAAAGTTTCACAGAACAGATACCAAGGAAGCAATCCAAAAAGAAATTCAGGAGTGGGAAACTGAAACAGAGGCGTAAGTGCAAACACCTTCAAACAAATACAATGATCTAAAAGCGGCAAAAAGCAACACAAACTCCCATGCATAAAGCATAAGTTGGAAAATTTGGACCTAGGATAAGCTACAAATGATGAGAAAATTGTATACTCATCCGAAAACTTATTAACAATTGTGGCAGTATATTTCTGATGCTAACTAAGCCTTGCTACTGGGTATAGAGAATAACATAAAATGATGCTTTGGTGGGTAACATGCTTCTAGGGTTTCCACGCTGAAGCCCACACTACAGGTTCCTCCTTCCAAGTCAAGTAAATTCCTGATTCTTCTCCTTGGGGGAGCACAAGCGACCATCCAGCTCTATACCTTTTAAGCAACGCCTTGACATCGTCTACGACATCGTCACTAAATCCCACCGACGAAAAGTCTGCTTGGAGTCTTCTCGACCATTGGTTTCCTCTCTCCCTTCTCTCACACTCTCCTCCATTTTCCTCATCACAAGCCAAAACTCCAACCATGCTTCTTGAGCACTCCCTCTCCAACATCAACCTTTCATTACTTGTTGGCGCAAAGCTTTCCTCTAGCATCTCAAAATACAGCGTGTAATATCTGAGACACTCTTCAAAACACTTGACGAAGTCATATGTTGAGCTAGTGAAATCAGCTTCTTCCTCAACAACCGTGACAACCCGAGGATTGAGTGACTGAAACATTCGAATCACTTGACTTCTTTCCTCTACCTCCACTCTTCTTAATGCTCCTATACAATTAATTGCAATAGCTTCATCTTCTTGAACACCTAATCCTTCCTTGGTGAGCCCTCTTAGATTGTTTAACCCACTTATAACATTGAATTCGAAGGGAACTGCCATTAGTCTAGCAAACTTCTCCATTCTTTGGCCTATTTCCTTCATGACTGATGTTACGAGACTAGTTGTTGCTACAACAGTGAGCTTCAAGTGTGGCGTCTCATCGTTTCTTGTGGCTAAGGCTTCTAGTAGAGTAGGCCATTGAGTGCAAAGGGTATCGCTAATATCAATGATATGAAGTTTGGCTTCCCCGTCTAGAGCCTCCAAAATTGCACTATTTGAAGCTACATGACCAAAAGTTGTCCATGGACTAACCTCCTGGAATTTCAGTATCAATTTTCTGGCTGAATCAAAGGAGTGACTCATTTCAGCTACCGAATTTAAGGTTCTGAAGCAACGTTGGCCAGATTCGGTGGCTTTACAAAAGAGAGCTTGTAAGAAATAAGATGCCAATTTTTGATCAAAATCTCCATAAGGTGAAGCAAGCTCGTTCAACATCCATAGAAGGTGATGAATTTTGGTGGAGTCCTTCTCGGATATGGCTCTTGCACACTCCCTAAGAAGCTTTCCTGCCCATTTGTTACTCGAATCGCTAGGCTCACCTGAATCCGATGAGCGACTCGTCGACGTGTGGCTGTTCTGAGGCTGATTATTGCTGTTGTTGCTATTGCTTTGCATGTCGAGAACTGCTACCTGATCATGGCTCTGCTGGTGGGAAGTGAAGAAGTGCGTGTGCATGTCCTTTGGAGTAAAGAGAGTTATGTCCATGTGTGATTGGGAAGCTCTTCTTCCGATTTGTAGAGTCTACAGAGCACCTTCTGTAGGATATGATCTCTCATGTTTGCTCAGACATGGTCAAGTACAAAGCTATATGATGTAGAAGGGGCATAGTATAAGTATTATATTGTGGGGGTAGTCATTCTCATGACATTTCGTTAAACAGGTACTTCATTTCTTGGGGATCAGATGAGATCCAATATATAAAGAAAATACTCTACGGTAACAAATATACGAACAGCCTTTCTGTGCAACTTCTCTAACATTGTAAGATGGCAATTCCAAAAAGGACTGCAGTTTTTGTTCGGTAGCATGAATCCCGAATAAAACATATCATATTTATGTAATTATATAAATGTTGGTACTCGCCAGCAGTTGCGCAATTACATCCCAAAAGATTTTGACTATAACAGTACAATGTTTGGAACAAGAGATTACAACTTGCAAGAGCCCAAATCAAGGATCAAAGGAATAACAATAGGATCATTCACGTTTCACTTAATATCAAAGTTTAAAAAGAGATTTTTCTTCCAAAAAGTCATAAATTAATGCATAATAGGAATACCAAGAGTCATTAGTTTTATGTTTATTGAAATTTCAATTCAGATAAATAGGATTAATGTACCTTATAACTAGTCACTTATAAGAAAGAAGAAAAGAACAACTTGTTGTGAAGAACTTCACGAATTCTCTATAATAAGCATTGACATTATTAGTCTAACCAAGGTTTTCCAAAGCTTTCATTGATCATAGATTTCTCCAAAGTACAGCCTCTTGACAATAACGTTGTTGAACCACGTTTAGCAAAATTTTGGAGTAACTACGTTAATTTTTGGCAAAAAGCCATGGCTAAATAGTAAAGCTGTCTGATGACATAGTGAAAGGTGGACAAAACATTGTTTTTTTGGTGGCAATGTGATCTACTACGGCATGGAAGTTTAATGCACCCGAGACATAAGACAGTGCAGCAACCGTAAATCCATACTTAAATAGCCCCAAAAATAGAAAATAATTAAGTCCATATCATTGCAGTAGTTATGGAAAGGAATAAGACATTTATTCCCAGAAAATTATATAATACTTCAAGGAATCCACATTGCTGCATATCAACTGAGAAATGTTAAGGGAAAAATAACAAGATAGGTATTTGCTTTATCAATTAATCAAACACTGCCAAAAAGATGATGACAAAAGCAATAGAGAGCTTGAAATAGATCAATACATTTGGGGATCTAATTTAACCTGATATGATCTCTACCTCCATCAGCTTTGACGAACTTTAGTGGTCACAAGAGTCGTCTATAGTGCAGATAATCCCTCGTGTCGAGCTCCTATAGTAACAATCACTCAATCACTATGACATGATTCATTACTGTAATCACTATGGATCATAATCTCACTTTATGTGAAAAAAGATGATGAGACTAAAGCTCAGCCTGATGCAATCCATTTATAGAGTTCACCATAATTAATTACTTTATCACAGATTAATTAATTAGTAATGCTGCTAGTTTACTGCCTCTTCATTATTCTCTATCCTTCTGTTCATTCATGATTGAGGTTACTTATAACAAGTACAGAATGAAAGATGACAATCAATTAATTAACTTGCTCTATATATATATAAACACACACAAATTAATTAACTTGACCAGGCAATTAACGCAGTCATCTGTCATTATTATATTCAATGGATGATCGCCATCAACAATTGAGTCAAAGAGATTGAAACTCAAAAGGCTATATATATTATCGCTCTCGTCTATACGTTAACGATGAAAAGTCAAAGACAATAATTCAAGCTTATTATATTGTTTAAAGTTAATAATAAGTAATAAGACTGCCTAATACGAAACTTCTTTTTACTTCGCGTATCATTAAGATTCTTATCTATTGTTGTTGAATAAGTTCAAATGGCAATTTACTGTCACTTGCAATTACAGGATAAGAAGCATGTATTAGAGTATTTCATATTGACTAAACGTAAAAATATTAAAGGTTTTATAAGTGGTAAGGGTCAATTATCTAAATAACTAGTTCTAGTTATTTTAGCAATGGTTAACCCAAGCTCAATTCTTGTTAATGGACTCTACATTCTGCCTATATTAAAAATTCAATATTGTATCAGAGTAGGTTTGGTTCAGATTCTTAATTTACTTGTTGTCCATCTGGATGTCCAGTCCCAGCGGCCCGCTTTGGTTACCACTGCGTTTATTTCAAGTGACAACTGGATGTTCAGTCCCAGTTGCACTCGAGGAGGAGTGTTAAAGCATCCCATATTCACTAAACATAAAAATATTAAAGGATTTGTAAGTGGTAAGAGTCATCTATTTAAATAACTAGTTCTAGTTATTTTAGTAATAGTTAATCCAAGCTCAATTCTTATTAATGAACTCTATACTCTACTCATATTAAAAATTTAATAGCATGTGCCTAGAAAAGACTGGTCGGTAAAAGTCATTTTTTCAAAACATGTCAAGCTCATTTTCTTGCTTTACAAAGAAAAGCAGTAAAGGGGGGAAAAGAAAAACAAAAGAAAGTAAGTTCCCATTTTAGATGGTGACTTGAGTTAGAAGACTCAAGAAAGAAAGGAAGCAAAGTTGAAAGAAGAGAAAGGTGGCCATAAAAATGCAAGAAGACTTTTGAGGATAGAGTATACAAGTTAGATGGCTCAATTATTTAACAAAGCCTGCAATTGTAACACACTCATTTTCCAAATAATCTACATATATTATGATGAAGGATCTTTTTCTGGTACATATGATATAATGAGCGCATAAATATGAATATACTTGCCGAAATGAAATAAAAATTAACCTAAGGAACGTTCAAGGCACATAATCTAACAAGTTGTGATTAATTAACGTTTAATATCTATTCCAAAAGGTTTCAAAGAAACACCGAATGACAAGTTCTCAAGTTAAAAGAACATTACTGCTTTCGTATACGCCAAATAATTGCAGTTCTGGGACATCTTATCTTAATCTCTGTCATTCTGAAAATGATGTGATAATATATAACTTGGTCATCGCATATAGAAAATGAGAAAACAAGAAAAGAAGATAATAAAGTTCTAGGGTGGACAACGCTGAAGTCATGAGGCATCTTAGCCCTAGTTTATTCCACACTGATGATGAGACAAGAAGACAAGAATGAGGGTTCCTGTTTCACTATCGAGTCATAGGGGAAAATATTTAAGTATCTCTAATTTCTCAGCCCTTATACTATCCCTTTTTTTAACTAAATTTTAGACTTTGTTTGGATGTTTTCCATTTAGGTGTCCATGGTCTTGTACCCTAGCTACCTTGTCTGCATGTATTTTCCAAACATCTCATTTTGCCTCTATGTGATCAGGTTTATTAATAGAGGAAGAACAAGGCTTCCACAGGGCATATTATGGAGCGTGTTACATATGTTTTGGTGTATTTTTATCCCAACTTTCGACATTATGTTATTCAAGATTTGGTACAATCGACTGACCAGCCACTAAAAGTTGTGCACGTGAATGTTCTACACGCCGTAATAATAAAAAAGACATTAATAATTCAAGGGGTGTGGTTGAGTGGCAAGGACTCATCCATCCTTAACCAAAGGTCAGGGGTTCGATCCTTTGCTTTGGGTATGGAGCAGCCTTAAATCTTTGGGCCAGTTGTTTCACCCTGTGAGGTGCCTACAAACCAGCGAGGGAATTAGTCACTAGATCCGCCGGTAGATACCCTAGCCAAAGACCAAAAAAAAAAGAAAGACATTAATGCTTCAAGTGAGAAGGAGAGATTGAGATGAAAAAGAAGTTACACAAGTACTGGACATAGAAGACAAGAAGCTAAAGTTTAGATGGAATTGCGAAGTAATCGATGATTGAAGAACTATATTTCAGATTATTAATTACAATTTCAGTTATGAATAGCTCTTCAATTTGTCGGGAATTAGTTTCCTTCGACTTATTGTGTAATTTCTTATTCGTCTTTCGTAAACAAAAAAATAAAAAAGCCAAAATGGAACAAGTACGACATAACTCGTCAACTAAATTGTCAAGTGCGGAGCTTTTTCGTAATTATTTTGTGTGTGTTTGAGAAGTACGAGACTTTGATTAGATTGTTATTTAAAGAAAGCATTGGAATCACCTACATTGAGAAGATGCGTATCACATATGGGTTGCTATAGCGAAAGTTGCTCAAGTAGATTTTTAATACGAAAAATCACAATCTGATATTCCAATAATCCATATTAAGTTAATTATTCTAATTTGGTCAAGAAATAAACGATATAAAATGTGTGCTTAAACCACAAAAAGAAAAAAGAGAAAAAAAAATCGAACTCCTGTGCTTTGTCTTGAAAAGTGAGATTGCGACATCAAAGACATGGCTGATGGCTTTAATGCCCAAAGAAGGGCACTGTAATCAACATGGTTACTGTTTAATTAAGCCTTTATTGAGCTGACAGATAGGGGCGTAGTACAAGGTGGCTGTTCCTGTTTCTACGTGCAACCTTGTGCTCCTCTCCATCCATTCATTCATTAAATGAAACCGGAGTATTGATCTTGAAAAGCAATGGCTAATAGATTGTTTTTGAAGGGTTGATGCATGACTAAGCACACCAATCAAGCGGCAAATGTTGCGAATATCGTATTGGAGTTGATAGTGGATTGAATTTTGGTACGGTATTATATTAGTATTTATTAATAATAGGTTCTGTTTCGAGTAATTTTTAAATTTTATTAAATAGTCCTTGATTTTTTTAAAATTATAAAATAGTTCATTATCATATTGTACAGTTGTGATGTATACTTTTAACTCTGTCTCCCAAAATTATAATAATAAATAATAATTACGATTAATATGAAATAATAATAATTTTAAGATATTTCACATATAAATAATAATCACAATTTACATGAAAAAAGACAATGATCATCATACAATATAAAATTAAGAACAATACAAAGTATTTAAAATATTACAATTTCAATTTTCATTATATAATAAATAATAATTACATCAAAAAATCTAATAAAAAAATAATAAATATTCTTAACTCTCAAATTATTATAATTTACAACAAGAGTTCGTGACAAGGAAACAATCTAGTAGAATTGAAACATAAAATAAAACATATATTATTTAATTTACTATCAATTAAATATATTATATATTTAATTAATTAAAATTAATTATTACTAAAGTTATAAATATCTTAATTTAATTTAATTTATAAAATTAATTTAATAATTATTAATAAATATAATTAAATTTAAAAATATTTTTAAAATATATAATTTTTGAATAAAAATTTGATTTTATAATTAAAAATATATAAAAATAAATATTAGTTCATATTTATTTTTAAAAATAAAGTAATTTTATTAATACTATATTAATAAATATTACATAAAAGATTAAAATAAATTTAAATAAAATAATTTATTTTTAAGTTTTATTGAATGTGTAATTATAATTAACAATAAAAATATTTATTTTATTTTAAAAATAAAAATTAAAAAATCACAATAAAAGTTGAACTAAATAACTAATTAAAAAATTTTAAAAAAAGAAAAGGAGGGAGGAATTTTTAAATTATTTTTGAAAATTTTGAAAATAAATCTCCATATTTTTCAAAATTTTCGGTACCGACCGGTATTATAAATATCAAGGTACCGACCGATATTATAAATACCATAAGTACCGGCCGATACTAGACAAAACACGCCAGTACCGACCGGTATTTACACCTACATAAGCACTTCTATTTCGTAGTGTTCTCCTATCAATACAATACGTACAACCTAGCACCAATTGGTACGGAACGAAATTCAAAACCTTGCTAAGGGCTGTTTATTTTCTTTTTAAAAATTTTTCAGTTTTTATTTTAATATTTAGTAAAGAAAAATATTTTTGCTTAAATTTTAATTTCTGTTTTTTATCTTTCAGTTTTCAAATTTATAAAAATTACAAAAAGCAGTTTCCGTTTCTGTATTTTCCATAACCTAATTACTATCAATTAAATATATTATTTAATTATTTAATATATTAATTATTGATAATAATTATGAATAATTTGATTAAATTAAATTATAATTAGTTATTTAATAATTATGATAAATTTAATTAAATTTAAAATATCTTCAAAATATATGCATTCCAAATAAAATTCTGATTTTATATTTAAAATAAATACCATTTTATAAATAAAATTGAATTTAAAAATTATTTATTTTAATAAAATAAAATAATTTTATTATAGTTTATTAAAAATATTTATATTTTATCTAATATGCCAGTACTAAAACTATCAGTTATGACCTATCTTCTAATGACGCTTTCTTATTTTAGAATCAGTACAGTTGCATTTAAATTCTTGTGCCACTTTAAGTCATTCTTTCTGTACTTTTTCATTGATAACTATGCAGTAATTTTGAAGTATTACATTACATTACTAGATCCAGTGGAATTGAATTGGTGAAATTTTTCTGAAAGGATCATCCCACAAACAAAGAGAAAAGTTCAAAGTTGGTCTCGTAATTTTCTGACAATAATTCAATAACCAGACATGCTTGGAGATCGGGACAAAAGTTAGCTGCTCCTACGAGCTCATCAGTTTTACGCTTTACACTAGCTAGGGTACATAAGATGAATAGAAATCCATTGATAAATTGTGATTTCGTGTCTAGAGAAAAAAGACAGGAGAATAAGCCATCAATGTTGAGCCAACTTGAAGGGTACTTCAACTCAATCAGTGGAGTCCATCCATCAGCTTACATAAAATCATCGAGAGCATCGTTAAGAGAGTTTCTTTTCAAGAACTGAGAAGGTATCTTTGAGAAAGGTAAAGTTGGTCGGTCTTAGGAGAGACATGATAAATCTCTACAAGACAAGAGTAGATTGTTCACTGGAGTTTAGTTTTATGCTCTATCTTCAATTCTTCTATTTGTATTATCTCCAACCTGAATGCAAAGTTTTTAAGACGACTCATCTTTCCTTAAATTGGACGGTAACGTGGATTCTAACGAGTAAGATATAATGTCGGGCGGACTGAACTGTAATGCTACATCACATGGTATGTCTAGCGAAAGTTGCTCCTGAAAATGATAGATCACTTGAATCCTTATCCTTACGTACAACCTCTGCACAACTTCCAAGTAGTAAGAAGCTAGCGCTTGGATGGTTTCTTCCTTTATATTCTCTGGTGCAATCTTGTTTCCTAAAGTTGCCATCGCCGAACCTCTCATACCTACAAAAATATGAACTGGGAAACAGCCACATGAAGGAACACTTGTGCTCGCAACCTTTTTCCTTATTCACAATCAAACATGCATGTAAGTTCATAATGGTTTCAAGTACAAGATTCAAGGTAAATTACAGTTTATGAGTTCATTTCATGTTCCCGAAACTGAGAAGGATCATATAATATAAACATTATCGTACAATAAATGGAAGAAAAATTCTTCAAATGTAAACCAATTCATTATCTGCGGTCATATTTGTGAACTCAAGTAGCAAAACTCTAATTAAAGGTCCAAAAGGAAGCAACATTTCCAGTGAACAGTAAAAAATCTGCAGGGAATCTTCGACTCTGGAAGATAAGCCTACCAGAAATTGTGCTATGGCAGGAACAGGAAGCATACTGGAGGTAGTGGCGGCTAGTAACATTCTATTGTGATCAATTCTGGTAGAGAAGACAATGTCATGTGCTAGCAATTGAGGTTCCAAGAAAATAGCATGACAACAAGGTGTTCACCATTTCTTGGAGTACTGGCTTTAAAGAAATATCACACCAACGTACATGCTGTGCATAGAAAACAGATCCCAATATATGCTGGAGTGTTGAGCCCAAAGCTTGGATAAACATCCACTCCTCCTTGACGACGACAACACAATGAATCTCAATGCACAAATCTCCTATTTTTGCGAGAGTCGGAAAAGAGTCATCAATATACGCAACTCTTTTTACATTTTTTACAAAAAGATTATTTTAATTAATTGAACCTGTGACTTTTTTGTCAGAAAGAAGTAACTTTTATCAGTTGCTCTAAGGCTTGCCTCCTTGAATATGATCTGTAAATGTTACATTCATCTGTTTAAAAAAAATTCACATAAAAGGTTTACACTATGTTGGGGATTCAAAATCTAGAAGAAAATGATATCTGTATATAAACTGTAGGAATCTAATCGTGATTGAATCACGGGCGCGGCGCAAAATAAAATTTTTTATAAATTTCGAGCGGATTCCGATAATTGATTAAACTTGAATAAAACACAAATCAATTTAGAAATCGTACCTTGTTCGCTTTTTGTTGAAAAATCTTTGAAATTTTTTCTGATTGATCAATCACGAGCTGTCCAAATTATTCAGTCTTTGATAATATCTACAGAGCAATTCCCAACTACTTTGAGAGGAAGAAAACAAAAAGTGCTAGCTTCTAAAAAGCTCTTCCCTTTAAATAGAAAAATCATAACAGATTTTTATTAAAATTAAATCTCTTTAATTATAATTATAATTAAAATCAAATTCTAATTCTAATTAATTTAATTTTAATAAAATCAAATATCTCATAT
>JAOSBL010000001.1:18919485-18934325 GCA_027568915.1 Erythroxylum roraimae | reverse complement strand
TATCTCCGATTCTTTAGGATCAGTTACAATCTTTTTGATTCTAATAGGTTTAATTTTAAATTGTAATCTCTGTAAGCCTTGTAATCCTTGTTGTGTATAAATACTCATGATCAATAAAATGTCAATTACAGCTTTTACTCTTATAGTTGTTACATGCTGTACACTGACATTGCCGAGAGTATAATTTACTGTTCTATTGCTAAAGATATTTGGGATGAGCTTGAGCAAAGATATGGAAAATCTAATGGTGCAAAGATTTTTCAGTTACAAAGAGATTTGTCTTTAATGAGCCAAGGTAATCTTTCAATTGCATCTTTCTTTACAAAGATCAAAAAGGTCTGGGATGAATGCAGTACATTGATCACTATGCCCACTTGTCCATGTGGAGCTGGTTAAGCCATAGCTCAATTAATGCAACAACAACAACTCATGCAATTTCTGATGGGGTTTAAATGAAGGTTACAAGATCATGAGAGGCAATCTTTTGATGTGGCAACCTCTGCCTATTGTCAGTCAAGCTTACAATATTTTGCTTCAAGAGGAACAACAAAGAGATTTGGAAAATATCTCTCACATTGCATCTGATTCTGCTGCTTTGATTTCTTCTTATAAAACTTCAGAGATGATTTATAATGGTGGATCTACAATGGTCTCTCAATACAGGCAAAATCAGAACAATTTTAGAGGTGGTCAACAGCAGCAGAAAGGAAATTCCAATGGGAAGAAGCATAATTACGTTTGCAGTCATTGCAAAATTCCTGGACACACTGCTGAGATGTGTTACAAATTACATGGATATCCACCAAGGCACAAATTTGCAAAAGGTAAAAGGGTTGTAGCTACGGTGCAAACTTCAGCAATGTCTCCAGCAGGTGAGATTCCCTCTAAAAACCAGAATATTCATTCTCCTCCTACGATTACCCAGGAACAATACAATCAGTTGATGACTCTTTTGAGCAAACACAAGCTGGAGATGCAGAATACTTCAGCAAAGAGTGAGCATCATAATCCCAATGCATTTTTGGCAGGTAAAAGTGTTTGTTTCTTTTCTTCTACTACTAATCCTAATTGGATTATTGATAGTGGAGCTAGTGATCACATTACGTCATATTTTTCATTGCTTCAAAACACCAAACCTGTCCATGGTAATTGCTATATTACTACGCCCAACGGAAAACAAGCTAGAATCATGCAAGTTGGTTCTGTTTTGCTGTCATCTTCTATTAAACTTAATAACTACATGTTCAAGATTTTCATTTCAATCTTCTATCTGCCAACAAATTGACCAAACAATTGTCATCTAATCTTGTTTTTACCCCCACCTCCTGCCTCATTCAGGACCCTTCAATGAAGAAGGGAGTGCTTCTTGGTAAGGAGGCTGGTGGACTTTAGTTTGTAAACAGCAATTCTGGCAAAATTAAAAATGGTGGCAATCTTAAGACTCATACGTCTGAACATCTTTGTTCTTCTTCTCTGTCATTCAGTTTCTCCTAGTGAAAATATATGGCATTGTAAACTTGGACATTGTCCTTTCGTCAAATGAAATACATTGATTCCTTGCAATTTAAATCTGATACTACTTGAATCTGTGATATTTCTCCTCGTGCTAAACAACATCGACAGTCATTTCCTTTGAGTTCTACTCATACTTCTCATATCTTTGAATTAATTCATATTGATATATGGGGTCCATATCATCATTCAAAATATAATGGCTTCAAATATTTTTTAACAATTGTGGATGATTTTTCAACAACCATTTGGACACATCTTCTTTCACACAAGAGCAATGCATTCCCAATTTTAAAAGCCTTTGTTTTCTACATTGAAAATCAATTTCATACAAATATTAAAATCATAAGGTCAGATAATGCTGCTGGATTTGATGATGGTACTGCAAAACAATTTTATGCACTCAAAGGGATTATTCATCAAACAAGCTGTGTGGATACACCACAACAAAATGGCTTAGTAGAAAGAAAACACAAGCATTTACTTGAGACAGCTAGAGCTTTATTCTTTCAATAAAAATTACCCAACGAGTATCGGGGAGAGTGTTTTTTGACTGCCATTTATCTTATAAATAGATTTCCTACTACATTTCTTCAAAACAAATCTCCCTATTAGGTACTTTTTAACACTAAACCCTTTTATTCACATCTAAAAGTGTTTGGTTGCCTCTGTTTTGCTTCAACTCTTAAAAGCCACAGGGATAAATTTCAACGTCGAGCTCATCCTTGCGTTTTTCTAGGCTATCTATATGATAAAAAGGCATACAAGGTTTTAGACTTGGAAACACACAAGGTTTTCTCTACTAGAGATGTTGTTTTCCAAGAGAATATATTTCCTTTTCAGCATTTTAATCAAAATACTCCTACTTCATCATTTCCTGTTCATGAGCATGTGGATCCTCCTATTATCATTCCTCCTCATTCTGACACTTCTTCTTCTTATGTTTCTATATTTGCTGTTGACACAACTTCATCCACTTCTGTTCATCATTCCACTTCTTCTTCTGATACTAATAATATTTCTTCATCTCAATCTTCGTCAAATACAATTCCTCCACTATGAAAGTCCAACAGATTGCATAAAACTCCCACTTACCTGCAGGATTATGTTTTCAATAATGCCACTAGTTCTTTTGCTATTAGTTCTAAGGTTCACTAGTGTAACCTTGTGTTACGATCCCAGGAATTAAAACGAGTTTGAATCAGGCTTGTTCTAACGAATCCGCTCTTGCCTCGATTCTTCCCAATGTTTGGAACTCAAGGGAGTTGCCTACCAAAAGAGTGTTTTGATAATTTTCTGATATCTTTATTCATGAAAATAGTTGTCTTCTTATAACGAAGCTTACAGACTCAATTTAGAATACTTGCCAAAATAAACTTCTTAGAAATAAAGACTCTATCCCAATTGATTTGAGAATAACATAAATCACGTAAAGATAATTGACTAAATCTTTTTCAAATAAACTAGCCATATCCAGCTCACTCAATCCCCCTTGTTACGCCTCTGATAACTCTTTCCAATAAAAGAATCCATAACATTACCCTCCCCTTCGAAAAAGAGCTTGTCCGCAAGCTCGAAAGTCGGATAAGAGTTGCGGAATCATATCATGAAGCTTGTTTCTTTTTCCACTTTACCTTACACCTATCAAGTTACTGTTGCTCAAATTACATATTTTTTTGAACCTAAATCATATCATGAAGCTTCACAAGATCCTAATTGGGTTAGTGCTACGAGAAAAGAACTATGCTTTATAGGCTAATAATACTTGGGATAAGGTGTCTCTTCCTATTGGCAAGGAACCCACTGGCTGCAAATGGGTTTATAAGGTCAAGTTCAAAGTAGATGGCTCACTAGAAAGGCATAAAGTCAAACTTGTTATCATTGGTTGCAACCAAAAAGAGGGGATTGATTATCAAGAAACATTTTCTCCTGTGGTTAAAATAGCTACCGTAAGATCCATCATTGTCTTAGCAACCAACAGAAAATGGACATTATTCCAACTTGATGCTAATATTGCTTTCATTTATGGGAATTTACACGAGGAGGTGTGCATGAAAATGCCTCCAGGTCTTCCTAACGCAAAAAACAAGGTGTGTCGGCTTAAAAAGTCTCTCTATGGTTTAAAACAAGCTTCGAAACAATGGTTTGCAAAACTAAGTCAGACTCTCAAAAATCTAGGCTTTACTCAATCAAAGAATGATTACTCTTTGTTCCTTAACATTCAAGGGCAGCATACCACCATTGTTGCAGTTTATGTTGATGACATATTGGTGACTAGTTCTGATCTTAATGCTATTGCTATCTTGAAAAATCACTTGCGTGCTTCCTTTGGCATCAAGGACTTAGGGCATTTGAATTATTTTTTGGGCATTGAAGTCAGTAAGATGGATAATGGATATGTTTTGACTCAAAAGAAGATTACTGAAAGCGGCGTAAATGACCTTAAAGTAGTCTCCACACCATTACCTTTACATCTTAAACTATCCTTGGACGACGGCTCACCTATTGCAGACCCTACGTTTTACAGAACAATTATTGGCAAACTAAACTTCTTAACACACACACGTCCTGATCTCAGCTTTGCTGTTCAGACCCTTAGTCAATTCATGCAAACACCTTTGGATACTCATCTTGATGCTCTGTTTCATGTCCTGAGGTATATCAAGGGTACATCAGGTCAAGGAATTCTGCTCAAAGCCTCAGATCAGATTCTCTACAGGCTTTCTCAGATTCTGATTGGGCAGCTTGCCTTACTAGCAGAAGATCTTTCACTGGTTACATTATTTTATTAGGTCAGTCTCCTATTAGCTGGAAGTCTAAGAAACAAGGGACTGTGTCTAAATCTTCTTCTGAAGCTGAATATCTGGCCATGTCTCAGGCTGCTGCAGAGGTGACATGGCTTGTTAGGCTATTGGAAGAAATGAGATTTCATTCTCTCAAACCAGTGACACTTCATTGTGACATCATGTCAGCTTTACACATTGCAAAAAATTCGATCTTTCATGAAAGAACCAAACGTATAGAGCTGGATTGTCATTTCAGCAGAGAAAACGTCTTGAAAGGATTATTGCAATTATCTTATCTTCCCAACAAATCTCAATTAGCTGATGTACTTGCAATAGTGTTTCCTTCTTCTCAGCATCAACTTCTCTTGTCCAAGCTTGGCATGGTCAATTTTTCCCCTGCTCAAGCTTGAGGGGGCGTGTTACAATATTCTGCTGCTGTGAGCTGCTGAGCTCTAGCTTGTTAGAATACATCCAGCCTACGAAGCACGGATGTGGACACGGACACGCGATACGACACGGACACGGACAGGGGGACACACCAACTTTTAAAATTTGGTGGACACTATATATATATATTATAAAATTTAGAATTAAGAAAAAAATTCAGAATTTATAATATGATATATATTGATTGATGTGTTTCAAGGCTTCCAATATCTTGATAGTTCATACATATTTTGTATTTTATAAGTCCCTCTAAAAAAACATGGAACATATATATGCACTCTTTGTGGGTGTCCGACACGCGAACACGGCTCCATTTTGCCGTGTCCGTTCTTCTTAGCATCCAGCTAGTTCTCTATCTAACTCTACCACATCAGCAATTTTGTTATAATAGATTCACATGTTTATTTCCTCCGTTTTTGAGATTGTATAGAAAAATTTTCTCTCACATTTTGTATATATAATGAAACCTTCTGTACAAATGAGATCAATTTTCGATCAATAAGACCAAAATTCATTTACTCTCTAAAGTTGATTTTGAACTCAAACGATATCACACGGAGCTAAAATTTTGTCTAAGTTCATTAGTGAAGCAATATTAATCGTATTAACAAAAATGATTAAATTTTTAAGTGGTCGAAAAAAAGATTGTTTCTAGTATTGCAAGTTACATAGATTATAAGTTCTAATATAATTTATTTTGGTATATTTTGGCTGAAAATGTACCAGGCGGATCCTTTTTCTCTGCAGAAGAAAATTATGATTACTCACTTCAATCGATGAAAGGAAATGCAACAGAAGCCAAAGATTGAAATAAATGAATAAATATATTTATATCTATATATTTATACTGCTTTAACAAATGCCCAGTGATCTATGTGATGAGGTTGATCCCCAGCTTTCGCTTTCACATTGAATCAAAGAACTGGAAAATTTGTCATGACTTCTGCTGCCATAAATGTCACCAAGCCAATCTGGCTTCACCCCTCCTTCCCCTAAGATATAATATTTCTGAATTCTACATATTTTCGTATATCTTGCTGTACACTCAGCGAAGTTTGGAACTATTATTATTATTAATATTATCTGAAATGATATTGGAACTTGACTTCTTGGTACTATGAGCACTTCTGGAGTTGCTTGCACATCTGCCTTCCAGTGCGCATGTACTATGCATCTTTGAATTGTTGCCAGTTCTAGCCTGATCCTGAGCCTTATCATGCTTACTTATGTTGCTCCATGTTCCAACCCATCCGCTTTGGTGGAATGGGGCTTAACAAATCCATCCTTGGAATGGTGTTCTTGCTCATGTTGAGCTTCCACTATCCAAACTAGGACCAGCAACACCATGATCATTGCCAGACACACCAGTGATGCCCATACCATGTGAACCTTTCGCTTCAAAGGTTTGCAGTGCTTCAATAGGATCTCCGAAAAGGCATCTTTTACTGATTTACACTCTAACAGATTTTGCATTCCAGGATAGGCGTCTAATAGGTCCTGTAGTGAAACTGCATAGGCTGTCAATGTTTTTGAGGTACTAGCAGGAATGAATTGTCCATCTTCACACGTTCCATTGTTCGAATCTGAACAAGTAAGCACCTTCAATACCTGTTGAAAGGAAGGCACGAGAGAAAATTTTGAGTTTTTGGTTACTAAATACGTATGCCATTACATCCTGAAGGCCTTATCACTAATGGCGTACCTCTGGGATGTCTCTTACTCGAATTGTGTTCTCAGGGCAATCATCTGGTCGGTATTCATTCGTTGGAGGTGCTGTGAATGGGTTGCAGATGGCAAAGAACGTGCTTGACGATCGTTGCAGAGCTGACAAGTTTGCATTTATCTGCAGGAGCAGGGAGAAAACATTAGGCACAAGTACTTCTACGTCAAGGATCACATTTTCAACATCAAAGATCATTTATCTCATGCATCTTAAGGAAAGTTCTATAATTCTAACAGTTATTAGCCATTACAGATTGGACTTAAATAATAAGCAAACTTCTGACTTGGGCAATTCGAACGTTGCAACCAGTCAGTCAACTTAAAGGGAGAAATCTGTTCATGTGCGAAGATATAAATACCTGATTAACAAGGTTGTAAACCCCTGAACCGACATCAGACAGTACTGGTTTTGCAGAGATGAGTTCATCACACGGAAGAATAGAGCTCAAGCTGCTGTTGTTGGGATTTTCTTGGAAGTTTTCAAGAGCTGTACATGTATCCCTGGAGAAACTGCAGAAATGTGGATAGTTTTCCAATTACTACTCGAATTTTGGTATGCTGGCTCATTATCATATAGATTTTGTTGGTTATATTAGTGAATTTGTATAAATCAATCAGAGGAATGAAGGACTTAAGACTTACTTATGCAAGAAGAAATATATCCCAAAGAAGAGCAAGCAGAGAGCAGTTAGGAACCAACAAAGCGTGATTAATCTGCAACGGGCCAGAGAAAGGATTATGAATATTGAAAATGCAATGAAAAACTGAACGAGGATATATTTTAATAGCTCGATTACTTACAAATGAAGGGCTCTACTTCTTGACTTCAGGAATCGGATGACTGCAGTAATATGAAATCAGGAATTTAGATGAGAATTCTGTCCAATATGACAGTTGAAAAAATGACTGATTGTGGACTATTTGGATAAACATTTTCTGGTTTCGTAGAAGTTCCATTCAGCAAGAAAAATTTTAGTTTCATTATCAATTTTAACCATATGGTTTAATTCTGTAAGAAGGATTCATGGAAGTTTTAGTTAGTAAGAAATACTTCAGTTTCATTCGTAAATGCCAAATTGTGATAACTGTGACAATTACAGGAAAAAACTAAATAGGAACCAATTCTGTTAGGCACACAATAGCAATAATTTGGGCAAAAATGGAAACATACTTGACACAGCAACCACAGCAGTCAGGTTCAAGGAAATTGTCAACGTGATTACTATGTACCTGCAGGCATCAAACATACATCTATGAGAAGCCTAGGTAGCAAAATGCATAGGACTAATAGATGTTTATGTGGTGAAACTTACACTATCTTGAGACCTTTGTCAATCAAGCGACTGTTCTTTCTAGCTTGCCTATGGATGTTAGCAGCTTCAGCATCCAGCTTCTCAGATGTGGACATAAGGAAAAAAGACGCGTCACTAATGCTTTTTCCTGATGCACCAAAATTCTCAATGATGCTCTTGTTGGTGGAACCTAGATTATCTCTTATTCCTTTCATTGCTCCAGTAGTATTGTATATGGTTTCTGAAGCACCATTTGCAGTGCCAATGATGATGTCCAGAACAGTTTTTGCTCGCGAATGGAATCTTTCGTTCCCTCCAAGAACTAAACCAGATGCAGTTCTGCATATAGTTTTCATTTGTCAAAACATCTTTCTTTATAGTAAATAGCTCTAGAATCTGAAATTGGCCTGCTCAGACTTACACTGCCAGGATAGTCAACGAAATAGACAATATAATTGGCCAGAGGTAACACTGTTTCAAGCAGGGATCCTTATTCTTTAGCTTTCCATTTCTTCTATTTCTGCAGCAACAAAGAGTTGCTAGCAGAAAGCTTCCATATAGCAGGCCAACCAGCAGCCACAAAATCGCAATTGAATATCCAGAAATCCCTGTAAAAACAGTCGACTGCCAAAGTGAAAAATGTTATTTCCAGAAATATGCAAGCTGAGATTGCATTTGACAATCTAATACTCTCAAACTCATTTCTCAATTACCTTTGCATTTGTGAAACCATATATGTTACCATGAAACTATAATACTAACTTTATGCTTAATCTGCAGAGTCTGTAGACAATATAGTATAGTATCCAGACTTCCATGGTTTGTACATGTTATTATGAAGTGGTTGCAACTTAACATTAAGTTAGTTTAGAGAGAAACGAAGCGACTTACACTCCAGTAGTGCTTGTTGGTAATGTCATAGCCTCCTCTGTACTTATCAAAATTGTCAAGAGGATCCACTCTCACGGTATCATCCGACTGTCTACTACCTTGTGAGGCATTGTCTAGCTGGAGAAGATTTGTTCCTAAACATTCAGTCACAAAGTCAGCACATAAATTATAATTTTGGCTACCCAATATAGGAATGTAGGTAAACAACAAAAAGTAAACAAGAAATTATACTTTTGACGTATAAGAAACAAGTGAAATAACAAGATATGTATGTTGACTTAATTAGTCATTTGCGAGTGCAAATCACTAAATTTGCGACTCAATGAAAGAAAAGATCTTAAATATCTTCATCCATCTTTAAAGGAATTTTTAATTACTTTATTAACATGATAATAGTATGTTTTTATATAATAAAAAACTATAATCACTATCTTTTATATAAAAGAGCAATTCAGTGCTCTAAACTCCCTGTTTTGCGAGAGTCGGGTAGAAGTTATCAATTATACACAACTTTCCCTTTACATTTTACAAATAGATTGTTTTTGTTATTTGAATGCGTGTTTCGATCACAGAACGTTAATACTATTTTTATATGCATATTAAATTAGTTCTTAAAAGGGTAGTATGGTACTTGGAGAGTCTCATCCTATCAATTAGACCATCCCTAAAAGCCATGCTTTTATGAGCGAGTTTCGCTTTGTTTATAAATTGATCAGCTTTAGAACATACTTACTGCTATTAAACCGAAAGCGATACATAAACTAGTTTGTGCAAAATCAATCTCGGCTCCTTCAGACTGAGTCAGTGAACAATTTCTCCGAGTTTGAACTTTTCTGAACTTGTGGATATCATTTATTGAAACTAGGATATGTTCAATTCCGAGTCAACATCAATATTAATTAGGATTGAAGTTTCCATTATGTTTCGTTACATTGAATTTGTGTTTTCCGTGTCACGGTGTGCGTCATACATACGCTCTCTCTGTCAGCCTGACGTACAAAGGTGAAGACTAATCATGTATTTCTTTTTCTTAACGTGTAAACTTACCTGGTATAGAAGCTGAGGAGATTGGTTGTCCGGAAACTAGAGTTGAGCGTAAGATGAGCTCCAAGAAAACAATGGGCACAGCCACAACCATTTGCGTGGCGCCCATCGCTACAAGTAGAAGAAGACAAGTGATGAGTTTGAAAGGAAATTATTGTTTCATGCAAAGCATACTTGACCAAACCTTAAACCCAATGCTAATATTGTTTCCTCATAAAATGGAGATACAAACTAACCCATCAAACAACAAAGAAATGTACACTTAACCAATAAGAGAGAGAGAGTCCTCCACTTGCATGGAAACAGCTAAAAAGGAAGCCGCAGATGAAAAGTTATCGAGGAAAAGTAAAGAAAAAGGGAATTTTGTAGCCAAGTGTGGATGAATAAAAATGTGTTCAGATTTACTAACTTTTCTAAAAGCTGCCTGTTGTATATGGCCATAACTTCTTGGCAACAAAAACAATGTTTCTTCATGATCAGCCTACCATGTTTGAAGCGAGAAAGAGAATATTTGTGGCAAGAAACAGCAATTTGTTCCTCTTAGAACCTCACAAAAAATTATCAACTTATTGGCTACCAAATGGAGCAGAAATGCGGTGTCCAGATGTATGCATGATGACTGCTTAGTTTAGCAGAGAAAATGTTGCTGATCATCTAGTCAAGGAGATGATCCGCAGAAATGCAACAAATAAAAGACAGACAAGCATGGAAGACTTCACACACACACGTACTTATAATCAATCAACTCACCGGAACTTGGAAACTGATGAACTGTTTCGAAATTCAGACTTTCCCTCAAGAGCCGACGGCTCACTTTCTGCAACTCCAATATCTTCAATCTCTGTATCTTTCAGAATTCCCAACTCCAAAACCCTCAAAATCTCAGTTTGCTACAGTCATTATGAACAGAAATCCAGTTTGACAAGCAATTTTTTTTTAAGAGAGAGCAACTACTGCATTTCTAGGCACCCGGTGGCTGCTTATTACGTGAATAATAAACGTTTATGACTGATAAGGTGAAAACATCTAGAAGCTGAGACTCTTCGTCTCTTCCTATCCAACAGGTTGGTGAGTCTTGCTCGAAGGCCTTGAAAGGAAAAACCAAAGTCAAGAACTTCAACTGAAGCACCTCCTCATTTTCAATACCCTTATAAAGCAAGTCTATTTATAAGTTTAAAGACAAAACAAAGCAACTCAAATACCTGGTCCAATATAATACAATATCTGAAAGCAAAGCAGACTCTCGCCGCTCCTTCCCTCATCAGGAACAACAAAACCGTGTCAAACACTTCCATATACGTTTTGTTTGTTGAATTAATTTGGTCTGTTCAACTACTAAAATCCAATCCTAAAATCCCACGACTCTCATAATAATTATTACATGTATCTTTGAGATGAAGTGGATGTAATTCCTCCAGAACAACACCGTTCGCAGGTAAGTCTTGGTCTGCAAAGTCAAAAGACAAAACCAAACGATACTCCTGGTCAATTTTAACGACCACTTGGTCATGGCTATGCATAGTATTACGTTTGTCTTTTTGGTTTGTAGTGTACCTGTACTCTTTCCTTTGTATAAGGTGTGAATCCAACTACTGCTTACAAAAGCATATACGTATGTCGGCTTCACTAATTGTCTATCTCCTAAACAAAAGCATCGCAAAATGCGCTTCTTTTCTCGCGTAGATAAAGGAAAGCCAAAAGCAAAGCTTTTCTGACTTTCAATTTCTTCTTTTTCTCTGTCAAAGTAATAATGGATTTATTCTTTTTCTTTTTGTATTTACGCGTCCTATGTGAAAGTGAAAACTCTTCATCACCAAATAAAGATTCACTTGCCTTGACAAGTTGATTAACAGAATGGACATATTATCAATGGAATAAACTTTGTCCACCACCTCAAGTATAAGTCGTTCATATATACTCAACTTCAAATAATAACGATCGACAAACTCCAGGATTTGGTGTAAATATATATAGTCGTAATCATCTGTATATATATATATCATGATAATGACATTTTTTAAGTCGCAATTCCTTCAAGGTAACTCCAACACATTTCGTACACCATTGCACCATCAGGAAGCAGGGAGATTGAATCCCCCATATATATTGTTCATGTTCCTTTCTTGTTTCGTTTTTCATGTGCTTAGAATAGTAATACTGTATAGTATATAATATAATACTCCATTTTCAATAATTGCCAAAAGATAATAACGTTGGCCTCTAATTTGGTTAGAACGGTGATAAACGCAAAATCTCTTTCTGATGTTAACGCACTAATCCTATAAATTAATCTTGATTAATAAAAACGATGTCGTGGCATCTCAGTCATTGAATTAGAAGAAAGCTAGAAGCTCAGCCATTAAGTACGTATATATACTCATCCTCTTGTCCTGCGTTTTCTGGGTTTTAAGCGTTAAACTTCAACAAATTCCAACATTAATCAAGTCAATTAGTAAGTGTTACGAACAAATTAACAAACTCAAATAACAAAATTATGTATGCATAGTAAGTAAACAAGAAGATGATTGTGCTTTGAAATAGTTGATGAGGTAAATTAATCGAATATAAAGGGTCAATTTAGAACTAAATTATTTACAAAATGAGGCGGCTTTGCCTTATCAGGTAGATGGAAAGCAAAAGAGTAGCGTCAAACATAGGAGTATTGTCAAACGTCAAAGATGTTGAAAACATCAAACATGACGACAAGGCTAACACAATCAATTAGTCAAGGTTAAGACTGCGTGTAAAAGATATCACAGATGTATACACCAATTACTAATTCAGGTGTTTATATTAGAGCTTCGTTTTCATTTATTTTAGGGTTTCAATATATTTATATAAAGCAATAATATTAACTAAGACTAAGAGTTGTTTTGTAATTACAATTCAGAATTACTATTAACTCTTTGTGAAGGACTTAAAAGTAATTCAATTAAATGTAGATACGCAAACAATTGGGTTAACTTGACATTATACGGCTTTTCCATGTGTTTTTCGTGCAAATTGCTTGGAGATGAATGGTCGATGTTTGATTTTAGTGTTTTCTTTTTCCCGAATGTTTGATTTTTCTTTTTTAATTTGCCATTGAGACAAGTTGATTGATGAATGTATCAATCAAATAAAAAAAATATGCTAATATTCAACCAAATACATCCTTCAACAGCCCTCATTTCTCGAAGGTAACCACGAGATGAGACCAAAGACTTGTAGGGTGGGAACGGTGCAAGCCTAGAGCAGGGAGGTGTCACCTTATGGAAAGACTACTTAGCATATACATGTATAAGTTCATCAAAGAATTCAGGGCAAATGAACCCATGGAAGGGAAAACCATTGACATAACTTCAGCTTTTTATTTCCTAATTATCTACAGATAAACCAACCCTCTTTAGACTGTACAAAACCGTAGCTATTTTACAGCATTCTAAACGGAAGGCTACCTGGACTGCTTCATTCAGTTAAAGCTTGACATTAGCAACTCATGAAGGGTGGACTGTATCTCTAGAGCCAACTAAATTCGCAGGATTCATCATTTGTAACTAAGATTTGGCGGTGGAAGGATGGTGTTAGCCAGCTCTTCATTTATCATAACTGGGAGCAGCGGCATCTGCTTCATTAGTTCTGGCGAGTCATTGAGCCTGCACATGGACAGCACAGTCAAACAGAGTCTACTTGCCTGGAAATATAAAGCAACATTACCGGGAAATCCCATTAATCTCAACAGATGATTATGATAGAATGCAAGGAATCCATGAAACGCTAAATGTACAACTGTTGATCATTGTGGCCTCTGTTCTACTATCCCGCCACAATTTCATCCTCGAAGCTCAAATGTTCAGGTGGTGAATAAACAAAGAATGGAAACAGCACATAACATAAGACCAATAAGAACAAGTTTTGCATATAAGCAACCTTCAGGTCCCAGCACGGTAAAGTAATACAAACAATGGCGAGCATCATTCTTGCACTCAAGTATTAAGAGCCAGAGCACTCAAGCTTAACAAGTTCAACAATTAGGCCCAGCGGACTCTTGCAAGTAACCCACTTAGCTTACAGGCCGCTTCTTCTCACTTTTCTTTCTGGGAATGTAAGCACCTTAGGCAATCATAAAAAGTAACCAAGGATTTCGCAGCTGTAAATCAACTGTCAAAAGGCATTGACTTTTCATTGCATTAGCTTTGAACATTCTTCTTTGAACTTGAGCATCACTATATACTTTAGCCAAACAAAATAGGAGTTTAAAATTTTGAATCAAGAATGTCCCCATTCTACCAAAAAAACTAAATTTCGACAGAAGCACTAGAAATTAGTGACAGATGAGGAACATAATCAAGAACACATAAACTATATGCAAAATAATATATAAATTTCAAAAAGGATCAAATAAATCCTTGATGTTAACTCTTAAGTACAAAATGATCTTTAACATCCTAGCAAATTTAAATGACACAATACTACATTTTCAAACAATTTGACCCTTATTTGGATACACTGTTAATGAAATCATTAACTTTTCATGGTGTAACACATTGGGTCAAATGTTGGGATCTGAATTCAACACTCGAAAACATAACAGACTATATTGAATTTGTTAATGAACCTTAAAGGCTTAATTTGATCATTTTACCCAATTAAATTCTATTTTTATAGGGAAAAATTATGACTTCAGCTGCACCCTGCACATAATCATAAAACATAATGATGATAAGAAGATGTCCTTGTCCTCCAGAATTTTCCTATCAAGCCCCAATTGTAGGTCATAATAATTCACTGCTAGGCCACACACACGTCATAGGCCTGAATTTTCTAAAGAGCAGTATTAACTTGCGGCAATCAACTTAACCATCCTTTAGCAATAAAGTAGCAGGAAGATCAAAAGGAATCAATTTTAGTCAGGACTGATGTCTGATGACGATATTACGGCACATCCCTATTCAAGTGTATGCTGCAGACACAAGCATATAAAGATTTAAAAGTTTCAAAGAGAAGAGTGAATTAATATCTAGAAATTAATCATACTTGAGCAAGCAGGTAACACCGCTAAGGTACAGCAAATTAGCACTTGGATCTGTACTAATGGCATGTTTGGTTCACGGAATGGAATAGGGTGGGAATAGAATAGTTATTCTTTGGAATAGAAAAGATGGGG
>JAOSBL010000001.1:18766136-18785781 GCA_027568915.1 Erythroxylum roraimae | reverse complement strand
GATGCCGCGGTATAACCCGCAAACACACGCCGCAGTATAACCTGCAAACACCTACGGGTGGGGTGTGGGGTCCAACAATCACACTGTTGTCTGTCAATTTTGCGAGAAACCTGGTCGCACTGCCAAGGTCTGCCGCAAGCTACTTCGTCGGCGTAATGGTCCCCCCGCTGGTGGTCATGGTTCTTTCATTCCTTCCGCAGCCCACTTTGCAGGTGATAAGAATCCTCTAGACATAGCATAAATTCGTTATACCAGAATTTGTTATGTAAATCTGTTAGAATCCTTTCTCTCTCTCTTCTTGTTAGAGTTAGTTGTACAATGCTCCATGTATATATATTTTACGATTTCCCTGTACAAAGACATATACGAAAATAAACTTTCTTCACTATACAAACTTCTTTATCAAGATCACATTCTTAAGTAAAAGATTTGATAAAAAAAAAGTCACTAACAAACTATCAAGTATTCATTTTATAAAATATACATAAACAATTAGAATATTGTAAAGGAAATTTGAAATTTCTTTCACTCATTAATTTGTACAATGTGACCCATCATGTTACTTATATGATTCCTAGGCCTAAAACATGAAAGAACATCACTAAATGTCAAACCAAACCTAACATTTTTAAATGACATCACTGTTAACAAACTTGTTGTAACATTTTAACTAAAAAGATGGTAATATCAAGTAACATTTTTTTAAGAAGTAAAAGAGTAATATCAAGTAATATACAATAGCACCTGCATCAACATTAATTTTATCCTAACAAAATTACCACATTACCTCATTGTTAAACCAACTTTTCTTCAGATGTACTTAATATACACATATTCAAAAGTTAGAGTTCTCCTACAAGATGTATGTCTTTTAGTAAATGACAACAACTCTGTCCATGTAGTATCACTAATGCTCGCATCTAGACCCATCAAAATGTTTACATTCATTATTGAAAGTACAAAATTACTTTTATCAGATTCATTTTCATAAACACATTTGCCTGGTTATGCTTCTAATCGTATACTCTTACCTCCTTACTAATGATTATTATTCTATCTCTTTTTCTTTCTCTTTACTACATTAAACGTCTATCATCAACATCTTCTTAAAACTATTCCTTTTCATTAATGATGGTTGTATTATAAATAAAATTGCTAAGCTCATTAGAACTATAATCCATATCTAACAAAGGGTTCTTTAATATATATCACTGTTATAATCTTCATCTTCTCCCTAATTGTCATCTCTGATTGTTTTCTGACAACCTTTTCCTTATCTTTCTTTCTCATCAACATCTCATTATACCTTGGGACATCTTCTTCTCTTCTTCTCTTTCTCTCTCTTTTTTTTTTCATTTTTTGGGAATGCCATTGGTGTCTCTCACACCTTAAGACCAATTGTTCACTTATTTTCTCTATCATTGGCATATCCATATGTCTTAGGACATCTTCATCCTTATCTTTATCTGTTATGACATCTCTTCACGCCTTAGGACATCTTTTATTTTTTAAGACTGTCATTGGCATCTCTTTATGCATCAAGACTAGTTGTTCACTATTATTCTCTCTTATTGGCACCTCTTTATGCCTTGAGTATTCTTTTCTTTCATACCATTACACTAAAATTTCAATAACTATTCACACACAAAACAAAAAGTTATTAATATGAACTAACCCAACAAGTTATGTACTCATTATGTTTGCATCTACCGCCTACCACAAAGCCTTTTGCTCTTTCCTCGTCGATTCCCAGCCATCATAAAATTTATTTAGGTGATCATCATTGTAATCAACCCTCCACATCTAAGATAATCAAACATATTAATCAATTAAACAATTGATTAAAATGTTACCATAAATTTTCTAACAACATTACCTTTAGTTTCTCGTCCTCCTATTCTAAAACCTTATCAACATCCAACACTTTAATGATTGAGTGGTCAATGATCCACAATAACATCAAGTCGTATCTTTTTCATATAGAGATGAAGAAAAAGATGGTTGCATCAACAATTGGACATTTTCTGCAACCTATCTATTATCATCCTCCTCATCCTTTATGTTGTAATCTATATATGATAGATCTAGATAGTCACTTAAAATGTGATTATGGATGACCCATTTGGGTTTTGATCAAAGTCTTATAAGACTTAAACTAGGTAAAGAGCTCATACCTCAAAATCTCCACGTCAATTGGAGTCTAGATTCATCATTCACACCATTACAAGAGACCAAAAGAGAAAGATGATAGTTATGGGCAACGCAATAATTGACCCAATGTCAATCATATGATGACATTGACTTGATATTGGACTAAGTCAAGCTTGGACCCCAAGCTAGGCACAAAGTCTAATCGAACTTGGGTGACTCGAAGTCAATCTAGCCTGACCTAAGCTCAATTAAAATTTTTAATCTAAAATGTCAAAATGATGTTATTTTATTTGATATTTTCAGACTTTGGACCAAACTGGGTTGGGGTGTTAAAGTCAGCCCGAAACTAGAAAATTAAACAAATATGAACATGTCCTCAATTCGAGTTAAATCTGTTGACTTTAAGTTGGGATGGATTGGGACAAGCTAGTTCAGGCAAAACTTGTCATTCTTAATGATGTCCAATTATCACACTTATGGTTAAGTTGGAGATAATAATTTTTTGAGGAAAAAAGAGAGAGAGAGAGAAGTGTGCTTTTGACATATGGAAAATAAAAGACGATGTAAAGATGTGTAATTGTAGATACTTGTTCATGTTAGGTCCCGTTTTCTTATATTAATTAACCATACGTGCATTTGACATCATCAAATAG
The DNA here is from genome assembly GCA_027568915.1 of Erythroxylum roraimae. Lineage (NCBI taxonomy): Eukaryota > Viridiplantae > Streptophyta > Magnoliopsida > Malpighiales > Erythroxylaceae > Erythroxylum > Erythroxylum roraimae. Next base: position 18,782,977 of record JAOSBL010000001.1, on the reverse strand, counting down.
AATGACCAAGAAATAAAATATTAATGCAAGGAAATTTAGTATCGCATTTTTTTATGACAAATAATGTTTAAGAGAAGTAAAATTAAACATTCTTGTAAATAATTTTTCGTAATGATGGGTAAGAAAAGACGAGCATATCAAATTATGATTTGGTAACTAGACTCAATAGCATTAGTGTTAGTAATTAATTACAAGCAATTAAGTAATTGGTCATTGATAAAACAAGAATTATGAACTCCAACGGTCTTATGATCTCACAAACTTGAGGTGAGATCAACTATTTTATGGGATTTCCCTTCTTTTATTCTGTTTTATCGAATAAGTAATTGACACAATGTTTTAACAAATGATTTAAGAGAATACGGTAGGTTGAAATTAAAGAAAAAAACTACTTTAGTATATAAGAATACTCTAAAACTTGTGCTTTCAACTCAATTAGTTTTCAAGTTCAATTTGTCACACATGTTTTTTTTCTCTATTATGTTAATTGAAAACTAATTTAAGTTCAATTGGTTATACATGTTTTTTATTATGTTAATTAAGTTTTTATTGTATTATTTGATTAAAATATTACTAGACAATTTCAACTGGTAAGTATATTTTAAGGGGAAAAAAAGAGTGGTAAAATATATTTAAAATTATATTTTTTGATATCAATTATATATGGTATATCTTTGTACCGATTGCAACATAACAGCATTATGACTCAAGAACTTAATTTCATATTTTGAAAATAAAAATTCAACATTAGAACTTACAATTAACAAAAATAACACATGATTTTTTCTTTTAAGCACTTGCAAATTCATAAATGTTAGTTATTAATCAAAGCGTTAATAGAGTTTCCTATTTTTTCAACTTACCAAAGTTGATGAAAAAAGAAATTGAGATTCAAAACTAAGGTTTACTTTTGGCACGTTGCATATTTATTTTCCAGTCACTGAAAATATGAATAAATGAATTGTGCAAATGAACTCATTCCAACTAAGAACTTCTTCAATTATGATTGTGTTAACATGCTTTCAGTTAATGAGATTAGACAAAGCTAACTAATAAGTTAGCTAATGAATCTACACCTAACCATGTATTTATACCATAGTTTTGCGATATATAACTATAAGATTGCACATTAAGACATGCAAGTAAAAGAAACTATATATTTCATGGTGCAGTCAACTTCACTTTTAAGTCGCGAAAATTATATATGAAGATCGGAGCTGGCATGCATGCAAATATAATCATACATTCATATAAGTAATTCTCCAAAGCCATAGGGAATCATAGTTTAATCGCAGGTTGTTTAATACCTTAAATGGTAAAACGTAATGAATTCTAGTCTGAGGGTACTATTAATGGTGAAGAAACAGAATGATCCGAAGAATGATAACAAGTTAGTATTACCATTAGATTAAGATGATAAATAATGCATGCATCAATCTATATGGAAAGAAAGAAAAAATAAAGATGCTACCTTGTACTGTAAAACTTAATTAATGCTTCCGCTTAAAAGTAAATATCAACATTACATAAAAACTTCTACACTACGTATGTTTTGTGTATATATGCTACTGATCATCGTCAAAGGACGTCTACTTAAATAAACTGTAATCCCATGCCAATATTCCAGCTCTATAGGACTAGCAATGGATGTCTAACCTTAGATGGTAACATACTATTGCATATATATATGCAAGTCAAGTTCATTTTGCTATCAACAACTTAAAGAGACCTAAGGGTTACGAAGAGTTAATGTTGCCAACTGATGATAGAAACTCAATGAAGGGAAATGCTGCTTTGCTCGGTTGTCCCATGGCTTTCTGGTCTACCTCCTCATCTTCTCTTCTCGCTGTGTCTATCACTTCGCTTTTGCTTGAATCGGCATTTAGTCGAAGAAAATCATAGAACTCTATTGGCTTATTTTTATCTGCAACAAACATATATACGCATAAATACCAACTTTATTCATGAAAGTTAATTATAATAAGATTATCTTTTGACATGTTCTCTCCAAAATTATTTAGTTTTGAATTAAGTATTGTAAACTTTGTAATTGCTATAAGATAAACAAAAAATGTATTTTATATAAATTAATATTTTAGTTAGGATGACATTTACATGTTTTTTTAATCTAGGCAATTACTAGTACAAAGATTTTGGAATGGAATGAACACAAAGGAACATATTCTCCAAGAGAATTGGGGTAAGCTGGCCCATTGATGATGAAGTGAACGAAAATATGAACCTTACTTAGTTCTTGTTATGTCATAATTTCTATATGGAAAAAATCAAATAACTTATGAGTTAACTGAAGCATGAAAGTATACAAAGTACCTTCACAATGACTTGGTCTAACGTGAGAGAAAGGGTTCTGATTACACAACAACAATCTCTCACGGTACTTCTCAAGAAACGAAGAGAAGTTCATTGTGGTCTGGCCAATCATCATGGGCACATCTTGTAGCTTTGAAGGTGACGAGGGACACGTGTTTTGATTATTCATTGTTAAGTTCATTTCACGAGCAAGTGTCTTGCCATGAAGTCTGGATCCTTCCCTGCATCTTCTTGCCATAATAACATGCCAATGGTTCTTCACAGCATTATCAGTTCTACCAGGGAAAAGCCTTGCTATAACAGCCCATCTATTCCCATGAATGCTGTGAGCAGCAAGAAGCCTCTCTTCTTCTTCTTTGGTAAATGGACTTCGATTGATTCTTGGATCCAGCTGATTAAACCACCTCAACCTACAGCTCTTCCCTGTCATCATCATTTACAATAACTTTGACAGTTGCCCAAGTTTTGGTTACAGACATCGTCACAAGTAGGTATTAACACTATTACTTGTTGTTAGTTATCGTTTTCTGTTTTCTGTTTTTTCTTTTTCCCTTTTCTATGACGTTTGATTTAAACCATCGGTTTTTGGTTATTATCATTACCCGTCAAGTGAAACCTAACCCTACCTTTATACTTTCACAGATGCAGATTATATGATCATGCATGGTGAGGTTGATAATCATGTAGAAGCTTTTGTTTCAGATATTATCATCGTATCACCTGATCTTCCTCCAAGCTTTTCGGCTATGGCATTCCAGTTATGAGGTCCATAGCGTTCCACCAACTCCTTCAGCTTCTCATCTTCAGCTGGCCTCCAGTGGCCTCTGGTACACATTTGATCTCTTAACAGAAGTGGGGATTCAACACCAAACCCTGACAGTAAATGGAAAACCCTAGTACATCTATCTCTTTGTAGCTATACCTAATGAAAATCAGAGAAAAAAAGGAAAAACAAGAGAGAGAAAGAGAAAGGTGGGATCAGATGGTCAGATACGGGTTGATTATGTCCATAAATAACAAAGAAACATGGGATGTATGCAGGAAATCAAAGACATGAACTGTACGTAAGGAGAGAAATTAAGCAGGCTGAGACTAATAATAATAAGAAAAAGAACAAGGGGAAGATAAGCATATATAAGAGAGAGCAAGAGATTAAAGTAAGTGATGATTTCCGTTAGAGAGTTGGGGAACTACATGGAGGGTTTGGGCAGACCTCTACCAGCAGATTGATGCAACGTCTTGGCTAACAAATCCCTTCATAAGTAACCCCTTTTCTAACTTTCCCTTTTATATATATGTCTCTCTCATTCTCATCTTTCTCTGTACTATTATATACCCTACTTGACGAGAGAAAAAAAGGGTTGCTTGGTGGGGTGATTTTGGTTGTCCTTTCAACGTCTTCCCAAGTTTCTAACCTACAACCTCTACTACAAACCCAACTTATTTTATTGTGTGAGAAATCAAATCATCACTCTTATCTTTGTGTAGATTACCAACAACATATTAATAGTTCATTTCTTATAACCAGTCAATTCTCTCATAACCTTTATACCATTTCTTTTTGTATTTAAAATATGGAAATCGTTAATGATTTGAGAAGGTTTATCTGAAGATGGCTTATAAAAGGAGGAAACGAATTATTTCAGGTTTTGAATTCCAGAGTTTGGTAAACTTGATATTAGACTTCTTATGCTGCTTTATACATACGTACGTATGCTGTGGTTTTTAGGTTTTGATGACCAACTTTCAGACCTAACTAACAGTATTAACGTGCAACTTCCGAACTGCACGTGTAGACTCTTCTCCATCTGCCTAACTGTTTCCTTTTCGGTCTAAACATGTAGGCCTCCCATACAGTCTGCTGCAGCTGTTATTACAGAACCATTTTTGCCAATGCCATGCAAGCCTAATAAATACCATTTCAAACTCACTATTCCGAAAGCTTTTGAGTATAAATTCAGGAGAATCAGTAACTTAATTTGGGTCAGACCCAATTTTTTAATATTTTAATTAATTCACTACAAGATCAAATTACCTTCTTTAATAATATACTTATCGTTCTTCTAACTTCAGAAATAATTTAATCTTTTGATAAACTTATTCAGATATTTTATATCGAAAAAAGAAAATTAACTCTAACCATGCATATTAGTTGGTTAATAACTCTTTTGTTATATAAATTAAATCATTATTACGGGTTTAAAATTTGATTATCCCATGAGTTTGTTGTGGAATCAATGATGCTTCTGAACCCTCTCGTGCAAGGCCTCCCGCACATTTGTTGTCTCCTTGAGCAAACTATTGTTGGCTGTAGACAATACAATCATTTCAAGATGAACGTGTCCAAAGCCATTAATAGCAGAAAGTAACATACAACGAATAACAATATGCAACGCTTTACATGGAAGTATGTGCATGTGTAATTAGGAGTGTCACCACACGAGTGTGATATGTATGGTCTTCCAGTTAGGTGGCCCTCCAATGTATGGTAATTGGATAGTAGCTCCTATCAAATCAGAATTTGTCCTTTCCTATGAAATTCTAAAAAGATGTACCAATTTTTGAAAAAGAAAAGAAAAAGATAGATCTTCATACATATGTTAGTTATAATAATGTTCACTAATTCACAAAGATACACACCAACTGAAATGTAAATCTTGCTAACCCAAATTGATAATGTCTTCATGACATAATTCATATTGTAGTTTTATGAACAAACTAACAAAAGATGGTTAATTTAGAACTTTTGTATATATAGAAACAAAATAAATTTGGCACTTGAAAGTCAAAATTGATTTTCCTAGCATTTTACTGTTCCTTTTCATGACTAAGATAACGGAAAAGCTGAAGTTTTTCCTTAACCTTTGGGGATCTCAATTGCAAAATGACAACCTTTGAAATCGTTAGACAGATTGTCTAAAGTTTAAGGATAAAAGACCCTCGACAAACGTTATCTTGAGAGTTCTGTTAATATGTTCACATACAATAGAAGGTTGAAAAGAGTCTTATTGCCTGACCTGTTGCCTACCGATGTTTTAAGTAGGAGAAATTGCTTTATAGAAAAGTGAGGTAAAGTCATTTCCCATCTCACACCTTCCCTACCATACTTCCTTCAAGGAAACCACTGCTCAAGGGATTTGTGACTGTAACTGCTAACTCCCAACTGGTTCCTTCAACCACATTACATAAACATTCTTGCATATCTATTTTTAACTTAAATTTACCAACATAAAAAATAATAACGAAAGAAGTACTTCATACTATCTTTCAAACTGTCATACGAATTAGAACTCAAGTCTTACATGTTGGGGGTATGTGGAAATTTGCATCACAACGCTTATTAAGAATTTTATAAATTTCAGAAATAAAGATTATTAAGAATTTAGTTCTTCAGCATGCTTTTATCTTATAGTAAAGTAACTTTTCTATGTGAAACTAAATTCTTAGCCGTGAGTCTAAATTGATTATTAATTTATCAAGTTCAACAATACAAAAGTATTAAGAATGATGCTAATCTTCAACTACTTCAGTTGTAAGAAATCCACGCCATCCTGATTATGTATTGTAATCATAAACGTTGACGATCCAAGTTAAGCTGCCACGAACACGCAGACATACAAGTACACTTAGACCGCTAACCTGTTTTTACCTACTCTAGCCATCAAAACTCTTTCTAATTTCCAACTGTTGGTTCTTTTGGTTCTAATAATTTCCAAAAGTTAGTTTTCTGGTTCTAGAATGAGAAAGCTTCCTGATTTCGTTTTCTTCTTCTTCTTTTTTTTTTTTCCCTTTCTGCTTCTCCTCTAATATTGGCCTAAACGTTTCAAATTGTTTTGGCTTACACCTTATTATCAACAAGCAGGAATAAGGTTACGTATTATCAGACCTTTTCAAATTCCGCTTTATTGCGGGACTTCGGACTGAGTGTGATGATGATGAAGGAAATTATTTTTCCGAAACTTTAAAATACTAAAGATAGAGAATATTGTTGTATACACAGTGTTGTATTTGTTTCGTATTATATTCTTGAGGCGAATAAGGAATGTCAATCTTTATAAGAATTGATCTCACATTAAGGCTACAAATGATAAGTTGATATTGGAATATTAGTCAGTGCAAGCAGCTTGATTAACTTGTTTTTATCCCACGGAGATCATATTTCTTCCTCTGTTCAACAGTTGGCCACCAAATTAACTAGATCAGAGACAACAATTTTACCTTTTATTTAGTCCTGTGTCCCTATGTACACTCCACCCGCGTCTTGTTAAGGTTGACGATATACTATAATTAAGTTTGACACACGGAGAATGTTGTTACGAACATATGATTGGCGGAAAGCCTAATATACCTACCTGAAGCAGCAGGTCAGCAATCTCATTACCTAAGATGTTGTCGTTATTCTTTTTATGCAAGATTGTATTTGTATAAATTAGGAAAAACAATTGTATGATCTTCAAATTCCGTTTGGATCCCCCCTCGTCACCTAATGAGAACAAAAGGGTTACCGGGGCCACAAGTTACCTCAACTTCTCAACTATCGAAATACTCCCATACCCAACTTTTCATGGGTCTCTTTCGTTTGCTTAACTTGAACAGCATATGAAGACCCACCAGCTTCCACACCCATTTTCCACATTCCTCAACATCTCCATATCAACTAATGGTTGTTTACTTCTAATCCCTTGGCTTATATGTCACAAATCAAATGGAACTGTATCAAATTTAGATAGTGGGGTATAGATGAAACTATAGTCTATATACCTGAGGTTTATTAGAGCGGTACAAATTATGCAAGTCAGGCGTTCCAATTGCACAAGTGTACGTAGAAATGAAGCAATTACCCCCATTGAACCCCCTTAAATCTGTTTCGGCTATAAGGTACGTTGATTCATAAACACACTTGGAAGTTCAAATTGCTCAGAGCAGGAAGCACCAAGTACTGGTTTGTGTTGAAAAGCCACTATCCCGATTTGATTATTTCGCAAGTTTCCTTTCACTTCCTGAACTTGTTGGCCTTCATGCTGCCATTCAGCACATTAACCATGAGGTCTGTTAAGAGTAACTAATACTACCAAAGTTGCATTTTTTAATGTTTTCTTTACAAGAAAAAAAACAAGGGCAGAAGTTTTCCTTACGAAAAGAATATCAAATTGAAGCATGCTAGGACTAGTAGGGATATATGTCAATAGACTACGCTGGGCCGGGTCGCTCTTAGCCCGGCCCGGCCCTACTACGGGCTAGGTGGCTTGTGGCCACGAGCAGGCGGCAAGCCGGATATTTTTAAAATAAAAATGTAAAAAGCAACATTATTTTTTAAGTACGGACTAGCCACGGGTCGACCCACACTTGGCTCGTGACTTGGTCAACTCAGGCCAAAATTAGTCCGGGCCTGACCGGGCTAAAATTGACATTCCTAAATATTGACATTTTTCAATGTCTGATGATAAAACTCATTAAGTTGTAATTGTATTTACTAAAGCTCAAACTAATAGAATATATCTATCCCAATCAGGAGACAAACAATGAAACCTGGAAAGAAGTTTATACGAGTTATGGTTATGGATTACGATGTGTACAAGCCACTCCTGTAAGTAACAATATAACAATATAACAATATGAGACATGATAGTGATAGTAAGAAGGCCTCACCAAAATCAAGAAAGCTGCAATTTATATTTTCAAATGAAGCGTTAGGGTTGAAATTGAACTAAGTTGTGGCAAGGTCACGAACTGCTTGGTCTTAACAATCTCAAAATGAAGAAACTAGAAGCAGAGGACTGATTGTGGATGTTTAGAGAAAAGTCGTCTAGCCTTTTAATATTCATAAGAAACACTTGATAACTAAGGTAATGCCTGAAGCCCTTTAAATTTGCTTAATATTCAAAGAATGAAGTGATACAAAGCAAGAATTCGCATTTAAAGCTCCTGTTTTCAAACTAAGGAATGGCTCTTGACACACTTGAGATGAAGATTGAAAATTTCCCTTACTCTTCTTCCACCTCTAGGCCTGGTATATACTCCAAACTGACGTCAAAAATAACAGGACTATTTGGAGCTACCCTTGGCCTTCCTGGGGCTGAAGACAGACCTTTCGGAAATGCCAACTGGTGACAACAAAATATGGATGCAATCAGGGGTTACATTTTGCAAGTTCCTTTGGATAGACAATACTGTCCACGGTTAAAGAAGACAAGCCTCCATGTGCAGTCAGCAACTAAACTGGTAAACATTATTACAATGGTTCACTGTACTAGACAATATTACCCAGAAGCCACATGGAGACCGAGATGTTGGACCAGTGAGTAAAATAGACATTCCAAATAACAGAGTTAGAGTAACATATGATCATGTCTTCTATCCTAAACTTTAGTAGGTTTGTAGATGAATTACCTCTCCTGGAATGTAAAGCCGGCGCTTGCCTCCAACTTTCATGCTTAGAAGGCCTTCATCAAGTCCCTTGATCACCTATTCTAGTCATTCAAATAGGAAATTAGAAAACTACCAATATAAAAGAGGACAGCTATCTTTCTCCATTGCCATAAGAATGACAGGACCGAGTTACCATTGAGTTAGCGCTATAAACTCCTTGGAAAACATCTATAACATCCTTGTGCAGAAAGGACCTATGTTCTGTTTATTAACATAAATTTGCTACATGTCCTTAGCCAAAAGTAAATAGTTCAATAAGTAAATGAAAGGAATAAATGCCAATCAATCGACCAAGTGAGGAGTATGTCATTCAGACTCATATGGCAGGCTAATGTAATTGTGAGATATGACCCACATGGCAAGTAAGATTCACAGGAAGTCAGTAACTATAAGTAATGAATTTTCACATAAGTCATTTTACACTATTTTGACAAGAAAAATTCATCTGGAGCTTACCTGACCAGATCCAACACGAAAAATATAAATCTGCCTTTTCTCCAGCGAACTGAGAAAGTAGTAACAAAAAGTTACTAATTGCTATCCAAGTAGCCAATATCTTAAGCCATAATTACCAGGTTTCTGATAGCATCCTGGAACCTTATCTCCACCGATATCCCCATCACCCGTTCCCCCTCTCACCTATTGCCTCACCTCTCTTCATCAATTTTTTTAACCATGAAAAAAAGAAGTTGAACTATTATTCCACCATACATCATTTTACATTTCAAATTGCAAGTTAATACAGAATTTGACATTGCACCAAGATTTATGTGTAAAATGCTTCAGGATGTCCTACTAGCAACAAAGTCATTATCAAATTTAACTGCCAAACGGTTATCTCATCAGAACCTACTTATGAAGGCCAATGATTTACCTGTCAAATATTTGTCCAGATGGAACCATGGCAACATAATTAGCAGCCACCTGTCACTATGCATTATAGTCGAATGAGAAATAGTCCAAGAGAAGAAGAACAAAACACCTTCATGTATACTTGGATCAAATCATAGAAGATTGAGGAGTTTACGCACCTGAAATCCAACCGGGGGGCTAGGGCCTATACCAACTTTAATATCCTTGTACTGCAATCCAGTCTCTGTAGTTACCATTGGTACCTTCATTGAAGAAGATACAGGCTTAGTTCAATTATCAAGAATATGTTCTTCACAACATTACTACTAAGAATCGACCTGAAGTATAATATAGAAAAACAGATTACATTCCAAGATTAAGGGGGGCAACTGAATCTCACCATACATTTTCAAGCTCCTTCTCGCAAGTCTCATCACACAGCTTTGGCTTTTCTTCTGGAGGTAAACCGGCTCCTCTAGCATCCAAAGTTTGCATCAGGAGGCTTGAAAATCCGAGAGCTAGCCCAACCATATCCCTTCGCTTAATAAAACCTTTATCATCCTTGTGCTCCCTTGTGCTTGCAGGTCTAACTCTAAGATCCATGTTAGAGCATTGTAAGACCAAACCATTAACCTTTTCTGTGGAAATAACACGACGATTGGCAGACAGGATTTTAGGAGAAGCTGAACCTACCAGAGCATGGGAAAAGGTTAGACAAGAAACGTGGGTTGTTTATCAAATGCTTCGACGGTGGTACAAACCAAAAGAGAAATTTGACTCTTTTGCTCAGAAGTTATTAAACAAATGGATATAATTAGTTCTAGCAGGAGCAAAAACGGTAAACAATAAGTATCAGATTCCATAACAGGACGCATCAAGAAGCTATCGAGTACATTTCATTTGTATTCTCTGGAAGGAAAAAAAGAAAATCTGCAGAATAGCTTAACGAAACCATACAATAACCAGAAAATTTCAGACTCGTAATGGTTTTTAAAAAAGTAAAACAGAGAAAAAAAAAAGAACAAAGAAAACCCATCTGGTAATGCAGTAAGCAGAGTTAGATGAATAATCAGAAAGGGAATTAGACAGAGAGCGAAAGTGCGTACAAAGTGGTGGTACAAGCAGAGAAGAAGAAGAAGCCATTTTTGAGCCACTTGGGAGGTTGATTAAGTGTCTTTAACGATAGGGAGTGGATAACGAAATCTTGCTGTTGGTTGTACAACTGTGGCCGACACGCTGGTGACACGTCATCAGCCTCATGAAGAGAGAATTTTCGAATTCTCTTCACTTTTTTCTTTTTTGTCATTTCGGAGAGGCCCTTGAATCTGGATATTGTACCAGGTAGTGACGGTGTCTAGCTCATCAGCAGCGTTCCCGTCTCTCCTCCTTGGGCTTTGTCGTCCACCTCTGCCAATCATGGTATCCTAACTTGAGTTTCGAGATGTTGATAATGTTGGAAATTCCAATAATGGTCAGATGTTGCGTGAAATTGAGGCTATAAGCAAAAGCCCCTTTACTTGGATCATGGTGAGAGGCCCAGGATGCAAGAATCAATACCAAATTCTAACCTAATTCACATATTAGCCGTCAGAAGTACAATATTTGCTTCTTTCTTCAAGTTTTCATGATTTAAGTACGTCTGTCTTGAAGGGTTTTCAGGGAGTTTGGGAGAAATTAAACCTATCTAAATGAGCTTATATATAACAAGAATATCATATCTCCACCTAAAATCTTAAAACATTAAATTATAAATCTTAATTTTGCATATAGTTCGCTTTATTTATATGTCTGATGGATGGCTCTAATTGTGAATTTCCAGCCTATCTATCTTAAGATAAAGGATGAGGTTATGAAAACTTGCCCATCAAGGACTGTCAATGGAAATGTTGAGTTTGATGAGACTCAAATGCAGAAATGTTGTGTATACGGCAACATAAATGGTCCTAAATTGGCAAACTACAAAGTTAAGCTGCAACTGATTTATGCTTCAATAATTGGGGCTTCAGACCTGGTTGGTCTCCAGAATTTCCAAAGAAACTCACCAATCGCAGACAAGGGAGTAGCAGCAAAAGAGTTGGAATTAGTTAGAGGAATTGAAGATGACTGAGGTAAAGAGTTAGACATCAACTATGAAACTTTGGATTTTGCAGAGGAAGACAACAACATCGAAGAAGGAGAGAGGGGGACGGTTGTGATGGGCTGGAGGAAGTTAATCAACTTAGAGAATTTAAGATAATTATGGATTTTTTTTTCTTTAGTTTAAAAAGATTGTTAAGATATATGTTATGATATCTTATAAATTAATTTGGAGCATTATTTGTAATTGAACATATTTAGAAGTTTACCTTGATTGGGACTTTTGAAAATAAAATTACATGAAGGATAAAATCTTAGTGAAAATAGGACCTATTATGTGGGATAAAATCATCATATCTAAATAAAGATAGTGTAAAAATTTTTGATAATTTTTTTAGCTATCTTTGTAAGCCTATTTTGGAAATAATGACTATCTAAGCTAGCTTGATTTTTGGAGATATCATTGCCTATTTTGCAGCTATAGTTTTGCTGTATTTTACGTTATTTTTGGGGCTGAAGTGTTGTGGTTTTTTGGTGAATTAATGACTAGTAAACTGGAATTTTAGGGCTATCTTGGATATTATTTTTCAGCTGATTTCATGTGATCATCATCCAACTTTGCAGCTGCGTCTTTTTTGCTTTTTGGAAAGATTATTGTTGGGTTTTTATGTTGTTGATATTGTGATTTCAGTAGCTACGTATTCTCCAGTTTTTGAACAACAGTTAAGGGTTGTCTTGGTGGTTGAGTGTGTGAATTTGGCAACTGCTTTTTTTTTGTTTTAAACGACTATTAAGAGTAATTTTTGCAAGCTAATTTTCAAGGAATTCTTCAGATTGGGGGAGCTGCATTTTCTGTTTATTGTGAGGGATTTTTTTGGGTTGTCGATGATAGTGGTTTTCATGCAAAAACTTCCAACAGCCTTGGTGTTTTTGCAAGTCTTCGTGTATGACATTTCAGTGATGAAACATTTGTTGATTTGAGACGTTTTGTGGCTGCTGTGCGTGGGATGTTCTAATGGCGATAATAAAGCTTCACAACAGATTATTTTGATGGACAACTTCTCATTCTTTCATTGACGAAGTTACATTGTTAGGGATGTTGTTTTCTTTCTCAAGTGACTTTGTTTATGTTCGTGGTTATTTCAATCACTTGAGTTATTTTATTTTCATCCTTTATTATCAAATACTGTTGAGATTATTACGAGGCAGTCATATTATTGAGTGTGATTTACTTTCACAGGTAGTGAGGACGAGGGATAGTGTCAAGAATAGGGTGAGTCAACTCTGTAATGCCTTGAATAAAACTCTTGTTGTATCATAAGTGAAAGTTGTTTAAATTAGGTGAGGGTCCTGCAGACGTAAGCAAAGTGTGCCGAACTGCGTTATCAAATCTAGGATGTTGATTTCTTTATTTTGTATTTAATTTTTCTATATTTGATTGTGCTAGGATCAACCGCAGCCAAATCAGAAATTTTACAAAATTACATCCTTTTGAATTTTCAATTGGTATCAGAGTAGGTCACCGAATCAGAACTTGGTACGTTAATTGGTGCAGATCCGTGTTTCGCAATTATCGCTATAAGAGAAGGGACATCAATTCTCAGGTTATCGTTGTTAGATGGTTCAAATTATCCAGCTTGAAATTCAATGATGAAAGTATTCATTCAAGCACAAGAAACTATGACATGGAATTCAGTGTTCAATAGCTGGACGCATCTGATGACAATTGATGAAAAGAAAAAAGTGATACTTAAAGATCCATCTGAATGGAAAAGAGCTGAAGAAGAGGAAGCGCTTGACAATTCCCCTACATTACATGCAATCTTCAGTGTTGTCGATGAAGGATGTTTTAGTATGATTTCATCCTGTGAATCGGTAAAAGAAGTGTGGGACACTTTGCAAACTATACATGAGGGATTGAAATCTGTAATAGCTTAGAAACTTCAAATGTTGGCTGCTAGATTTGAAGAGCTTAAGATGGATGACAGGAATACTATTGGAGACTTCCATGAGAGGTTGTGTGACATAGCCAATCAAGCATATCAACGTGGGAAGAAGTATTCGAATTTGAAACCTATCAAGAAAACTTTCAGATTCACTTCCTCTAAGATTCATACCGAAAATTGAAACTATTGAAGAAGCCTATGATATCACTGAATTGTCTTTAGATAAGGTAATTGTGGTTCTTACCAACTTTGAGATGAATTTGATGAGGGATAAACGAGAGAAGAGCAAAGGATTGGCATTCCAAGCCGAGATTAGTAAAACCGTGAATGACTTAGAAGATGAATCTGACAAGGATGAGGATCTAGTATTATTGACAAGAAATTTCAGTAAGTGGTTGAAGAAAGTGAAAAAGGACAGACTCGAGTTTAAGCAAAACAGTGGAAGTTCATCGAACAACAACTTCAAACAACAATCTAAAACTCAAAAGGGTAAAAAAAAAGTGAAGAAAATTCAATGTCATGAATGTCAAAGATTCGGACATGTGTAAGCGAAATGTGCTAACACCTTGAAAAAGAAAAATGAGAAGTCTTATACAAGCACTTGGAGTGAGAATGAATCTGAAAGTGAGTATGATAGTGAAGAGAAATTTGTAAGTAACGCTGCATTGATTGCTTTATATAGAAAAAGTCCAGTTGCCAGTTTAACAGAAACTAAAAAGGAAGAAACTGATGATGAAATAGCTCAAATTTCTGGGAAAAACACAGATGGATCAGATCAAAGTTCAATTTCAGATTATGAAAGTGATTCAGATTATAAGAGGGAGGATATTTGCAAAGCTTATGAGTTAATGTATGATAAATGGGTCTAAACATGTAAGAAAAATTAGAAGTTGAAGGAGGAAAACTTTACCATAAAGAACACCATTCAAAACCTTAAGAAGAGGTTGTTATCTACAATAAATGAGCTTAATGAAACAAAGTTGAAGTTGGGCAGTACGAAAAAGGGAATAAAAATGTTAAATGGAGGTACCAAAAAGTTAGAAAAGTTGTTGGAAAGTGGTAAGATTAAAGGAGACCTTCAAGGCATTGGTTATAAAGGTGACTGTTCTAGGTCAAATGATGAGAAACATGGTGCAACCAAATCTGTCCAAGGAGAAATCTCAAGGAAGAACGGAAAGTTCATACCTACATGTCACTTTTGTGGGGTAATCGGGCATATAAGACCGAATTGTTACAAGTTGTTACAAATGATATTTCAAAAGGGTCAAAACCGAAAATATAGTCACTCCCCACTAAATTTCCAGAAGTAGCCCATGTTACCAAAACATACTTGGGTTCAATTATAAGCACAAAGACGTAGTGAAGGAAAAATAAGAAATTGTCTAGATTCACATTTAGTTGCTACTATTGAAGAAACTGTTCAGATAGGCAATAAGTCAATTGTTTCAAAAGAATAAATCAACTAGACAGTTGATCACAGAGGTAATGTGAGGAAGAATAAGACCAGGTTTGAATTTTTTCGAGAGGCACAAGGATTGTGTGCTTTAAATTTTTTTAAGTATATTTTTATGATGTTTCCTAAAAAAGGACGTTTAAAGGAGTTCACATCTAAACTTTTTGAGTTTTTAATTTATGAGTTTTCTAAGGTTTAGGTGATTGGTGTTTGTTTAGCTTTCCCTTACTTGTTGAATAGTATATTTGATGTGAGAATGAAGCTTTGCTTGATGATTTGAAAATTTTTCTTCTGGATTTTGATTTATGGAGTTATGACGAAAAAAGTTGATGCTTGGTTGGAGAACTATAGGAAGATTAAGATTTTATATGACTTGAGTTTTTCAAGTTCTATCTTCGTCTATCTTTATATTGTAGGGGGTATGAGTTTGGACAATATACTTTCACATGGTTTATGTGAGGGGGAGATCGATTAAGTTTGATTATGATTCGTTGAATGCATTTTCTTATGAATTTAATCCGTCTTATGCGAATGGCTTTGTTGTGAGTAATAATATGTTGGCTAGTGTTTTGACTAGTGGTAAATTGTTATCTTGGAATGCTTATGATTCTTTCGCTGCACCTACGTATTGTTTTGGTGATTGTTTCATTCATAAGGAGATTTTATGGTATATGCGTGACTATTAGTATTGCTTTTTGGTATCTTTTTATCCCAATAAGGAAAAATTCGGATGATTGGATAATTGTTCATATGAGATTATTGTTTCTTTAATATTTCTTGAACTTGACGAACTTAATGTTATGTGAATTTGAATGTTATTTGGAAGTTATTTGGAACTCGATGTTCGATTAAGGGGGAGTTCTTATATGTTATGTGGACTTGATGTTTTGTGTCCAATTATCTACTTAAGAGAGAGTTTCGATATGTGACAAATAATGTCATAAAGAGGGAGATTGTTAAGATATATGTTATGATATCTTACAAATTAATTTTGAGCATTATTTGTAATTGGACATATTTGGATATATTTGAAAGTTTACCTTGATTGGGACTCTTGAAGATAAAATCACATGAAGGATAAAATCCTAGTGAAGATAAGATTCATTATTTGGGATAAAATCATCATATCTAAATAAAGATAGTGTTGGTAATTTTTGTAGCTATCTTTGGAAGCCTATTTTAGGGATAAAGACTATCTAAGGTAGCTTGATTTTTGGAGATATCATTGACTATTTTGTGGTTGTAGTTTTGCTGTATTTTACGTGATTTTTGGGCTAATGTGTTGTGATTTTTGGGTGAATTAATGACAGGTAGTGTGATACAAGAAGTCATGGCAATGGAGATCACTGTGCCACATGCCAAGACAAGATTACTTTGCCAAGTGGTCTAATTACAACGCAACAAGCGTCAAGGCTTAAACAAGCAATGCAAGCTTTTGTTCAAGCCCAAAATCACAAGTCAAGTACACGAGGAGGCCGAAACGTCTATAGAACACCAAGGCACGCCCAAGCTTGTGACTTTATTAGAGAAGGCATTGGAAGATGCTAGCACTTAGCCATTTAGACCCATTTTTGATAATTTGGGCTTGTTATTTATTTTCTCTTATTTTAGGCCAAAGTCGTTATTTATGGACTTATTTATTTGTTTTAATGTGTTTAGCCCATTCCTAAAAGGACTTGGATCAGATTAGGTTCAATGGGCTAGATACTCCTAGATTTGTTAGGATTAGCCTAGTTTTCATTCAATGGGCTTGC
>JAOSBL010000001.1:18724931-18751356 GCA_027568915.1 Erythroxylum roraimae | reverse complement strand
TTTTCATCCTTAGAGTGTTGAAAACCATCTGTAAACAATTATAAAGCAATTCCATTAAATTCGGATAATAATTTCAATACCATAACAATAATTACGTCCAAAATATGTGCAATTAAATTGACTTATCAGGCTGAAAGATGTTCTTCACCTACTTATTAGTGAGAATCAAGATGCATTTATGAGCAGTAGATATATTAGGGATAATATCCTTATATTGTAGGAGTTTTTGAAGGGGTATACTTGAATAAGAAGCCCTCAAAACTGCATTATAAAAGTGGATCTACAAAAAGCTTTTTATAGTGTTAACTGGAGATTTCTGTTACAGACTATAGAGATTATGAAATTTCCCCATAAGTTTATCAAATAGATTCAAGAATGCATTACCACTGCCTCAAATAGGATATTGATTAATGGAAGCCCCACAGAGATGTTTAAAGGCAAAAAAGGACTTAGGTAAGGGGATCCTCTTTCCTCTTACCTATTCCGTATTTGCATGGAGGTTCTCACCCTTACGCTGAAACACAACACTTCAACTGACTCCAAGTTCAAATATCATTCTAAATGTAAGAAGCTTTCATTAACTAGCTTATGTTTTGCAGATGATCATATTCTCCTAAGTAGGGCAATGCTCCTTCAGTTTCACTACTGATGAGTACTCTCCAAAGTTTTGAGGAGCTGTTTGGATTGAGTATCAATTTTTACAAAAGCTACTTCTTACTATCCAAAAGTGCTGCTCACCTCTCAGATTATTTGTCAGAAGCTACTGGCATGAAAAAGCAAGACCCTTCTTTTTTGTATTTGGGCATTCCTATCTCTTCCAGGTGACTAAGATTTCAAGAATATCTTCCTTTAATAGAAAAAATTCAGAAAAGATTGGGGTCTTGGACTAATAGAACCCTATCTTATGGAGGTAAATTTCAGCTTTTGAAGTCAGTAATTATGTCAATGCAAATCTACTGGTGCTCTTACATCTTCCTATCCAAAGGACTTATTAAAACTGTGGAAAAGCTGATGAAGCAGTTTCTATGGGGTAAAGGAAAAGGTGAGAAAGGAATTGCAAAAGTAAATTGGAAGCATATTTGGTAATCGAAGGAGACAGGTGGGTTAGGTTTGAAGTTAGCTAGCAAGAACAACAGATTTCTAATGACCAAGAGAATTTGGAGAATCCTAAGTAAAAAACAACCATTATAGATCAAATGGATTCACTTTTACATATTAAAGGGTGAGAGTTTTTTGGCTCTAAGAATTAAAGACAATTACTCGTGATTCTTCAAACAAATCCTTAGGTTGAGGAAAGAAGTTTGGCAGCATATTACATGTCAAATTGGTGCAGGAGATAGAATCTCTCTCTAATATTGTAACTGGACCGGTCAAAGGGCTTTAATTAATAAGCAAGATCATTGTTGGGTAGGTTCTCTAAGAAAGTTAAGCTTCACGAGATAATTAGAAATGACAACTGGTTTCTTTCCTCCGAAGAACTAAGAATTTTGCCCATTCCTCAATACAGAAGACACGGGGATAATGATATATACTTATAGGATGGGGTTTTTGTATCAGAAATCACTAATAGGAAAGTTAAGGAGCTAATGGATAGGGTAGTTACAAAAATAGGTGGAGTTCCTTGATTTGGTGTAACGTTCTCAAACCAAATGCCAGTATTTTTCCTTTGGCTGGCTATGTTGAATAGACTTAGCACTATAGATAGACCGAAATTCCTATCATCTTCTAAGCATTATATTCTTCGTAACCTAAAGGAGGAGACTAGGGATCATCTCTTCTTTGAGTGTGGTTTCTCTAAAGAGGTGTGGATTAGAATCTCTAGTCTATGTGCCCATGGTACTAGTCATTGCAGTCTCACATATATCTTACAAGAGATATCTCAACTGCATATCTTTAAATATGATAAGGAGATATTTATGGTCGCAGTTGCAACTTGTCTTCAAGCAATTTGGAAAGAGATAAACAATCAAAGGTTTAAACGGAGATCTAACAGCCTACTCTCTCTTATAGAGCTCTCTACTGCAAATATTAGGGAACAACTGATTATAAACCAGTTGGGATAGCATTGTAGCAGAGGATTGGCTCTCTTTTGGAGAGTAAAGTCCTCAATGTTTATTCATAGATCATGAACTTCCATCAGTGGGTTCACTCTATTTAGGATACAATAAAGAAAATAATGCTACCCATGCATTACTATTTCCTAAGCAACTCCAGCAAAATTTCTAAATAATCAACTCAAGAAAGAAAGAGAGAAATGAAGATTTAGAGGGAATTTGACTCACTTGTAGATATCCGAGAGCATCTTGGCGTACCTCCTCCAGATCTACTGCCTCACCAGTCGAGATCCATGAAGGAAGCTCCTCAGTGTCCCCCTCTAGTCTCCTGATATTCAAAATGAAGCTTGTAACTCTTTGGAGATTCACAGAAATCTACAGAATCTAATCTCCTACTTGAGATGAGAAATCTCTTCTAGCCCAGAGACAGATAGTAGCGCCATCGACGTATCGCAGCCTCCAGAGACTTCTACCCCAATTAAGTAATTGATTGAAGATACAAAAAAGGTGGGGAGGGGTTTACCCTAGTTACTGGTACGATGTCGCACAACTTTACCCAATTGGATTCAACGTCGTCGTTTTTTCTTCAATGTTTTTATTGTTTAACTTTGTTGTTTTATTTCACGAGGGAGAGTCCCTCTCCATCGTTGTAAATTGAACATCTTTTCTTCTTAATGAATTTTTTAAATTCTCAAAAAAAAAAAAAGGCTTTATGGTTTTCTTAGGAAAATGTTCTTTAGGAGGCAAGAAAGTACAGGAGAGGGAGAGAAGTGATACCTACAAATAAAATATAGAAAACCAGCCGGTTCAGTGTCAACCCGGTCCAATGAAAATTAAAGAAAGAAAACGAAATTGAAAAAAAAAGGTAGTGTGATCCCCTTCTCTTCTCCTCTGTTTTTCTGTCTATCAAAAATAAAGCACAGAATTTGGAAACTCATTGGCCTACTGCGAAAATGGCCTCGAAATACCACTCAATTACGAGATTGGTCCTGCCATTGCCACCTCCATCTTCTTCTTCTTCTTCGTCTAGCTCCAAGATCAACACCCTCTGCATGGTGAAGCGGCCGCCTCTCACGACGTCATTTCTCGGCGCTGGAGGTAATTCTCTGTTGCCTGTGCTTTCATGCGTGCTTCTTGGTTCTTTCACCTTTCTCTTAATTTACTTGTGAAGTTGCTTATCAAAATTGTTCAAATTCGCTTGCTTTTTGGAAATTCTGGGTGTCTTTAGTTTTGTGTCAAGTATAGAGGAGATTAAGTCTGATGGGCTAATTATACACCTCATATGAATACGAACCTTGTTTTTAAGTAGTTGAAATTGATTCATTCCCTGGAAATGATAAATAGGTGAAAGAATTTCTTATGGGCTTGGGGTTGGAAGATTTAACTGTGAGTTAATAATTATGCATTGTGTTTAATGGTATCTTCTAAAGTTGATTTCTTTCAAGGCATGATCTATAATCTATATATAATGATAAACTTGTCTCCAAGCAATATATGTAGTTGAACAGAGCAGAGAAAGAATGGAATTTCTGATACATTAAAGAGTGTTCAGTCATGAGATTAAAATCCGAGGCATCTAGTCTTTTTCAAACTCTTCTCCGAGGCATCTAGTCTTTTTCAAACTCTTCTTATGTTTTTTTTTTTTTCAAATTCAACCATGCAAATTTTTAATTTATAAAATCTATGATAGAAAATCTTAGTAATCTTATAAATTGCTAAACTTGAAGTATCTCTTACTAATTTAGATATCTTGACTCATTATGTTTCTGTTTCATTTTCAATTTTTCATGCAGTTGAGACTTTAAAAGTTGTTAGGTTAAAGACTGGTTCTTCATATTGTTCCCATTGCTATAGACAAGGTGGAGGTGCTCTCGGTACTCATATGAATCTTTTTGATAGATTTGCTAGAGTTGTAAGGGTAAGATCTTTGGAGTTGCTAATCTGCACGGTAAAAATTGTAATGGCTAATTCTTGTCATTCTTGTAATACAGTCATATGCAAATGCAATCTTGAGTTCCTTTGAAGACCCAGAAAAAATTCTAGATCAGGCAGTGCTTGAAATGAATGATGACTTGACAAAGATGCGTCAGGCCACAGCACAAGTAAGTATCATGTTTTAACATATTCTTTTCTTGAATTATCTTGGGTTGTTTCCATATTAATCTTAGCATATGATCTTCAATTTTCCTTTTGAATTTCCTAACTTGAGTGCTGTTTAGCTACAATCATCTTTTCTTATTGAAATTCTAGTTTCTCTTCATATTCGTCAACAATTGGAGCCTCTTTGATATCGCAATAGCATTGAAGGGATATTGGATTGAAATCTATGTTCATGTTAAGTTTTTGGATGCTCTCCTCTATTTCTTTTAGTCTGGAATTTAAAATTATGTTGTTTGGGTTCTTCTCATCTGTTTTATGAAGGTACTGGCATCTCGGAAACAATTGGAAAATAAGTATGGAGCTGCGCAAAAAGCTTCTGAAGATTGGTAAATCTTGATTACTTTGTTAACAATAGACGGGGTATTCCTTTTTTCACCAAAAAACCTTATTGCAAATCCTAATTAAGTATTGTTCTTTTGCTTTTTGTGAAGGTACCGCAAGGCTCAGCTTGCTCTTCAGAAGGGAGAGGAAGATCTAGCACGTGAAGCTCTTAAAAGGCGGAAGTCTTATACTGTAAGTTGATGCCATAATGAAAGAGTCATGCTTTACAAAATACACTTGAACCGAGAACAAAATTAAAAATTTCAAATGAAATTGCATTTCTTTTTCTTGCTTCTTTGCTCATTGTTTCTGAGTTTAATAAACAATGGTCTGATTTATACTCAATTTCTTCACAAAGAGCACAATGATCTTAGTTGATGCACTTTATGATTGCTCAAGCAACTAAATATTTGCCTCTGATATTATGCTTATCATCTTTAAGTGTGCTACTGTACTTTCTTTCCTGACCTACAAGTTGCAATTTGCTTCTGACGTTGTGCTCATCTCTTCGAGTGTCCTACTGTGCTTTCTTTTCTGACCTGCAGATTTTGAATGGTAGTCAGTTGCAGGAACTAGAATGAACCTTGCATCTCACTAGCAAGCTGCATTATAGAGCAGCTAATAAATATCCTTGGGCAGACATAATGAATTGCTCGTCTCACGTTAACTTGTTGGTGTATAGCCTTTATAATAGAGTTGTTCGTGCTATATATGTGATTCCCTACTAGTGAGTTTTAGAATAGCATATTTAACTCTCTTGCTTTTTGTTAACTTTTCAAGAAATACCGAGTGACAGACTTTGTAGGGCAAGTGCCTATGTTGGAATAATGTCTTGACTAAGATTTGTTGCTAACACTTGCAGGACAATGCTAATGCTTTGAAAGCTCAACTTGATCAGCAGAAAGCTGTTGTGGATAATCTAGTCTCCAATACTCGGGTACTTCTATTCTTATATATCTTGCATTATGTTACACTGTAACTTTAGTCATGCATTCTCATTATTTGCAACCTTCCTTTCCTCCCATCATTGTCCTTAATTCATCAACTCATTTGAGGTGCTGTGTTTTAAACTTGAGGAATATGCCTCGATACAAAATCCCGGCAGCAATAAAAGGAGGGATCAAGATTTCCTGTTCTGATGAACCGCAGATGTTGAATGCCTAATCTTGTCTAGTTGATTCTCGAATGGGCTGAAGTGTTATAACTTACTAGCAAATTATATATAAAAAAAGAAGTTGTTGAGACTTAAGTGATCGTTGAGATGCCCTCCTTTAAGGGTTTTACTTACTGCAGAAACTGATTAATTCCTTAAATTTTGTTTGTTTTCATAAACTGAAAACTTGGCGACATTGATGGCTGAATTTGTACCTTTAATATTTTGTTTGGATCTATTTTTACCTTGATGCATACAGCTATGTGTTATTTTTCATATAGGTGCATTAAGTGAACTCCATTTTGTGTAGCTTTTGGAGAGCAAAATACAAGAGGCAAAGTCTAAGAAAGATACTCTAAAAGCACGTGCCCAATCTGCAAAGTTTGTCTCTCTCACTACTTGAATAGTGAAATTGCTATTCCCTTTTAAGTTTGTCACATCTGTGATGTTGCTGTCTTGTTCTTTTAGGACTGCAACCAAAGTGAATGAGATGTTAGGGAATGTCGATACAAGTAATGCTCTTTCAGCTTTCGAAAAAATGGAAGAGAAAGGTATATTATTTATCACTTCTCTACATATTTAGTTGCTCAATATATTGGCAGTTTTCCAACTCTCCACAGGTATTACAATGCATGATAAGAATGCTAGACATTACTTTTCTCTACTTTGTTTACTCGAAGTATATTTGACTTTGAATTTAACTGATGTTATCAGTTTCTTGTGAATGTATGACTGCACAGTTTTTTTTATTTAAAATTTCAATGCCAGGATAACCAGACTGCTTTTTTCTCATCGTCAGTCCCCACCCTTTTGTCAACTTTCCCTGCTGCGATTGATCTTAGTCTGCACTGGATCTCCTGGACTGATACCCTTAACATGTTTGGACATGCACATAACCAAGTTAACCTAGTTCAACTGTGAAGCTTCCAGCTTTTATGAAACAGAGCTTTATTAGAAGTTATCTTTCATTCTTTGAACCTTCTAGCTTTTATGAAACAGAGCTTTATTAGAAGTTATCTTGCCGTTCTTTGACTCTTCTAGCTTTTATGAAACAGAGCTTTATTAGAATTTATCTGCCATTCTTAATCTTGAAAACAAATTGATTTATCATGTTCTTCCCTTTATTCATAATGTACAAATTAAAGTCTTGAGTTGATAATTGCTATGTTTTATTCTGAATTGCAATATATTGCTGTTGTTGTGCGTTAAAAACAAATTATCTTCTAAATCACTTAACCTTTTCCATGGTACGGTGAAGATTATATAGGGAAATATTGCGTCTGAACATTTCTGTTTATTTCTTTTGTTTTGATCTTCTTAGTAATGGCTATGGAATCACAAGCTGAAGCTCTTGGCCAGTTAACTACTGATGATCTGGATGGAAAGGTAACAAATTTCTTCATTCTCCCTTTCTGAAAAATAGGGGGTTTCAATATACCTACATCCTTGTACACAAATTTGGTTCCTTAAATTTCCCTGACTCGGAGTCTTTTATTAACTCTTCTAAGAATTATCTTTATCTTCATCAACTCTCACAAATCTGCAGCCTTAGTTGGAATTTAGATTTGACTGTTAATAAAGTTGAAGCTTTGTTAGGGCTTAATTTGAGCTCCAATTCCTCCCTGTCAAATTAACCAGTAGGAACTGAGAGCTTAGCTAGACCTTATACAAGTAACTTGCTTGAGGTTAAACTTGATGGTTAACGCCTGGAAATACTTGCATCTTCCTGACCTTCCCCATTTTTATACTTGTCATCCATGATGCAGTTTGCTTTGCTTGAAAGTTCATCAGTTGATGATGATCTTGAGAATCTGAAGAAGGAGTTATCTGGTGGCTTAAAGGTATGCTTTTAACATTTTAGTATCTGAGAAAATTGTAGTAGATGATTTTTCCAGCTCATATATATATTGTTTAATTTTTACCAGCTAATTTCAGAGATGACTCCTTATGGGATCTCTCTTACAAGAACTTTTCCTTTTTCTTTTTTCTTTTGCCTTGACAATCATAAGACTGTTGCAACCGTGAAGTCAACATAAGAGTTTTATCACTGAGATAGCATCTCTCTGCAGCAGTAGTGTACGGATGAAATTTGGGAAAATGGAAGAATGTGTGATCTTTGCGTGTTTGTGGCAAATGATGGTTGCTAATAAACTGCACTATATGACTGTTCATATTCCCTTTCCCGATGTTAATGAATTTGAGGAAAAGAGAACAACTGTCTATAATCCTGTCACTGTGAAGTAACTTCCGTTTGTTCACAAAGCCATACTAATCATCTACTGTTATATCCTCGTTTAACAGAAAGGAGAACTTCCCCCTGGAAGAACAGCCGTGGCTAATTCTCTTTTCCGTGATCCTGAAATTGAGATGGAACTCAATGAATTGAGGCAAAAGCGAAGGGATTTCTGAATGCGCATTTGGAACCTGTACTGTCAAGTATAGAACAGAAGTGCTTTAATTTTGTAAAAGCCACAAAGATAACCATTGTACAGATAAGCCAAACTCAGATAGACTAAAAAGTAATTTTTCAAATGGTTATGATGCGACATCTTATTGTGATTTCATAATTGTAATCTATCCAAGGAAGTATTTTTGACTGTATCCTAAGTGAGTTGTTTAGTCATATAACGGGCAAAGATTTTACGTTTGTTTATATCTTACTTTGACTGGAAGATGCACTACAAGAAAAACGTTGTTTAGCGACGAAAATTACCGATAAAATACGTTTGAACTGTGTCGGTAATATTAATTAACGACGGAAACAACTAATGGATAAAGGCGTCGTTAAAACGGTCTTAGATAAATTTATCGATTGATTTATTATGTTACCGTTAGTAAATATGTCGACGGATGTCTTTCACCGTCGGTAGATTTACTGACGGATTTGCAGTAACTCGTTGGTAAATTTACCTACGGACATAAGTATTTTGTCGTAATATTTTCTGACAGTACTGGTTATTCCTTCGGTGATATTTCGACGGTTGACCATCAGTAAATCATAGTTTCGAAAATTCTAACAGTTTGCAATATTACTGATAGAAAGAGTATCCGTCAGTAAATATATTGGATTTTACCGATAGTTTATATTGTCTGTCAGTAAATATAATAGATTTTACGGAAGTACTTTTATTTTCTGTTAGTAAAGCAAATTAAAAAAATTTTATTAAAAAATCCCTATATTAAAATTTTTAAAAATCCCTACATTAGAAAAGTCCCTACATTAAATGTTGTGGGATATAAAGACACAAAGATGAACTAAAGCACCTAATTATGTTGCTGAACGTATAAGAAAATAAAAATTGTGCCCAAGTTTTTCGTGGGGCTTATTAGGTGTTTAATTAATTATAGCCTTAGCTTACGCGTTGAATGCAAGGAAATAAAGTCATTTACTAGCACAGGGCACGGTTTATAGCATTGGTATGTGGGTCTGTTACGTTATCACAGTCAATAAAATAACAGGAAGTGACTCATAAATGGTTTAAGTGAGGTTCAAAGTCCTCGCAATTACCTTGTTCGGATCTTCGTTTCGTACGTATTATATTGAATTCAAATGTTGATTGTCCAAGAAAATAGGCTTAACATAATCGTGTTCCACTTCGCTTTTTCCATTGGTCCAGATTTCCAAGTCTTCAAGGTTGAATTTCTTACTGCTGTTCCTTAGAAGGCACCAGTTTTCAACGTTCCAAAAGTTTAAACGAGAACAACGCAGATGAAGTCAGCTCACCAACTCTTCCCACGTTGCTTCATAGCACATACGGTCGCACCTTGTGCATGTTCGGAGTTCCGTTCAGAACGTGCAAGTAAATAGTGTTAGTCAATTCAAAGTTTCCAACCTTGGACTTAACAAAGAGGACACCAAATGCCACCCAGTCTATAGCAATAAACATCTCAGTGAGAACTGAGAAATGGTAAGCCCTATAACCATAAGGGCAAGCTCCAAATGTTCAACCAAAAACCGTGTGCAACCAAAATTTGACATGTTCAAACATGGGAATGGGATTAGCCATAGTTTCGGAATTCACCACCCAACAGGCTAATGCCCTTACATTATGTGGATCGTAGGCCGCATGCCCTGACTGGGTCAACGTCATTCCTTGGTCAACAAGAAAGGCGATCTTAAATGGCCAAAAAAACCGTATTTATGTCAACATACGAGAAAATAACGTCCAAGTACTCTTACGGTCTCACCACACAACTTCAAGTGCCTCCTCCTCTATATATATAATTTACTGATGCCGCACTTTTGTATTCCTCCATACTCGCACACACATCATCAAAAGCAAGTACTCATCGTCAAAAGCTAGACAAAGCACCTCAAAGCAGAGCCTGGAAGTTGGATATACACTGAAGTTCGCCTTTTCTACCAAATGGCTTCCCAAAGAACAGGAACCCTTATGATCATTTTTGTTCTCTCTCTGGCCATGTTAAGCCTAGTGAAGGTGGAAGCAGCGAGAGTGTTGACAGAAGATTTTGCCAGCTCAAATCATGTGGAGACCTACCCGTCCGTGATATTACAGAACGCAAAGAGAAGCGTGTCGATTTTCCTTGAGCTTCTCGCTTCAGGACCCAGCCCCAGAGGTCGTGGTCACTAGCTATCTCGCCCACTGAAAGGTGGTGAGGATTGATAACTAAGCTCCATTGAAGCAGAAAAGAAAGAATGAAACTTTTGTTCTTCAATTTCCAAACCAAGCTCCATTGAAGCAGGAAAAGAAATTATAAGACTTTGATCTTTATTTCTCTTAGTCTTTTCTTTCGTTCGTTTTTTGTTCTTTTAATTATTTTAGGATCGCACTTCATTTTATTGTTAATATTCGATCACAAGAAATAAATGTATAAAGGACGAAGTAGAGATTCTTTTATTATTTCGTATGAATAAATAATACGTAATTTTAATGAAATGGGTTTATTAGTGGTATGCTTCATTTGATATATACTTGTCATTCTGGTAAGATTGCTAGCTACTTTAAAGTAAATTGACCTTGGCTATCTATGACATAAGGTTAAAGACGAGTGCTCATGGTTTGCCTTGCTTGATATATATTTAAATTTTATTAAGTGAATACCTATCCTATTGTTTAGTTTTTATATTAATTTTTTTTTATGAAACTCATACATGATCATATAATAAACATAAAACATACACATTCTTTGCACAATTCTAAAAGGATCTAAGAATAAATATGACAGCTTACGATTAGTCATATTCTGCACACTTTTTTGTTCATATAGTTGAAACTTCACAAACACCAAATCATTCATTGCAAGTCCCACACAATTGTGTACTTCTTTCCAGTCAAGTATTTTGTCTTATTATAGGCTCATCTAAACCAATTTGTTGAGAAATTAACGTATATCAAGAACATCGTAGAAATAAACAATCAATAAGAACACAAAAAAGATTAACGAGGTTGGTGCCTATGTCATCAAGAGCTAAGAGCGATTAATTTCACCATATTGATTACTTACTTAATAAGGATTAAAAATTTCCTACATAGAGATTAGATTTATACAAGTATAGTTTACTGTAAACTCTACTTAGTATAGTTTTATGTATCTAATCCCTTACTAAACTCGACATAACTTAAACATGAGTCTAATAAGTCCAAAAATCCATCAAATATCAAAATTCACTAAAAAGGCATTTCTAGGTAAAGTTATTCACATAAACATGACCTGTATATGAACACGGGCTCCAACATAATTGTGTCTCAAATTATGGATCTTATTGTTAGCGAAAATAGCAGTAATAATGAAATCAAAACGACTTATTTGAAATATAAGGCATCGTGAAAATTATTGTCCTAAGTCGAAAATTTTCCCTCCTAGTAGAACAACGAGATCCGACCCCAGAGTTAACACCTTCTCCACCAACTTTGGTACACTCCAAAGGATGAAGTAGGAACTGTCTCCGAGAGCAAGGAAAAATGAAGAATGAAAGAAAAGATCTATGTTTGATGAGTCCAAAATGAACAAATAGAAATGAGCTATGCTTGATAAGCTTTTGTACTATAGACGTGAATATGTGTGTGTTTGTAAACAAGATGGACAAGCTATATATATAGGCAAAACAAATAACCGTTTGGGTGTATTAAAGAATAATGATAAAGATGATGGACGTTTTGGACGTTTGGATATAATAAAAAATAATAATATCCATGATGGTTGTTCAGGTATAACAGCAACGATGACAAGCGTTATTGTGTAATAAAAGTGGGGTATAACTGACAAGTTTTGAAACAACCAATACCAACACTCTACACACATAGCCATGAGCTCTAACATTATTGTGTCTTAAATCATATTCCTATTAAAAATATCCTCTTGCACATCAATATGCTCATGTTTAAAATTGTGCCTTCATTTCTGCATTTTGGAGAAAAACATATCTTGGTACATGATTGTATAGCATATCGTGTTCACTCAAATACTAAATACTCATTTTCTTTTAGAATCACTGTAAGTTTGCCCCAGTATATATGAGTCATATACAATATGATCTTTCATTGCCTGATCAACCATTTACCACTTAATAATTCCAACAACATTGGGAGTATGCATATGAGATGCATATCCATATAATGATTCAAAAGCTAAACATTGTATTGCCAATTGAAAAGTGGTATTGTACTATCATTCTATAAAAGGAAACCATCAACTCCATTGCGTTGGGAAAACATTAGCCATACATCTAAATAGATTTATAAGGTTTTGTTATATACTCTAGTTTAACCTTCCATTTGAGGTCGGTATGTGATCAACATCTTCAATGAAATACCTTGCACCTTAAAAAACTTATGCTAGACGCTACTAATAAAAATCAAATCCTTGTCACACATAATTTTCAATGGCATCCTATATAACTTATATATATAGCTATTAAATAAGTGAACCACCTGAGATGCAATTAAGGATGAGATAAAGGTATAAAATGTGCATACTTAGACCATATATTCACAACAATTATTATCATAAAATAAACTTTGAATTTAGGCAACCTTTTTACAAATTTAAAAATAATATCAGTCCACATGTATTTTGGAATTGGTGGTAGTTACAACATTCCTCGACAAGTCACAATTTCATTTTTATTCCTTTAGCAAGTGTCACATTTATGAATGAATTCTTTGACATATCCTTATATTTTCCTTTAATAAAAGTGCAGTTTTCTTTGTCATATCCTTGTATTTTCCTTTAATTAAAGTACATCTATAGCCTTCCATACATTCTTAAACATCCAAAATGACCATCCACTTATAGTATCATGAGATAATGAGATAATTCTATCCTATAACTCTACATTGGTACCTACCATTAACCTTCCTTTCCAATGTAAAAAATTATTAAACTAGGCATAAGTTGAAACGTTAAACTTTTGAATCTAAGGATGGAACAAAGTCCCAAACTAAGCTCAGTGTAGCTTGAAGTTAATGGAATTATCTTGAGCTTAGGCTTTTTTAATTTTAGACTTGAAACTAGGTTTGAACCTTTTTAGTTTCAAAATGGGTTCAATATCAGACCTTTCTTAGGCTTTAGTCTGGGTTTGAACTCAAGGTTCACGATCTAAGCACAACTTAAAGTTTAAAATTCTGTCACATACAGAATAATGTTATTTTGTATATGTAATGAAATAATTTTGTTTTACATTTTATTGAAAAGTTACTATTACATCTATGAAGCTTGATTAGGCTCCGTTTAGGGTTGAATGCTTAAAGTGTGATTAAAATTCAAGTTGGGTTCAAGTTAAATAAAATTTTTTAGGCTACAAGGCTTGGGCTTGACGCGATCTGTTGCCATCTATATCTCAATCAACCTCTATAATGTCCTCCTCCTAACTCTAAGTAATCTCATGTAATAAATTGTTTTGCACTTAAGAAACCACTAAATTATATAATTAATCACCGCATACTTTTGACAATCCATTAGTAATTGTTTTATCAACTCCCTTTTTATATATAACTTTAAAAATCAAACATTAGTGATTTTGACAACCAATATTGTTGGAAGATAGTAGTGATCTTTTATTCAAGCAAATACTTTAAACCTTTTTTGTATTCTTACGCTATAAAACTCCTACCTGTCAAATAATAAGATTGATGCCTAATGGTTATGATCTCAGACTACGCGTCGTAATTTTAGTCAAAATAAACTAGACTACTACTATAACAGTGGTGAGTTTAGGTTAATCTCATAAAGAGAGTGTGTAAACTCAGTGGCGAAGCCAGGAATTTGTTTCAGGGGGGCAATTTTTTTTTTATCCAATCCACCCTGGGCAACGACATTCTTTTAGGTGGACAACCCCTATATGTATATATATTTTCTTTAATAAAAAAAAATTGAGGATGGGCATTTGCCCACCCTCCCTTAGCAGTAGCTTCGCTACTGTGTAAAGTTATTGAAATGAAAAAATTAGGTGTTTAGGTTTTGGGGGTTTTGGATCATTTAAACAAGAAAATAAAATGAAACTAGATTAATAAAAACAAATTAAAGAAAACATGCGAAAAATGATAAAAGTGAAGAATTCGGTAGGAACCTAGTTCTTTGGCTCAATCTCGGCCTACACCTTAATTAAACATATTTCATTAATTTGTTGGTCTCAAATCTTTCCTAGCAACTATTAATCGTGGGTTGAGTTTTTCCTTAGGTAGTGTTTAATCAAGATACGATATTTAATTAAACATAATTACCGAATAACCAAGGATACAATCTTGAGATTCAATTAGGTAGTAGTATTACGAATTAGGAAAATCAATTAATCAAGACAACAACCACATACGATCCGTCATTTCAACTAGGCTATATTATCCTTAATAATTATGAATCATTAGTCGCCTAGCTATGGATTCATACACGAACAACCAAACTATATGATAATACGATCATTTATACATAAAACCCAAATCCATATACATAGGATAGCATAATCAATTCATAAAGTTGAGTATAATGAAAAATATGCTTAACCGGGTTCGTCGGTGTCGATGTCACCTTCGAGCTAACGTCAAGATGTCTAATCCTTCATCTTCTCATGAGTATCCAAGCATAAACTAAGAACATCTTTGTTTCCACGGAAAACCAATGGGAAATGAAGAAAATTGCAGGTTTATTGCATATGTCCACCCTTCTCCATTAATCTCCAATAATGCCCTTATTATTGTTGACAACCGACCCACCTCCAAGATGATTTGATTATGAATTTGACAGCGCATCATAACGCTAGTCAAAATAAAAGCTAGACTACTATTATAACAGTGGTGAGTCTAGGTCGATCCTATAGAGAGTGTATACAAAGTTTATGAAATGAAATTAATCGGTGTTTAGGTTTAGAAGGGTTTGGATTTTGAAATAAGAATATAAAATAAAGCTAGAATAATAAACATAAATTAAAGAAAACATGCGAAAAATGATAAAAATGGGGAATTTGGTAAGGACCTGATTCTTTGGTTCAATTTCGACCTTCACCCTAATTAAACATATTTCATGGATTTGTTGTTCTTAAACTTCTCCTAAAAACTATTAATCGTGGTTTAATAATTAATTAATCCGAGTTTCTCTTAGATTTTGTTTAATCAAGATACGATTATTAATTAAACCTAACCACCAAATAACCTAAGATATGTTCTTTAGATTTAATTAGGCAGTATCATTGCGAATTAGAAAAACCAATTAATCAAGACAACAACCACATACGATGTGACATTTAATCTAGATCATGTTATCCCTAATGATTATGAATCATTAGTCGCTACACATGAATTTCAACATAACAATTACGAATTATATCAAAATTTTAGCAATGAGTTTGCAAATAAACGATTCAATGAACGCATTAAAATCATCTTTTTATAATACCCAATGGGTTCATATACAAACAACCGAATAATAACGAAAATATGATTATCCATACACAACCTAAATCAATTAACATAGGATAACATAATCAATTTCTAATGACAGAAAGAAACAACAAAAACATTGAAATACACTTAACTCAGGTTGTCGGCATCGATATCAACTCTGAACCGGTATTAGGATGTCTAACCCTCTATGGGTCTCCCCCAGAAAAATGCTTAAGCTCCTATTAATGACCCCTACCGAAACCCTCTTCACTACGTCTCCAAGCTCTCTTTTGTCACAAGCTTCTCTCTACTATTCTATTTCACGCTACTTTCTCTAGCTAATATTCACTGACGTGACACTTAAAACATGTGGCCCAAGCTACTGTACACCTTTAAAAACCTTGCAAATGTCTTGGCCTTGAATGCAGTCCTTGTATGCGTTTAACGCAGTTGTCTACGTTATGCAGACGTCGTCTACGTGAAACGCAAACTGCATTTTCTCTCTAAGTTATTGTCGTTTCGGTCCTGAAGTGTTGTTGTTTCCCATCTACACTGTTACGTCATTTTGGTCCTCCTTTTGTCCACACGTTGCCATATTGTTGCAGCTTCCATTGGCTTTTGTTCTTCTTTCTTCTCCTATCGTGCTGCCATTAATTCATGTAAATTGCATATATTCCATGCACAACTTTTCTGCTTCTTTGCTGTGAGCAACTTGGAATTTTCTTGTTTGTGTTTTCTTTTTCTTTTTCTTTTCTTTTTGTCTTAATTTTCTTCTTCATGCTCCATAAAGACAAGTGAAAATTAATCTTCAGAAAATGGCCTAAATATTATGCTTTCGACTCACTTTAGCTTCATCACTTCCGAATTGTGCCTAAAATCACATATGAAATAAAGTGAGTATCTTAAGCAATTTTATGTCATTAATCGCTAAGTGTTATGAAATAATAAAACAATCAATTAAGCACATGTCAATTTCCCCCACACTTAGCTTTTGGCAATCTTTGGGCAAAGCATTAAAATTAAGCCCAATGACCCGAAAACATTGACTCATTCCCCATATGTTCCAAGAATACTTAATCATAAACAAAGATGAATGACTTTCAAAAATCAAAGCAAGAAGTCAACATTCCAAGCTTTTACTCATGATCAATCGACATTCATCATCTTCAAAAACTGAGCAATCTAATGGTGGACTTGGAAAATGTGTATCACTAAAATATATCCATAGTTACACTCAATACCGTTTATGATCATGTCATTCCACAATTTTGCATATCATTCCATTTCTCCACCGCTACTATTCACATGCAAAATCATGGATCAAAGGACTTTTCAAGATTGTAATGTAGGTAAAGGTAACGTGAGATGTATTTGGGTCAAGTAGCATGAAAGCCATTAAGCCAGTGAAACAAAGCAACACTCAATGTGACATCAAGTGCACAAGTTAACACTTATCAAAAATTGGGTACCGTCAGTTATGACGAATACAACATTCATATTTCACCACCCAATTCAGCTTACACATACAAACCATATGAAGCATAGACCAATCCGAAGGAATCACTCATACAATTGATGACAATACGTTGAAACCATAAAAGAGTTAACCTTCCAATCCAACATCTACCTCATATTTAACATACTTAAATAACACATTCATTACAACTCTAGGAAGATGCATTAATTATAAATAACTTTGCAAACTCATATGTACTTCCTCCTTGATAAATTTATTTAAACAAAATTTTTTCATTTCTTTTGCTTTCTTTCTTTCTTTTTCATTTTTCTTTTCTTTTGCTTTTCTCTTTTCTTTCTTTCTTTTGATTTGATTGTGAATTTAACAGCGTGTCGTAACTTTAGTCAAAATAAAAACTAGACAACTACTATAGCACTGGTAAGTCTGGGTCGATCCCATAGAGAGTGTATGCAAAGTTTATGAAATGAAATTAAGCGATGTTTAGGTTTAGGGGGGTTTTGGTTTTGAAATAATAAAATAAAATAAAGCTAGACTAATAAAAACAAATTAAAGAAAACATGCGAAAATGATAAAAGTGGGAAATTTGGTAGGGACCTGATTTTTTGGTTCAATATCAGCCTATACCCTAATTAAACATATTTCATGGATTTGTTGTTCTTAAACCTCTCCTAGCAACTATTAATTGTGGGTTAATAATTAACCCGAGTTTTCCTTTAAGTTTTGTTTAATCAAGATACGATTGTTAATTAAACCTAACCACCAAATAGCATATGATGCAATCTCTAGATTTAATTAGGCAGTAGCATTATGAATTAGGAAAGCCGATTAATCAAGGCAACAACCACATACGATGCGTCATTTAACCTAGGTCATGTTATCCCTCATGACTACGAATCATTAGTCGTTACACATAAATTTCAACATAATGATTACAGATTATATCGAAATTATAGCAATGAGTTTGCAAATAAACGATTCAATGAATGCATTAAAATCATCTTTTCACAATACCCAATGAGTTCATACATAAACAACCGAACAATAATGAAAATCTGATTATCAATACACAACCCAAATCAATTAACATAGGATAACACAATCAATTTATAATGAGAGAAAGAAATGAAAAAAATGATGAAATACACTTAACCCGGGTCATTGGTGTCAATGTCACCTCCAAACTAGTGTTAGGATGTCTAACCCTCCATGGGTCTTTCCCGAAAAAAATGGTTCAGCCCCCATTAATAACCCCTACTGAAACCCTCTTCATTACGCCTCCAAGCGCTCTTCTGTCGCAAGCTTCTCTCTACTATTCTATTTCATGCTACTCTCTCCAGCTACTGTTCACTGATGTGACAATTAAAATATTTGGCACAAGCTACTGTACACCCTTTTAAAAACCTTGCAAATGTCTTGGCCTTAAATGGGGTCCTTGTCTGCGTTACGCGGACTTCGTCTATGTTTCTGCAGGACGTCTGCGTGAAACGTAGACTGTATTTTCTCTCCACGTTGCTGTCGTTTTGGTCCTGAAGTGCTGCTGCTTCCTATTTGCGCTGCTACATCGTTTTGGTCCTTCTTCTGCCCACATGCTACCGTATTGTAGCTTCCCTTGGCTTTTGTTCTTCTTTTCTTCTCTTACTATGCTGCCATTAATTGACGTAAATTGCATGTATTCCATGCCAGCTTTTCTACTTCTTTGCCATGAGCACCTTGGAATTTTCTTGCTTGTGTTTTCTTTTTTTTTCCCCTTCTTGTCTTAATTTTCTTCTTCTTGCTCTATGAAGACAAGTGAAAATTAATCTTCAGAAAATAGCCCAAATATCATACTTTCAACTCACTTTAGCTCCATCACTTCCGAATTGTGCCTAAAATCACATTTGAACTAAAGTGAGTATCTTTGAAAACTGAAAGAAGATGATGACAAATGGAGTCCAAGTTGCTGTCCACTTTCCTCTTTAGGTTATTCTCCTTGTCGAGCTATCTCCTTGCCATCATACACGTTCCATCCTTCATATAATAAAGAGCTAGGTCAAATGGGGAGTGGGGAAGGTGGCAAGAACTGAAGAGAGGAAGCTGCTCCACTCTCTTTCCTTTTTTTATTTTTAAAGTGCAGCCCCTTCACTCACTTCAGCCGAACCTCCACTCTCTTTTTGCTCTAGCTCCTGTTGACACTTGCTTCTCCTCTTTTATTTATTTAGTAGCTATGTTAAAATAAGTGAGGCAACTAGGTTTTTATGTAAAAATGGGACAACTGTTACGTTCCCCTCCTTTAGCCACACATCACATACTTTCCTTTATTTTTACTCTCGGTTTTCCACACTTCTTAGCAACCAACACCATGTCTTATTGCTCCACAATTTGTCTTGTTTCTTCATATTTTATACAGCCAAAGCTAGGTTAAAACATGTGAGAAATGGGGAGCTAATGGACAACTGCATAGGCTAAGAGTGTCTCACATGCTTTTAATTCATGTCATTTTATTTGTTTGACAATACTCATGGCTAGCTCATCTATCACGCGAGTGAGAGATGTCCCATGGAATGAGTGGTGTCCCACTCACGTGAGACACCTTGCATGGACAACTTACGTTACATAGGCATCTCACTCTCCATTTTTTATGCTCTGTCTTCTGTCATCTTTTTGTAATCTTCTTCTTATTATATGAAGATAAGTGAATATTAATCTCTAGAAAATAGCCCAAATATTTGTGCTTTAGACTCATTTTAACTTCTTTGCTTCCGAATTGTGCCTAAAATCACATATGAGTCAAAGTGAGTATCTAAAGCGATTCCATGTCATTAATCGCTAAGTGTTATGGAATAATTTCAAAATCGATTAAACACTTATCAATTTTTCCCACATTTAGCTTTTGGCCGTCCTCAGGCAAACATCAAAATTAAGCTTAAAGACTCAAAACATTTACTTAATTCCCATATTTTTCAAGAATATATAATCATAAGCAAAGATGAATGACTTTAAAAAATCATAGCAATAAATCAACATTTCAAGCTTTTACTCATGATCAATCAACATTTAATACCTTTAAAAATTGAGTAATCTAATGGCAGATTTGGAAAATGTGTTTAAACAAGTCATATGCACACTCAGCACCATTCATGATCACGACAATCCACAACTTTCCATATCATTTCATTTCTCCACAACTAGGATTCACATGCAAAATCATGAATCAAAGGAATTTTCAAGGTTGTAATACGGGTAAAGGTAAGGTGAGATGTATTTGGGTCGCGTAACTTAAAAGCCATTACACTGGTGAAACAAAGCAACACTCAATGTGACATCAAGTGCACAAGTTAACACTCATAAAAAATTAGATAGCGTCAGCTATGACGAATGTAATATATATATTTCACAACCCAATTCATCTCTCTCACACAAACCACATGAAGCATATACCAATCTGAATGAATCACTCATACAATTGATGACAATACATTGAAGCCATAAAGAGTTAACCTTCCAAGCCAATATCTACCTCATATTCAACATACTCCAATAACAAATTCATTACAACTTTAGGAGGATGCATTACTCATAAACAACTTTTCAACACATATGCAATTCCTCCTTGCTACATTTATTTAAACTTTTTTCTTTCCTCTTTTCCTTTTTCTTTGGCTTTTTTGTTTTCTTTCTTTCTTTTCCTTTCTTTTCTTTTCTCTTATAAAAATTAAAATAAACTACATCATCATGGGAATTTCAATAATAAGACATAAAATAACATCCCAACATTATAACCACCCCACACATATGCATACTCCCACACTTAGAATTTTGTACTTCCACAAACTCAAAAATCAACAAATCTTCCACTAGCTTCAAGGCTTGGGAAGGACATTTGGTTAGGTTAAAGCATGTAATGTGGTACATAAAAAAAGGCAAATAAAGCTCAAGAGGGCTTATCAAAAAGGAAAATCACATAATGGGTAGGCTATTTGGCCAATATAGTTTGGAAAAACAAAGAATGCCTAATCATATCCATGTTAATGCATGTGATAAAAATGTGATCTTGAATAGAAATTCAAGACAAAATCAGGATGTACATGTGATAAAGGTCACACATTATCAAAAGACAATGAGACTGATGTGAATGTGTCAGTCAAATAAGGCTCAAAATCTCACCGACTTTTTCTGCCACTAGTCATTACTCTTCTAAAGATAATGCACATTGACCAATAACAAAAGCAAAAGTACATGTTAGAGTTGCTATGAAATTTTCTAGTCATTTCATTATCTATTTATGACTATATAATCCTAGAAGCAATAGAAAACGAGCAAATGTTTGTTTGTTTTATTCTTTATCTCATTTTATTGAAAACTTAAAATAAGCAAGAAACAAACTAACAAAAAACTTGCACATAAAAACTAAATGCAAAAATTTTAAAGGAAAAGCCTTTGTTTAAGGTCAAAAAATTATGATCTTTTGGTGGCACATACGGTTCCTCTATGTGAGGTTTTTCTAGTTAGGGCCTTAGTTAATAATCATTCCCATTCAGCGTCTTCCCTATCCTCAAACTCTTAATCTCTACTAAGTCCATGCACTTTGGAAAGATCTCGAATGTCTCTTCACCTTTTTCTTCCTCGTTTAATTCCTCTACCCTACTAGGTAAAAGTAAAGAGTCATTCTCAACAACAAATGGAACTCAGTATTTACCTCCGAGCTAAAAGATATAACTTTTTTTTTTACTTCGAGCTCGTCCTCAAATTCCTATTCACACACAATTTGTAACACGCCATTACCATAATGCATATACCCGAACATCCATAGATTATCCGAGAATATACCCTATGGGAATGGCATGTTAAAGCAATCGCATTCACTTATTAAGGCATCATACATAACATAAGTATTTAAGAAGATCAAAACTTCCCATTTTATTCATAAACATGAATATACATTGTAGCATTACAATACATAATCCACATATAAACATTACCTACAACATCTAAGAGTTTGCTAGACCTTTGAGCCATTCTTGCTCCAAAACACAAGTACTAGATTTCTACTTGATCTACTTAGGAGTTAGAACTCCTTTGAACTTGAAAAATAACATTGCAATTTTGATGAGTTTGCAAACTCAGTGAGTGATCCATCATCGATGTGTTCTCTCATATTAGCACCCAATAACACATATATAGTCCAGTTTACCAAATATGTCATATAAATGAATAATTCACATCACATCACATACTTCATTGATTTCAACGATTCAATATTTCATCTTAGTTCAATGGGCATGTTAATTCAATTATTCAATATAGTATATCCATTCAATCATTTAATAAATAAGGATGCATATGCAAATGCACATATGACTCCACTTCATTTTTACTTTGTTGTGATCGAGCGCCTATTTAACTGTCTTGAATCCGTTGTAGATACTAAGCTCATTTTATATATTGTCCCGTACCCATTATGGATACTAGGCTCATTGATAACTAAGCCTGCAGTTTTTTGTGCACATTTATGAGCTTTAAGCTCTTTTTCACTTGGGTCACTCTAGTCACAACTCCTTTATTTGTTCATGCATTTCAATGTAATGAGATGCAACAATTCACATATGATGCATTCATTATTTCACATTCGATATATTCCAGTTATATATCACATTCTTCGAATCTAAGTCCGACATTCAACATTCAGTTGAGAACACATATTTCCATATTCACATACATTTACAAAATACTTCCAATAAATTCTTGAATATCAATTTCCTCGGACAATTGATGGTCCAGAATTATTACAATCACATGAGTAGCAATTCAATAACTGAATTTTAAACAAAGCAACTAGATTATGGTGAGAGAACATCTAGGTTGACTCACAGTATGCTCCAGAATAACTATTGCCTTGACGATCAGATAATGTCTGGATGTGGTTGGTTAATTTGTACTTCTATATCATACAATATCTACATATGTATACATTACTAACTTGTTTAATCAAATTAATACCTAATCATACACATGTATATGTGTTATGTTCAATGCATGCTTAATTGACTTTCCCCGGGAATTTATCATTATTCACAAATCTTGCTCATTCGTTCATTATAGTTTGTATATAACTTGTTTGCAATTAGGTTATCCTTTATGAAATCTCGATTACTCTAAATTCATTCAATTATACATTTATCTATCACTTCCTAACATTCCATACTCGCACAGCTTCCCAATTCTCCTTCAATCATACCTAATTTACATTGTTCATATCATTTGATTCACACTTGCATTCATAAAAACACTTTCATTTCTTTAACAACTCATACTTCCCAAATTCATATACATTGATATCAAACAATCCATTCCTTAATTCTAACAGCAATTATCAACCTAAACTTATCAAACCCTTAATCAATCAATCAAACAACCTCCTAGGTTCATTTCAAACCTTAATCAAATCCAATTACATTAAAGTAAAGTAACTTATCCTTAGTTAGTTCAACAATCACACAAAATAGAGTTTTTCACTTTCCATGATCGTGGAAAGACAAAATAGAAACTTTTCTTCTCTAGGGCATTTCCCACGATCGTGGGAAAGAGCTCATGCTGCTTCCACAATCGTGGAATGGGTGAACAGATGATTCACCCTCCCTTTTCTTCAATCTTTTTTTCCCCAAATTTTAATACCATCATACTAATCCATTGATCATACCTCAATTATATCTAAATTATACTTCATTTTCTCATCAATTTCATCACCAATTCTAACTCAAAATCATTCAATTGATGACTCATTAATCATAGTCTTTCATGCATCATAATCAAAACAGAACTATCATTCACCTTCATACATATAACCCTAACTTATCAATTTCTAGAACGCTCCCAATATACCCATTTTCTGTATAGTTACATCATCATTTACACTTCAAATCTCAACCTAAACCATCCATATAATCCACTATTTTCAAGTATCAAAAATAAAACAGAAACCATATATTCATTCATCAAATTCCAGCACAACTTTAACATCAACCTTACATAACACTCATCTTAATTTAATCATCATGAATGTTTCTATTTTAACATGCCATAGAGATAAAAAATTACTTACTTGATTAGCCCTAATTCCACCTCAATCTTCAAGTTAATCTTCCAACAAGCAAGGATACTCCAACAATAAGATAGAAATAGAAAGGGGTTTTAATCCTAAAATGAAGGTTGCAGAAATTTTGGAGTAGAAAAGTGTAGAAATTCGGGAAAAACTCAAAGTGTAAGGGATATAGGTGTGGGTCGGTGGCAAGAAGAAAGAAGAAGAAAGCATATGGTCAAAACAAGACAAAACAATGGTTTTTCAAGAGTAAAATCGTGGGTTAGGTGAGTGGTGAGGGTTTGGACACTTGTCCAAACACTTGTCAAACAATGACCCATGCTACATGCCTCCTTTTATAAGCTACCAATTGTCACTCCGTAATTAGTCCATTTTTCTCATAATCACTAGACCATTTGTCACCCAATTAAGCCACCATTTGTCACTCATTTAATTAAGCCATGTGTCACTATTTCATAGGTCTAGTTAACCTAAATTTTTATGTATCAATTTATCTTTCTATTCTACATTTTTCCTATACTAGATACACATATTACTTCATCAATCACTCAAATGTAACATTAATTTCCAATTTACTAATTTAATCCATCAAAATAAAATTCAAGACATAAATAACACAATCACACAATCAGATCATAAACATTTAAAATTTTTCATACCCCGGAATAAATCAATTAAGTGTATAAACTATCTTTACAATGCCTCTAAAGTATGATTCATGTATGTATGTGAATATGATGCATGCAAATGAAATACACTTCATATATTCTCATACGATATGACTCATATGACTTCGTTTAGCAAGTTAATTCCTAAGTGTAGAAATGGGCTATTACACAATTCCTTGAGTATTGCCGTCAAAATTCATAAGTTCCTCATCGAGGCAATGCATCTTGTTGGAACCATTTCAGATCTTGCTGAAATTGCAAAGTGTTAGCAGCGACATTATCAACTAATTCTTCCAAGGATGTACTTGAGTTTTATTGACTCTCCCAATTTTGGAAACTATACCAAATTTTCCTTTCATCTAGCTGGAATTGTTGGATATCATATTAGGTCTGCTGTATACTCTCTTGAAGCTGCTGCATACCCTATTGAAATTGAAGATTATTAGCATTATATATCTTGATATAGTAGTCCAGAGATGTACCTGAATAGTGATAAGAAACTTTTGGTTTAGATGGAAATTATTGTGCATCCTGCAAACTATTATAAAAGTAACTTTGTTGATTATCCCATCCATAACTAAAGTTAGATTGATCAGTCCAACCTTGGTTATAGGATTGAGAGTAAGAGTTAAAGAAAAAATTACTTCTATCCATGATTTTTTTAACACACAAAAACTAAATAGAAAACGTAAAGATCAAGAAATAAATGCAAAATAAACTAATTACGAACAAATATATACAAAAAACTAATTAAAATCACAAAAAAAACTAAAACGCTGTACTCCCTGGCAACAATGCCAAGATTGACAGTGTGCCGTAACTCTAGTCAAAATAAACTATACTACTACTATAACAGTGGTGAGTCTAGGTCGATCCTACAGAGAATGTGCGTAAAGTTATTGAAGTGAAAATAATAGGTGTTTAGGTTTAGGGGGTTTTGGATTTTTCAAACAAAAAAATAAAATGGAATTGGATTTTTCAAAGAAAAAAATAAAATGGAACTAGACTAATAAAAACAAATTAAAGAAAACATGCTAAAAATGAATAAAGTGGAGAATTCGATAAGGACCCGATTCTTTGGTTCAATCTTGACCAACACCCTAATTAAACATATTTCGTTGATTTGTTGTGCTCAAACCTCTCTTAGCAACTATTAATCATGGGTTGAATTTTTCCTTAGGTAGTATTAATCAAGATACGATCGTTATGTTAAGTCAAAATGACTTTACGATTAATAATTTTGATGAAGACCAAATAATAATAATAATAGAAGAAAGTAAGAAGAAGCTGCAAAGCGAAGAAACTAAGATGCAAGCAGAAAAGTAAGACGCAAGCAAAAAATAAGACGAAGCGCGGAGGAGAAACTAAGACGAAGCGTAGAGATGAAAGAAAATAAGACGAAGCGGAAGTAGAAGAGTAAGACGCAATCAAAAAATAAGATGAAGCGCGGAGGAGAAACTAAGACAAAACGCAGAGACGAAAGAAAATAAGACAAAGCGGAAGCGGAAAGTAAGATGCAAGAAAATAAGACAAAGCAAAGAAACTAAGACGAAGCGAAGCCAAAAATGAGACGATAGAAAGTAAGACGAAGCAGCAGCAGAAACTAAGACGAAGACCCGATACCACGTCGGATGGTTAATCAGTCTAAGTTAGTTACAGAACTCAACTGAATAACTGTTTC
>JAOSBL010000001.1:18713532-18724831 GCA_027568915.1 Erythroxylum roraimae | reverse complement strand
AAAATACAGCCGTTATGCTGCCCAAAAGTTGTTAGAGAAAAGAAATAAATAAAAATGAAGCGATGTTAATTAGGGTATGATTCGTTTAGTATATTTATACCGTTCCGGATTGGTATTGTTTCAAATGTGGGCACGCTTTTAAAGCATGGGCACGCCTTTGTATTAAAAGAAGAAGAAGAAACAAAAATTTTTTTACACCGATACGGATTTGGTTTAGACCGATTGTCTTAAAGTTTTTCAACGCGATGTTTTTGTAAAATATTTGCGTTACCAGATGTTGAATTATTTGTTTCAGTTCGATTGAACCATTTGGCTGCTTTGATTCCGAGCCAATTCGATTTCGCATTTGTTTTGGCCCATTTTCGATTCCTCGTCTGTTCTTTTGTTATTCATTTTGCTTTTGGCCCTTCGTTTTCGCTTTGGGCTTTAGTTTTTCGTTTTTCCAGTTGGGGTCCGGTTCCAAAATCGGGTCCCAACATCTGCTATGAGATTATCATATGGATGATCTATCAAATGTCAGTGATTAATCTCATCATAGCAACGGTGCAAATATCCTTAGACTTGAGGTACTCAAGGATATCTTAGATACTGATCCTGTGCTTTAACACCATTCCTTGTTGCCTCAAGACGAGGTCACTTATAGGGTAGTGATTGGGTACAATTATTAGTATTCGAAGGTAACTGGGTAACCACTAAAGGATTCACCACTTCTGATGGAAGGGGATGATACCTACAACCTTTTGTCGGGGTCATTACTTAGGAATCTCTGGCCACAGTAGATGTGTCATGAAGAGAGTCTTTAATGACATAAAGAGTAATGAGATCCCCAGGAACAGAACTAATATCACTTGGACTAGATGTGATGTAGTCAGTCTAATGGGAGTTAACACATGACCCATACACCGAACCAAGGGGTATAGAATGGGGAAAGGACGAATTGTACAGTAATTGCTTACGGAAAGGTTCATAAGTTAGATAATTGACTATTAAAGAGTTTGTACGTCAATCCACTTACTTTCCAGTAAATTGGGATCATGAAACCATTCATGATTGCTCGGATTAAAAGATAATTCAAGTGGCAAAAAATCGGGAACCTAAAGGTTCACACGCTTAGGAGATTGAGGGAATATTTTTGGATAATATTGCGACATGATCGTGGTAAGAAATGTTGAAAAGGATGTCTAGGTCATGATCATGACCCATTAATTTCAGCAACATATATGAGTGATTTCTCATCACTTAAATATAGAAATCAATAGCTAGGAAGCATATAAGCATTTGGGACATTTAAAGGTAGTTAGAGGGAGAATTTCTTTGAATGTTAAGCAAGGGTTGCTTGATTTTTATTGCATGTG
Organism: Erythroxylum roraimae; assembly: GCA_027568915.1. Lineage (NCBI taxonomy): Eukaryota > Viridiplantae > Streptophyta > Magnoliopsida > Malpighiales > Erythroxylaceae > Erythroxylum > Erythroxylum roraimae. The sequence continues at coordinate 18,723,476 of JAOSBL010000001.1, read as the reverse complement.
ATATAATTCTCTTCTATGCTTCCTATTGGGTATCCTACTTGTGTTTCCATCTTGTTTGGTGCTTAAACCTTCCCTGCACACTATGTTTCTTCATCTTTGCGTGTTCTTCACTAGCTGTTGAAGTTGTTTGGTGTTTGTTACAGCACAAACAAGGAGAGGACTCAAGAAAGGAGGAGCATTTGCAAGGTATATATGCTGTAATTTCATATTCTTACGTTCTATTTATACATGCACATGGATTATGGTCATGGGGATATCCTGGGAGTTGGAATTTTGATTCCGACACTTCTGCTGCCTTGCCATGCATGTGATGCATGATCCCGGGCTAATCTAACATATATATGCAACAAATTTTTTACTATATGCAAAATATACTGATACTATTAAATTAAGCATGTCAGATTGATTTTTCAAATATATTTGGGGATCGAGTCATCTACTTGGTAAAACTCAATCGTTGTGCATTCTGCAACATCCTTAAAAAATAATACGGTGATTGACCTAAAGCAATAGTTGGTCAATTATGTAATAAAATGCAAGTGCACGACATAGTTTAGCTAGTACTAGCAAGTCCGAGTTGATCCCACGAAGACTATAAATAGATTACTTCCTCTAGTCTAGCCTAAGGATTGATTTTAGATTTTTATTGGAAAGAAAATAAAAATAAAACTAAAAAATAAAATAAAATAGGAAACAATAATGAACATAGAGATAATGGAATTCACTTAGAAAACTATCGTTATTAGAAATTAGTATCTAGGCTTAAATCCCCCTAAAATCTTAACAGATTAATCTTTTATTATGCAATTGTTTGTTAATTAATTGAATTATGAAGACTCCTATGGTATGCTAATAGCTGACCTTGATTATACTAACAACTAATCCTAAGGTCTCTAGCTGAATTACTCAGGTTAAATCTTATAAGATTGCGTTACCAATTCATGATTCCCTCTATTAGGTTTAACCCCTAATCAAGAGGATTTATATTATCTTATCTCTATGGTTGCAATCAACTCCTTTTAATTAGGGTAGATCTATTCACACTAGGATTTCTCAATCTCTACATATCAAATCAGATTATCAATAAAACATGTAATTAGATTATAATAATCAATCGAAACAATTGTATTAATAAAGGAATCAAATCATATCAAAGTATTAACATAAGGCTCATCTAACCTAAATACTAACTGGATGTTTAGTTACACATGATTGAATTCGAAATCAAACATAAATCGAAAGAAAAACGAAATGTAAACAATGGGTTCATAATTCTAAATCTCCCTAATTGTCTTTTATCGAATGTTCTTACATTGTAGAGGCTTGATCTTGTATTCCGATGGATCTTTCGATGATTTCTTCATGTTTTCTGCTTCTCTGGACCAAAGTCATCCCTTCTGGACTTTCTTTACGTCTGGGTTTCACCTCCCAAAGTCTACTCCTTACATTTTCCTTCGAAACGTCGAATTTATATGAAAACCTAAATTTTTGGGTTAGGCATGGTCTTGTGCACAGTCATGCATCAGATCGTGTATAATCAGAATTCATCAAGTATCATGAAAGTGCACAACCATGTACTCCTAAATTGTTGATTTTATGTTTACACCGCGTTTTTACCCAAATTCTTCTCCTTTAAGTCCACGAAGGCAATTATCACCTGTTAACATACTTGGAGCAGATTAAGTACCAAATATACAATAAAAGTATAAAATATGAAGCAAAATACATTAAATATGGGTGTAAAAATACAGTCAAATATCTATTTATCAAACATCCCCACACTTAAGTTTTTCTTGTCCTCAAGCAAACTATAATAAAAATTATAAATTTTATAACATCAATCCATCATTGTATCTTATTGAATCAAATTAAAATGCAATCAGAATCAAGTTGTCATTAAATTAACTTCCTAAGTAATATTAATAATAATTACATCAACAATCACATTGAAATCCGAAGCATATGGCTTTACACCTTTACCAGATTTCACTCAATACGCTCAAGTGTTTAGGGTGAAAAGTATCAAGACTCTCAATTCATACATAGTAGAATCCTGACCACATGCTTGCAGTAAAATCATATCTCCACCACTTATGTACAAACTAGAAACAAAAATCAAAAGGTCTTTGTGTAGGTTGTAATGGGGCTTAGGTAAGGTATGATTGGGATAAAAAAGGTTTAAGTAAAGGAAATTTACTCAAGAAATATTATGCGAGTTGTTTACAAAGCATATATAGGTCCTTTTTCAATGCAACTCTATCGGTATTACTTCCTTTTACTTCCTTTTCTTTTATAAGCTCTTTTTTTAATAATTCAAGTATTCAGTAGCATAATTCAACAGATATTGGACCTTTCACCAAATTCAAGTCTCAACAAACAAATAAATAAAGAAAATAACCTTCAGGGTTCAAAATGATAAATAAGTCTTCGAAGAAAAATAGGAATAAGGTTAATATATGGGTAAAATCAATGAAAAAGGCTAAGGCTCAACTTGGTTATTCCTAAAGGTCAATTTAAGGGTATGGTAATTTCAAGGAAACAGGCTTAAACAAGTTGGTAAATCTAAGTGTCTTTATCATGTTAATGTTTCTAATTTCCACAAATATGGTCTCAACATACATAATAAAGCAAGTTCTAGAATTATCCTACTGGACATGAAATCACACACATGAAAAAATAACAAGAGCTTAAATTTTTTTGAAAAAGGCTCAAAAGCTCACAAAAAATGACATATATGTAAGTGAATAATATGCAATTTTCATTCAACTTGAATATTTACTTAGAAAATTAGTTTCATTCTAACCATCATCCTTTTACACACGAGTTCAAATTTATATTCAATAATAACATATAGTATTCATGGACAGATTTCATCAAATTCAAGCCATTAGTTCATAAAATATTATAATCAAGATTATAATAAGCTTAAAGAAATCATGTTAAGATTCATTAAACCCACTCCTACACTTAAAGTTGTACATTGTCCCTAATGTATATAATATAAGCATTTAGAAAAGTTGAGAAGGTTTAGTAGTACTTTCTTGAATATTACGATTTCTGACCTGGATCCAGAAACAAAAGAAATAACATAATAGAAAATAAATCCTATAATAACACAAAAGCAAACAATCCTATAATAGAAAAGATAATTTCAAAATTGAAATAAAATTAAAACTAAATTATGGGTTGCCTCCCATGCAACACTTCTTTAACGTCGATAGCTTGACGTATCCTGCACATTTAACATCATCCTGAATTAATAATCAATGGCTTGCTTCCACCCATTTCTCCACAAAGAGATTTCGAAGCCTACAAACAAGCCACGTATTTCAAGATAATAACAAGGACATAATTGATCAAATTAATAAATCAAATTTCAAGCAATAATCCCCTTTTTAATGACAAACTGTTAATGAAAGAGGGAATAGCGAAGCTCCCTGAATCGTCGATTCGCTTAAGCAGCCTGTCTTGGAGGAAGTGGGAACTTTCTGTACTTAAGGTTACCACCAACACCTCGTCAGTAGTTTTCTTACTTGGTTCCTCCATTAGTTCTTTCTCAACCTCCTCTGTCCTCTCTTCTTCATCTTCTTCTTGGGCAAAACCTTTTGGCTTATCTTCTTCAGCTATCTTCTTCCACTCCTCTACTTTCTCTTCTTAGATGGAGGTTTCTTTGTCTTCTTCTTCAGGAAGCTCTTCTTCACTACTAAGGGTGATATCCTCTCGGTCGTTAGTATTAGTTTCAGTAGAACTGGGCAAACTCCCTTGCATCTCAAATTTCAAGCAATATGTTCACTAGCTCACCGATTTGATTCACCATATTTTGGATAAAAATCCATAAGTCTTAGTGTAGTAGTGAAGCTTTACTCTACCAAATCCTAACAGTCTGTTTCATGAATACCAAATAATAAGCCTGTTTATTTTTAAATGCCTCATGTCACTCATATTTAGGTTCTTCAATCACAATCTCAACAAAAAACTATTTAACACAAATTAATCAGATGGGACAAAAAGAGAGATATAGTAAAGTCAACAATTTATTGCTCTATGCATCAAGAAATAATACAAAGGAACTTGAGTTACTTTATTAAATCCCTCTACAATAAAATAGCTTAAAGGACTCCTGATAGCGCATCGTAACACTAATCAAAATAAACGAGACTACTACTATAACAATGGTGAGTCTTGGTTGATCCCATAGAAAGTATGTGTAAAGTTCTTGAAATGAAGTTAATCAGTGTTTAGGTTTAGAGGTGGGTTTTGGTTTTTAAAAATAAAATAAAGATAAAATAACTAACAAAGGCAATTTAAAGAAAACATGTAAAAAATGATAAAAGTGGGGAATTCATTAAGGATCCAGTTCTTTGGTCCAATCTCGGCCTATACCCTAATTAAACATATTTCATTGATTTGTTGTTCTCTTACCTCCCCTTGAACTATTAATCATGGGTTAATAATTAACCCGAGTTTTTCCTTTGCTAGTGTTTAATCAAGATATGATCGTTAATTAAACCTAATCACCGAATAACCTAGGGTACGATCTATAGATTTAATTGGGTATTAGCATTACAAATTAGGAAAATCGATTAATCAAGGAAACAACAACATACGATGCGTCATTTAACCTAGGCTATGTTATCCCTAATGATTACGAACCATTAGTTGCCTAACAATGGATTCATATACAAACAACTAAACTATACTACAATACGATCATTCATACACAAAACTCAAGTCCATATGCACAAGATAACACAATCAATTCATAAAGAGTAAGAATAACAATCATAATAAAAAATATGCTTAACTGGGTTTGTTGTCGTTGATCTCACCTCTGAACCAATGTCAGGATGTCTAGCCCTTCATCTTCTCCATGAGTATCCAAGCATCAGCCAAGAACACCTTTGTTTCCATGGAACATAGATGAGAAATGAAGAAAATTTAATGTTTATTGCATCTATCTAGCCTTCTCCATTAATCTCCAACTATGTGCTTATTACTGTTGACAACTGACCCACCTCCAAGATGATTTAATTGTGAATAGAAGATGATGAATGGAGTCCAAGTTGCTGCCCACTTTCCTCTCTCAGTTATTCTCCTTGGCCAGCTATCTTCTTGCCATCATACACATTCCATCCTCCATATAATAAAGAGCTAGGTCAACTAGAGTGGGGCAGGTGGCAAGAACCAAAGAGAGGAAGCTGCTCCACTCTCTTTCCTTGTTTTATTCTTAAAGTGCAGCCCCCCACTCACTTCAGCTGAACCTCCATTCTCATTTTGCTCCAGCTCCCGTCAACACTTGCTTCCCCTCTTTTATTTATTAAGTAGCTACGTGAAAAACAAGTGAGACAACTATGTTTTTATGTAAAATGGGACAGCTGTTACGTTCCCTTCCTTTAGCCACACATCATATACTTTCCGTTATTTTTACTCTCAATTTTCCACACTTCTTAGTAGCCAACACCTTTTCTTATTGATCCACATTTTGTCCTATTGCTCCATACTTTGTACAACCAAAGCAAGGTTAAAACACGTGAGAAATGGATAGCTAATGGATAGCTGGCTCCAGTGGACAGCTGCCCACTACTCACACCCATAAGACATCTTTCAAAATCGTGAAACAAATGGTCAGACTCACACTCATACGACATCTTGCATGGGCTGAGAGTGTCTCACATGCTTTTGATTCATCTCATTTTAATTGTTAAACAATATTCATGACTGGCTCATCTATCACGTGAGTGAGAGATGTCTCATGGAGTTAGTGGTGTTTCACTCACATGAGACACCTTGCTTGGACAGCTTGCAATGCATGGGCATCTCACTCTCCATTTTTTATGCTTTATCTTGTTTCCTATTCTTATAATCTTCTTCTTATTGCATGAAGACAAGTGAATATTAGTCTTTAGAAAATGGCCCAATATCGTGGTTTCGACTCACTTTAATTTCTTTGCTTCTGAATTGTGCCTAAAATCACATATGAGTCAAAGTGAGTATCTAAAGCAATTCCTGTCATCAATCGCTAAGTGTTATGGAATAATTTCATAATCAATTAAGCATTTATCAATTTGCCCCACACTTAGCTTTTGGCCGTCCTCGGGCAAAATATCGAAATTAAGCTCAAAGACCTAAAACCTTTACTCAATTCCTATATTTTCTAAGAATATATAATCATTAGTAAAGATGAATGACTTTTAAAAATCATAGCAAGAAATCAACATTTTGAGCTTTCACTCATGATCAATTAACATTCAATACCTTTAAAAACTGAACAATCTAATGATAGACTTGGAAAATGTGTTTGAAGGAATCACTCATACAATTGATGACAATACATTGAAACCACAAAAGAGTTAACCTTCTAAGCCAACATCTATCTTATATTTAACATACTCCAATAACACATTCATTACAACTTTAGGAGGATGCATTAATCATAAACAACTTTTCAACACATATGTAGTTCCTCCTTGATACATTTATTTAAACTTTTTTTCTTTTTCTTTTTCTTTTTCTTTTTATTTTTCTTTTCTCCTTTTCTTTTGCTTTTCTCTTTTCTTTCTTTCTTTTCCTTTCTTTTATTTTCTCTTATAAAACATAAAATAAACTACATCAACATGGGAATTTCAATAATAAGATATAAAATAACATCCCAACATTATAACCAACCCATACATATGCATACCCCCCACACTTAGAATTTTGTACTTCCACAAACTAAAAATCAACAAATGTTCCATTAGCTTCAAGGCTTAGGAAGGACATTTGGTTAGGTTAAAGCATTTAATGTGGCTAATACATAAAGAAAAGGTAAATAAAGCTCAAAGGGGCTTATCAAAAAGGGAAATCATATAATGGGTAGGCTATTTAGCAAATGTAGTTCAAAAAAGCAAATAAATCCTAACCATATCCATATTAATGCATGTGATAAAAATGTGGTCTCAAATAGAAAGTCAAGGCAAAATTAGGATGTACATATCATGAAAGTCATATACTATCAAAAGACAATGAGACTAATATGAATGTGTCAGTCAAATAAGGTTTAAAATCACACCGGCTTTGTTTACTACTAGTCACTACTCTTTTAAAGATAATGCACATTGACGAATCACAAGAGCAAAAGTACATGCTAGAGTTGCTATAAAATTATCTAGTCATTTCATTCTTTACTCATGACTATATAATCCTAGAAGCAATAGAAAACGAGCAGATGTTTATTTTATTCTCTCTCATTTTATTGAAAACTTAAAACAAGCAAGAAACAAACTAACAGCACACATGCATATAGAAACTAAATGCAAAAATTTTGAAGGAAAAGAAATTTACTTCCCTTGGGTTGCTTCCTACGAAACACCATTGTTTAGGGTCACTGGCTCGACTCCATACTTACCTCACGTGACAAAATTATGATCTTGTGGTGGCAAATACGGTTCCTCCACATAAGGTTCTTCTAGATAGGGCCTTGGTTGATTACCATTCCTATTCAACATCTTCCCTATCCTCAGACTCTTAATCTCTACTAAGTCCATGAAAGATCTCAATTGTCTCTTAACCTTTTCTTCCTCTAATCTGCTAGGTAAAAGTAAAGATTCATTCTCAACAACAAAATGGAACTCAGTATTTACCTCCGAGATGAAAGATATAGCCTTTTCTATTTTGAGTTCGTCCTTAACTTCTCTTCTCACGTAACTCCTTGAGTATTGCTCTCAAAATTCTCAAGCTCATCATCACTATGTAAGGTTTCTACACTAACGTCCATTGGGTACACCTTGGGTTGATACGGCTGCTCCTTTTTTCTTTGCGGTTCAACATGATTGATATCTCCCCATTGAGGCAATGCATATTGCTAGAACCATTTCACATCCTGTTGAAATTGCAAAGTGTTAGTAGCGACATTATCAACTAATTCTTCCAAGGATGTACCTGTGTTTTGTTGGCTCTTCTAATTTTAGAAACTAAATCAAAATTGCCTTTCATCCTGCTGGAATTGTTAGATATCATGTTGGGTCTGCTATATACTCTCTTGAAGCTGATGTAAAACTTGTTGAAATTGAAGATTATAAGCATTACAAGTCCTGATATAGTAGTCCAGAGATGTACTTGAATCGTGATAAGAAACTTTTGGTCTATATGGGAATTGTTGTGCTTCCTACAAACAATTATGGAAGTAACTTTGTTGATTATCCCATTCATAAATAAAGTTAGGATGATCAGTCCAACATTGGTTATAGGATTGAGAGTAAGAGTTAAAAAAATTCCATCCATTAAATTTTTTAATTAATTTTTTTCACAAACACGAAACGCAAAAATGAAAGGATCATGAAATAGCTAAAAAGAAACCAATTACTAACAAATATATACAAAACACCAATTAAAATCACTAATAAAAACTAAAAAACCGTACTCCCCAGCAACGACGCCAAAATTGATAGTGTGTCGTAATGCTAGTCAAAATAAACTAGACTAATACTATAGCAGTTGTGAGTTTAGGTCGATCCCGCACAGAGTGTGTGTAAAGTTGTTGAAATGAAATTAATCAGTATTTAGGTTTAGAGAGGGTTTTGGTTTTTAAAAATAGAACATAAAATAACTAACAAAAGCAATTTAAAGAAAACATGTAAAAAAGGATAAAAGTGGGGAATTATGTAGGGACTCGGTTTTTTAGTTCAATCTTGGCCTACACCCTAATCAAACATATTTCATTGATTTGTTATTCTCGTACCTCTCCTTGAACCATTAATCATGGGTTAATAATTAAGCTGAGTTTTCCCTTAGTTAGTGTTTAATCACGATATGATCATTAATTAAACTAACCACCAAATAACCTAGGAAACGATCTCAAGATTCAATTGGGTTGTAGCATTATGAATTAGGAAAACCGATTAATCAAGGCAACAATCACGTACAATGCATCATTTAACCTAGGCTATGTTATCCCTAATGTTTATGAATCATTGGTCGCCTAACTATGGATTCATACATGAACAACCGAACTATACGATAATGCGATCATTCATACATAAAACCCAAATCCATATGAATAGGATAACACAATCAATTCATAAAGAGAGTAAGAATAAAAAACATAATGAAAAATATGCTTAACCGGGTTCGTCGGTGTCGATGCCACCTTCGAACTGGTGTCAGGGCATCTAGCCCTTCATCTTCCCCATGAGTATCTAAGCATTAGCCAAGAACACCTTTGTTTCCATGGCAAACTGATGAGAAATGAAGAAAATTGAATGTTTATTGCTTCCATGGAAAGCTGCTCCACTCTCTTTCCTTGTTTTATTCTTAAAGTGTAGTAGCCACCCCTCTTCGGTTCTTGCCACCTGCCCCACTCCATATGCATAGGATAACACAATCAATTCATAAAGAGAGTAAGAATAAAAAACATAATGAAAAATATGCTTAACCGGGTTCGTCGGTGTCGATGCCACCTTCGAACTGGTGTCAGGGCATCTAGCCCTTCATCTTCCCCATGAGTATCTAAGCATTAGCCAAGAACACCTTTGTTTCCATGGAAAACTGATGAGAAATGAAGAAAATTGAATGTTTATTGCTTCTATCCAGCCTTCTCCATTAATCTCTAATAATGTCTTTATTATTGTTGACAACCGACCCACCTCCAAGAGGATTTGATTATGAATTCCTAAATGTTGTTGGAAACAAAATATGAATAATGAATAAACTAGTTGTTGTCCACCTTTGGTTGCTCACCTTGAAAACCAAAAGAAGATGATGATAAATGGAGTCCAAGTTGCTCGTCCATTTTCCATTCTTAGTTATTCTCCTTGTCTAGCTATGTCTTTGCCATTATACACATTCCATCCTTCATATAATAAAGAGCTAGGTCAAATGGAGTGGGGCAGGTGGCAAGAACCGAAGAGAGGAAGCTGCTCCACTCTCTTTCCTTGTTTTATTCTTAAAGTGCAATAGCCACCCCT
>JAOSBL010000001.1:18637877-18660973 GCA_027568915.1 Erythroxylum roraimae | reverse complement strand
TTTCTTAAGCTATATAAACCAAAACCCTTTCAAAAATCCAAAATGTTAAGATCTAACTTACCTTGATTCTTCACCAAATGGAGAGTTTCTTGGCTTGAATGGAAGCTCTCATCCTCCTCTTCCTTTTTCCTTCTTGAGTAAACTTGAAAATCACTCTTGAAAGCTTAGAAAAATCAAAACCTAACTTTTTCTTTCTTCTTTCTCTCTTCAAGTTGGTTTCATTCTCTTCTTTCATCTTCAAGTCACGTTTTTGCTTCTCCTTAAAAGCCAAACAACTTTTCTTATTATAATTTTGCCATTAATGGGTGAAAAATGTCCAATTTACCTTTACATGTAAGCCTTGTAATTGAAATGGCTTAACTGTTCTTCCCAAAATGTCCTCATACATATATACTCTTACTACTTAAATCCACTAAACCATATTTTATGTCGTATATGACAGTCACATATGATACACGATCAGAAACTTATAGTCATCGAACTTAAGTCTGGCATTCAACTTTTGTTGAGAATTCACATATCATACAGAATTGTCAAACAAATCAGAACACTTCCAATACAGTCCAATATATTAACTCCTCGGACTTTAAGTCTGGAATTCATAAACAATCATAACAGTTCAATAATTGGAAGCTTAACAAATCAAATCAAATCAATCCTAGGAAAATCATCTAGGTTGACTCACAGCACGCTCCAATATGCTATTGCCTGGATAGTCTGGCAATGTCTGATTGGCGTTCAATGTGCTCCCCTATAACATACAAAACACATTTACAAATATCACACTTTTGCACAAATGTATAAGTATTCTTTTATGCGCATCAATGTATAGAAAGTATGCACAATGCATGTTCAATGACGATCTCAGGTATCTTATTGTGATTCTTGTCACCATATCATTCAGATATCAAAGCCCTCATTAATACCATTTGTACTTATAATTTGGACCATAATAAAACAACGTGAAATCAAGTTGATAACTTAATTGACCACTTCAGATTTCTCTAACACATTTACGGGTCAACTTTGCATAATTAATATGATAAGGTAAATGAAAAAATTAGGCAACACTTCCTTCTAGAAAATTGTTCTCCAATGTCTTAAGTTTCTAATGACACCCAAATCATTCAATTTGGTTCTCATTCTCAATTTACTCTTTATTGTTCTATGAACAATAACTGTACTCTACATTAAATTTTAAGTCAAATTTTGTAATTCTTAGAGACACAATTAAAATTCTATCTCTTTAGATAAGTTTTATTCCTATGTCTCTAGTTTAATTAAAATCAAGAATCATCCCATTCGAAGCTCTACAGGACAAGATATAAGCAAAATACCGAAGTATGTTCAGTAAAATATTCCAGTTCATACTATTCCAACATATTTTCTCACTTTGATTCAGTCAATCTTTTCCAACTCAATTTAGAAGGCTACCAATTTTTTTGGAGAGGTATAAAAATGTGTTAGGAGTCTATTGGTTTAAGTATCATATCATTTTGAGGTCGGATGACAAAGTTATGGCCAAAAGAAACAAAGGTGTTCAGGGTGAGTCAACCCTTAGCACGATGGTGAACTCCCAATCCTACTAGCAAAGTCACCGTCGTGCTTAAGCACGAGGGTGACTTCCAACTTACCTAGTAAAGTCACCTTAGTGCTTTTAAACCTCCAAAAAACAGTTTATTTCTTCCTTTCATCTCACGATTTCGACATCCCAACCTTTTCAGCAGCCACTTTTCTAGAAACTCAACTACAGATTTGCATCTTCTTCCTCTCTTCCATTTTTCTCCAAATTTATCACTTCTAACATATTCAATGAACACATATAACACTTAAACTAATTCTTCTACTTCCATTTCAACTCAACTTAGTCTCAAAACAACTCAATTTAAATTTATATTCAAACACCAAAAATCTAAAACTCCAAATTCACTCCCTCTCTCTACTGTAAATTTTTCAAAAGTTAATTCTCACATTAATTAACTCAAATAACACTCAAAACAATTCTTCTAACTCATTTTCAGCTCATCAACACACACACAATTCAAAAATCCAAGATTCACACTTAAACATCTAAATTCATTTCTACTGATACTTAATAGATTCATGCATGTACAGTGACAACAACCTATTTTCGGTTTTCTCTAAACCTTGACAGAGTATATTTATCTTCATCAATTTTCCAACCCTCTTCCATAACTCATAGATTTCTGCATCATTTTCATTTTACTCCAATTATCACAAGTATTTCAGTCTAACATATGCATTATCAAAATACCATTAAAACATCATCAAAATCACTTACTTTGTTCAGCTCAAATTCCAGCAATGAAGTTTTCGGTGGATGAACAAAACCAAGAATAAACAGAATAAACACTCCTTATATAAACTGAAATTATTACTTTGATGTAAGATTCAAATGTCAAATTCACAACAGCTACAACTTGGTGTTTTTGGTCTTGAACCAAACTGAATGAAGAATAACTCAATCTACAGAAATGGTTTTGCTTAACCTACGTGGCTATTTTGCATGTCTTACACTTTTCACTATTCAACATTACCACATGTCACTCAAACAAGTATGCCACTTATCACAATTTACTCAGTCCACGTGTCACACTAGGATTTTTCACATTTTAATATTTTTCCTAAAATTCACCAAAAATTCCAAAAATGCCCTAAACATACCAAAATTGCCAAATCACATTTAATAACTCAATTATACCTGAAAAAAGTCATGAATGCATGTACAATCATATTAATGTGCAAAAATCAATATTATCGTGTATGTATATGCCATATTTTGTATAAGCATGAATTGTACTTTCTAATTTCTCAATAATTTCTCAAATTCACTATTTAAGTCTTATCATGGGTAACGGGATGTTACACATGTGTTATACAATTATAAGATAGAGAGCTCATTAGAGGGATTATGGGGTATACATGGGATTATCTTTGATCACTCCAAAATGCCTAGAAGCATAAATCTAGCTAGCAATGATCTTTTATAATTGCTTCCACTTTAGTATTGACTAATATGTTGGCTTTAAGATTGCCAAACTCTTTAATTTGTATAAAGGAGCCAAGTTGTACTAATTATAAAAAAATGTTCCTTTTCCATTACCTATATTGTGTTTAACAACCGAGTTAACTAAATTCCTCATCAGCAAAACTTGTCTTGAAGTCCATGTTGTGTTAGATTTTGGATTAATTGTCCATATGCTATCTCCTTTTAAGAAGTGTGTATATACCTTTTTAAATTGGAGTGATTCTTTGTTAATGCAAATCTTCCGGTCTCTTAATTAGAAGCACTTTCTTCTTGGGCAAACAAAGTTTAAACCATTTCATTCTAAGCACTTTATCCTTTATCTTTAAGTCCAAACAGTAGGACCTTTCTAATAATCTTTTCAATGGTCTCAATCTTCTCCTTTGAAATTGTTATATGAGAGCTCTAATAAATGTGAAGATTATTCAAATTTGAGATTTTAAGTTGAAGTCTTCCATCATAAGATAGAGCCCTGTTATGCTAGCTACTCAACCTCTTTTTAATTGTGTTAATGAGAGGTATGCAATAAGAAAAGTACAGTCTCGTTATTGTTATAGGGACCCCTTAAATATTTGAATGGAAGTTGTTCATGCCTGAAACCTTTGTTAATTGTTAAAAATTCCTTAATTACACTATAGCTTGTTGAGATGTAAAAGGTACTCTTATCTTGATTTAACTCAAAATTGATAAATTTTTGAACTATTCCAAGGAGTTAATGAGCACCACCATTGATTATTTTGTTACCTTATAGAGTAGTAATACATCATATGTAAAAGAGAGGGTGAAAATGACAATTTTATTACATCTATAATGGAATTCAAAGCTGGGGTTCCTTGGTGATGTTTAGGAGATTGAGTCTAGTGAGAATTTCTATGCTGAGGAAGAATAAGTAAAGGGATAAGGGGTCTCCCTACTTGAGTCCCTCAATAGCTTTAAAAATATTTGTTATTTCTCCATTAACTAGAGTGGAAAATGAAGCTAAGGAAACACATTTCATTACCCAGTTGATAGACTTTTTAGGGAATCCTAAAGACTCCATTGAGCTAAAACAAATTCTAGTTTAAAGAGTCAAATGCTTTTTTGAAGTTAATCTTCAAAGCATAACTTCATATTTCCTTCCTTTTATGATAGTTTTTAAACAATTCTTAAGCAATCAATATACTGTCACTGATACTCCTTCTTTAGATATAAGCTCCCGAAGAAAGCTAATAATTTCTTTGAGAATAACTTTTAGTCTTGACTTTAAAATTTTAAAGATGACCTTGTAAATCACATTACCTCATAAGATGGATCTATATTCATAAATAGAAGTTGGATTAGGGACTTTAGGAATCAGGAAAAAAAAATGCAAGTTTTGTTAAGCTCCTTCGACAGATTACCACTTTTGAAGAATAATAGGATTGAGTTAGTAACCATATTACTTTTTTATATCCAATGTACTTTGGAAAAATTTGGCGTTGAAACCATTAGGATTAGGGGCTTTATTCATAATGATGCTAAAAAAGGCTTCCACAATATCTTCTCTAGGGATTTCCTTAACAAACAAATCAACAAGGTCCCCATGGTTGGTATTAGCTAAACATTTCCTAAACTTATCTGGTAAAGGGCTCACCTCCATAAAAGAACCCATTAAGGCATTATAGTGATTAAAAGCCACATCCTTTTACTCTTATTGATCATACACAGTTATGCCATCAAAGATTTGTACCAAAACTATTTTTTCATATTCCTCCTGACTTAAATGATATTATGAAATATTTTTTGTTCCTATCACCATCCTTTAACCAAGTATTTATGGATTTCTCCTTTAATAAGGAGAAGTAATTTTCCAGAGAGCTAACATAACTTCTAAGATTTGAACTTTCAATAAGTTTAATGTCACGACCCAAAACGGGCACATGACCGACACGTGAGACCCAAGGTTCGAAACCCCATATCATATGTAACCCTATCACTAGCAACAAAATAAATTCAAATCCCAAGAACGCAGCAAGTCCATACAATATAATAACTGCGCGTCAGAAAGAAGTTTTACAACTCATGAAATCCTGTGACTACGGACGCTATAATACAAGATAAATGAAACTAAGGAAAAAACATACACAAACATACAGCGGACACATCATGGGAGTCACTGCTGCGAAGTCAGTGGTAGCTGATCTGAAAAAAATAAAGTTGAAGGGAGTCAGACCTAGCTGAGTAAGCTCACACCGTCCTACAATACCTAAGCTATGTGCATAGTCATGCATGAATATCAAAATACATACACATCATGCTATACACCCAATTACATCAACAACACAAATAAATTGTGGAGAAGAATATCTATAGGACCCTAATCTCCAAGGGCAAACCCTCATAACTCTAAACCTCAAATGGCTACTGGGAGTTATGCTTCACCAACGGCCCAGCCATGCTCCTATACTCATGTAGTCGTAAGGCTCTCTTAATCCAAAGGGGTTGCGGGGAGCCAAGCATCACCAACAGACCAGCCTCGCTTAAAGCATCCAAAGTCATAAGCATCATAAATAAGGGTCTAATTGGGAGCCAAGCTTCAACTAGGATCAGCCCATAACATATCAAGTAAACATAGCAATACATATCAATTATTAAGCATGCAATTTATCAAGTAAACATTCAGTTATGCAATGATTAATGCATGTATGCAATACCTAACCCAATGTATCCACTCAGTTAATTCGATATAAAGGCTTATACTAAAGCGGGTACACATTACTGTATATACTCTTTGCTATATAAATATATAAGTATCGATCAATATATATATAGGCACACATGCATATGAATGTAGTTATACATTGCTACATGCTGTCATTTATACTAGCACTGAACAATATTCATTTGCTGGTACATCTAAGATGACGGTAAGTCGGTATGAACTTACTTGGTAATAGAACTCTTTCGTCCGAACCTTTCAATGGGAGTCTCGCTCCTACTATGCCTAGTAAATCGAAAGAAAAATATCTCAATCAGTACTAATTAGGAGTTATTGGGCTCAAATAACAATTTAGGTATCATTTGAATTGCCTAAGAAGTTCATTTATGAAATTTGAAAATTTCTCCTATTCTTGTCTAAACGTTTCGTGATTTTTAATTGGCAAATCGTTGAAAATCTCACTATGGTTCTTTAGAGAAAAATGATCAGTATAATTTTTAGAAATTTTTTTTCAAAAGTAACCAAAATGGTTGCCAGAACAATACCTCTAACGATTGGAATATTCCTCCAATCATCAGAATATTCCTCCAACCACCGGAATATTTCCTCCAGTTATTGGAAAATCTTTAGTCTCAGAATTCAACGATTTTTACACCAAATGAAAGCTCTTGATGAGTAGAACAACTTTCTCCAAAGCAACATACTCAGATTCTCAACAAATTTGAACGAATTGAAGAAAAATAAGCTGAAACCATAATCTCTTTTTCTATCAATCGGCAGCGATCCTGGCGGTAAGACCATGGTGCTTTTGTTCCTAACGTCGAGACTAGTCGAATGGTGGTGGTGGTGATCGGCAACAACCATCAGAAGCTACGAATTGACGATTGACATTTTTTGTCAATTTTCTCCTCGATTTATTCTAGCAATGATGGTGGCTAAAATTGGTATAGCTGTGACGGGCTCTAAAGGAAGAGATCGGAATATAACATTAACTGGTTTGAGTCACCGGCGGTGAAGAATGGTTAAAGAGAGGGAATTCGTGAAATAGTAGCTTTTGGGGGGCTTAAAATGAAAATATGAGAAAATGAGGAAAAAAGAAGAAGTTGTCTCTTATATATATATCATACAGGATGTTACAATCTCTCCCCATTATAGAAAAATTCGTCCTTGAATTTTATAATAAGGTTTATTAAGGAAACAAGTATGGATACAATTCTCTTATATCTCGCTCTATCTCCCAAGTAGCTTTTTCAATGCGACCACTCCTCCACATCACCTTAACCATGGGAATTTGTTTCGATGGAAGCTGTCGCACCTGTGAATCCATAATAGCCACTGGCTCCTATTCGTAGGTTAAATTCTCACTCACTTCCACGCTCGGGAATGTATTTGCAAAGCATAGAAATATCGAATACTTGATGGACTTGGGCCATGTCTGGAGGTAATGCCAATCAGTATGCCACAGTTCCAACCCTCTCAGTTACCTCGTAAGGTCCAATATACCTTAGAGACAATTTTTCTCTTTTTCCAAACCTTGTCACATCCTTTATTGGAGATACTTTAAGGAATACAAAATCTCCGACTTGAAACTCCACTTCTTTGCACTTCGGATCAATGTAACTCTTCTGTCTACTAACAACCATCTCTGGCCTCTGCTTGATCAATGGGATCTTCTCTGACATGATCTTGATTAATTCTGGGCCCTTCAACTACCTCTCTCCTACCTCCCAACACATCGGTGACCTGCATTTTCGTCCATACAATGCCTCATATGGTGCAATCCTAATACTACTGTGGTAGTTATTATTGTAAGCGAACTCAATCAAAGGCAAGTGCCAATCCCAACTATCGCCAAAATCTATCATACACATCCTCAACATATCCTTTAAGGTATGAATTGTCCTTTCAAACTGTCTATCAATCTGAGGATGAAATGCCATACTAAAATACAATCTAGTGCCTAATGCCTCTTGTAATTTTTTCTAGAACCGAGATATGAACCGCGATCCTCAATTCGAAACTATCGATACAGGTACTTCATGGAGGCACACTATCCGATCAATATAAAATTGAGCGATCTTGGACATCGAATAAGTAGTCTTCACGGGTAGACAATGTGCTAATTTTGTCAATCTATCTACGATCACCCAGATTAAATCACGTCGGGTTCTTGTATAAGGCAAGCCAACCACGAAGTTCATCGTGATTCTCTCCCATTTCCATTCAGGAATTGACAGTGGTGGTAGCTTACTTTAGGGCTTCTGATGCTCAGCTTTTACTTGTTGACACGTCAAACATTTAGAAACCAATTCAGCTACATCTGTCTTCATACTGTCCCACCAATACATATCTCTAATATTATGGTAACATTTTAGTGGAACCTGGATGCACATTGTATGCGGCATAGTGCACTTCCTCTAGAATCTCCTCTTTCAAGTTTTCTATACCTGGAACACATAGTCTCTCATTCATTCCGAGGATGCCTTCTTTATCGATTTCAAAATTTGCACATCGTCCTTCTTAAACATCATAAATAAGTTGTTGAAATTTAGAATCTTGACCTTTGGCGATCCTAATCTTGTCAAATAATACTGACCGCACCCTGATACTAGACAGTAATATTCCTGTATTTAAAATCTGAAACTGAGTACCTCGATCTATCAAATCATGCAATTCCTTAGTCAAAGCTCTCCTTTCTATTACGATATACGCCAAACTACTTGAGGATTTCTTATTTAAAGCATCTGCCATGACATTTTCCTTCCCTGGATGATACTGGATCATACAGTCGTATTATTTTAGTAATTCCATCCACCTTCTTCGCCTCAGATTTAGATCTTTCTGCTAAAATATATGTTTTATACTCTTGTGATTCGTAAAAATCTCACAAATCTTACTATACAAGTAATGTTGCCAAATCTTTAAAGCAAAGATTACCATTGCCATCTCTAAATCACGCGTAGGATAATTTTATTCATGTTTCTTCAGTTACCTGGAAGCATAAGCAATCACCCTACCATTTTGCATCAATAGACATCCAAGGCTAACTCTCGAACCATCACAGTACAATTGAAATCCTCCACCTTCCATTGGTAAAGCTAATATTAGAGCTGAAGTTAAACACTCCTTTAGTTTTTGAAAACTCTCCTCACAGGCATCAAACCAAATAAATTAGACATTATTGTGCATCAATTAGGTCAATGGGGCTGCTATCTTAGAAATATTTTTAACAAATCTTTGATAGTAACCTGCTAACCCAAGAAAACTCCATACCTCTGTCATGGTCTTTGGTTGTTCCCAATTCATCATAGCTTCTACCTTCTTCGAGTCCACTTGTATTCCGCCTTGAGATATTATGTGTCTTAAGAATGCAACACTTTCAAGCCAAATTTTATATTTTGAAAACTTGGCATACAGTTGATGTTCTCAAAGTGTCTGCAATACCAATCTTAAGTATTTGGCATGCTCCTTATCTGTCCAAGAATACACCAAAATGTCATCAATATGAGAAAATGGGGAAAGAGAAGTTGTCTCTTATATATATAGTATACAAGATGATACATTTAAAGACCTTATCAATAGGTTTGATACTCAAGTTGTCTTAGATCCAATTAAAAGGCTGTAGATTTGCATGCTTTTCCTCTAATGAAGGGTTGCATCTTTTTTTATACAATTGAATTAGTTCCCTTTTTACAAAATTTAACTTTTACACACATATATAGTCTTGACTACCTACCACTTGAGCATTTAATCCTTTTGGTGTAGCCTCTCTAAGGCCTAGTGCATCTAAAAGTGAGTTGATGAATATAAGAAAGGCATTCCTTTTGGCATCTTTCATATAGTCAACCCCATATAGTCACAACTACTTGCATTAAATTTGAGTACCAATTATATGATCAGCAGTTGGTATTTTTTAGTGGTCATCATTGTTATAATATTATTTATAGTATTTATAAAAGTAAAGTATTTATTATTTATAGTATTATTGACCACCATATAACTTTTCCTTAAAATTAATTATCTAATGATATTAAAACTTTATAAGATACTGATGTGTAATTTTTTTGTTTAGGCCATAATTGCATGGTATAACTATAGGTAGCATTGGCAAGTATAGGTAGATCCCATGAAGACTAGAATTACTAGTACTTGCTGTCTTTTTATTATCTAGCCTAACAAATTATGGTGCTTAATATAAATCAAATGCAAAATTAAAACATTAAAGTAAAATAGATCAACGCAATTAACTAACTAGAATAAAGAATAAACTAATAAACAATCAAGGAAAACATTAATGTGGTAGAAATAATATTTTTTTTAGCCAAAGGAACAATTAGAGAATCTTTTTGGAGCTTCTTTCCAACATTTTGGATCAATAATTCACCGTTATTTGAAGATAGAGGAAAACTCCATCATTTCTTTAGGGATTTCAAGATTCAAGACATGTTTTTTTTATCTTTTATCTTTATCATTTTTGTGTGATTATTTTTTATGATATTACATACAAATTGGGACATAGATTTAGGTAGGTAGAACCTAGAATGTGATATTCTATTCATTCTTTGGTTAATAAAATTCTATTTTTTTCTTGTAATTTTCTCATTCTTTTATATTAATTAAATCAAAGGAACAAAAGTGAAAGATTCAATATATAACTTGCACTTTAAGATTTGAAAGTTGTGATATAGTTGAGTAACAGAGGGCATTCATGACAAAATGTTTGTCTTCGCGTTAAAAGGCTATAATGACACTCTAACCAAGCTAAATAAAAAAGTGACCTAGTTGAGTAATTGGGGGACATTCATGACAAGGTGTTTGCCTTCACGTCAAGAGATTAAGTTATCATTAAATAAAATTTAAAAAAGGTTACAATAAATAAACCTACCAATCTCTTAAAAATAGCAAGAATTTTTATGAAAGGTTACTTAGTGATAGTTTTCCATTTTAATCGATCAATAATAAGTTCATACTTACAAGTACCATAGGCACATGAATAGGGTGTTAATATTTTGATTCATATGTATATTCAAATCAACACACATAAACATTAAAGGAATAAGTTAATATGTCGACATTTTTAAGTGATTGATGTTTGAGGTTATGTTAATTCCATAATATTTAATATCATTGTATCATTATTACATGTTGCATAATTGTGTGATAATGTGTTCTTATGTTTTTAGTTTTGTTTAAGGACAAAAAAAAGTTTTAAGTGGTGGGGATATTAATAGGTTTAGATCATAATATTTTTTTTGTAGGTGTTTAAGTTTGTTTTTAAGTATTTCTTATATGCTTATCATGTATATAGGCTTAGAATTGTGTTATTGTTAGTTTTTGTATATTTTATTAAGTGTTTATTTGGTTTAGGGTGTGAATTTGATCTTAATTTTATGTTTCAAGAGGAGTTTGAGTGTTTGTGAGTGCTTGGAAATAGGAAATTAAAGAAATGAGAAGATGTTAGATGCATGCAGGCATAGCAAGATCGTGCATCGCAAATCCAAACTAACATTCACTAACGTGACAAAGGAGGAAAATTCACGTAGGGCATGATCGTGACAGGAGGTGTTTCCAGGCGCTAGATTTTTTAAAGCTTGAGAGTTCGAGACTATTTTTGGAACCAAATTAAGTGAAGAAACCCCCTAGACACAACCTTAGAGCTGTCAAGCATTATAAAAGAACATTAAAAACATCAAAAAGTAGCGGCAGCCACTAAATCAAAGCAGATGAAAGAGGAAGGGTCAAATAGAGCTTAAGAGAATTTTCAGCTTTCCAAATCAAGACTTCAATTAGTGATCATTCTTTTTCCTTTATTTCTTTCACAATCTTAAATATGTATTCGGATATTTATGATGTATAACATGATTATGGATTTCTAAGTTCCATATTTAGGGCTTATTCTGGAATTATTTTGTGAACCTTATTTCTTGTTGAATTAAATACATTGATGAATGTTTGTGATAACTGTCATGCATATACTTAGTAACAAATAGAGAGAGTGAATAAGTCAATAGCGTTAAGGTGCAAAATAAGAGTTGGTAACTTAATAGACCTACAATTATCAGATTAACAAATAATTAAAGAGAGATCTTAATTGCGAAATTAATTATCCATAGTATTGCTTCAAATCTAATTGAATAAGTTATGAGTAGTTTTGTGAATTAAGATATTACAACTCTGTAAATATCAAATTCAATTAGGGCTACTTTATTAGATCTTGAGAGAGAGTACTCAAAACTTTAGGATATCTAGGATCAAATATAAATTGAATTAACAAGAAAAAGGGAAACAAAATAAGGATGGAATAATTCCTAAGTCTTCAAACTTAATCAATCTTAATTTCATTGGCAGCTTAATCATTTGATTCTTACTTGTTTCATTTTATTAATTATATTGATTTATGTTATTTATTTTAATTCACATCAATTGTTAGTACGTTAGACAAAGTTATCTTCAAGTAGATTAGGTGTCTAATAGTTCTTATGGGATGATATCCTTAATACTACAAGATACAATTCGCATACTTGCAGTATTAAGAGTTTTATTATTATATAAAACTTGCTCAAGAATACTTTTGTACTCCAACTTTATGGATTGGTTAGTTTAGACTTTATAGTAAAGAAATGGCATAGGGAGCGATATCATATCACTGTAGGAGATGGAAACGGTTATACTTTATATGCATAATGGGAACACGACATAGGAGTATTTTTGGCTTGTTACATTACATTTAGTAGCTCATTCTTAAGTATACCATAATTTCACACTATACTCCATATTTATACATTCTTGTGATATCATTTATTATTTTCATAGTCTTATAAAAAAAATTTAGGTATCACACTATGGTAAGGACTTGGGCTTAGGAGACTTGTACATTAGCTTTCGCTTAAGAGGGCTAAAGTGGACATTACTACCTGCAATTATCCCTTGGACACACGAGGAAGCAGAGGCAAGCAAAGGTACCCCCAGTCCATCAGTAAAGTTGTTAATTCCTATAGAAAAGCAGCAACAGCTAGATCACCGACTATTCAACTTTATTACCGAGCCGCATTGAAAAAGATTCTAGTCCTTTCACAAATGACAGTTTTAAGGCACCCTACTATATAGAATGGACGTCCTCAGAGAAATCAATCTCTTTTGAATGGGAGGTCAATCTCGGCCTATAAGGAATTAATGTTAGAGCTTGTGGGCATCTTAGGGGTTGATAACAAAAAGAAATCTCATAGGAAAACATATCACGCTTCAATTTATATTGGGAGGCATGGACTACACATAAGCTATAATTAATTTACAGCCCATACCGGGTTCTGTAGCGATGGGCGAGCGACATTGGCACTCAATAGGGTCCATAGTGATTGGGACTTCTCAGACACTATCTTTAGGAGCTACTAACAATCGATGGCAGCTATCTAGGCCTACCACTACCAAATCTAATGGATCTAGAATTATGTTCCCTCGGATACTATACTTGCACAAGCTCCTGCTTCATTCTTTACGTGGAAGGAGGGAAAGCACAAGTGTCGTCATAAGGAGGGACCTATTTTTTCTCTGTTGAATATGTCAGAGGTAGTGGCTCCTGGTTCATTCTTTACGGGCAAGGAGGGAAAGCACAAGTGTCGTCATAAGGAGGGACCTATTTTACCCCTGTTGAATATGTCAAGAGGTAGTGGTTCCTGGTTCATTCTTTACGAGTAAGGAGGGAAAGCACAAGTGTCGTCATAAGGAGGGACGTATTTTTTCTCTGTTGAATATGTCAGAGGTAGTAGACCCATTTTAGTACGCTATTCATAAAAATGATCTAAGACGAATTCAACAGAGCCAACTTTAGGATCATTAGAGGAGAATCAATGATCATTTGGATACCATTGGAAGATTTAGAGCTTACTGTGGCAGTGACCCTACACTTATCAATATAGACATTCTCTGAGGAGTCTAGATCTTCTATACAATTTTATATAGTTTCTTATTTTGTCCAATAAATTTCAGCTATTTATTTATATTAGTCTCGCATGAGTCCTGCATAAATGAACGCAGGATTCGCATAAATGAATAGCTGAGATTTATGTGATAAAATAAGACACTATAATATTAAACAAAGAATCTTGTCTCATTCTCCGAGTGACGTGAATGATCAAACTCTAGACAAATAATCATCAAGGACAGTGTTCCACTCATTGGTGCAGTACCATGCTTAGATGAGGAGGTTATTACCCAATAGGAATCAATGACAAGACCTAAGAGAGACATTCAACGCCATCATCATCGTCGTCACCAATACCACAGCCAGCTACCTTGGAACATATTACGGAATACATGCACTGGTTAGGTGGCACGATGGTGCAGTAGCGTAGCGTATGGGAGTGCAGAATCGACCTATACCGGTGTGAAGAGAGGAGACAATTGTAGTGTTGGAGAGGTAGTATGCGCTAGTTACCAGAGACAGGGTCAACCTACAGGAGCATGAGGAGCCCAAAGCTCCAGTTGATGATGAGCATATTGAGGATGCAAACATCGGAGACACAAAAGAGCTACCACACCGATTAGAGAGGAGATTGTTGTTCTTGAGGATGACATAGCGCAGCGGCGACCGAGTCCTTCGTTAGGATCTTGATGGAGATGATTGTTAGAGGGTGTGTTAGTGAATATATAAAACTAATTAAGTTAGCCTCACACAACAGCTTAAGTTATTGTGGTGAAATGGTTATTTAACAATGATATCATTCAAGGACTCGGAGGATCAGCAGGCACTAGTGCCTCAAGTGCCACCTATGATGCCACCACCACCTCCACGAGACACTTCATAAATTTTTGTACTTCATATCATTCTCTGTTTTATGATTTAAATGAATATTAGTAATCAATTGTATATATTTTTTATATTTTCGTTCCATTATGATTCACCGTTTTCGCTTAAGTTCTTTTTGTAATCCACTTAATACTTTAACGATCCACCTATGGATTGGACACACATTTCGATTGACCAAATGACATGAAAACTAGAAAAGTTAATGTCCTTTCTATCCTTTACCCATTTTATTATTATTGTTTTCTTTCATAATAGAAACATTAAGGGTAACATTTAATTTAAGTTTAGGGGAGATATTATTGATTTATAAATGCACATTCAAGCTTATCAAATTTATCATTATTTTCTCATCGGAAAGTAATTTTTTAAAAAAGGAAAAACATTCTATTGGAAATTATTTGTTATGAATATGGTCGCTTTGATGAATTTATATGACTAGCTATGAGTGTTAATACAAGTGAATTTGATTTACCCTATGAACTTGGAGGACCACCCAATGAACAATATGATATTCTTTGTAAAAGACATATATGTATAGGTAATTAAAACTTCTTTTGAGCATCTTTATTATTTGAAAAAAGAAAAATAAATAGTTATATGTGAACAAATGAGCATAATAAATTTCATGCCACTAATTTTGTACTAATAAAAAGGTCAAAGTTAAATAGTGGTGCTAGTAGCCATTTGAGATAATGACCTAGTTAAGTAATCGGGATTATTCATGATTAGGGATTTACTCTCATGTAAAAAACCATATGACTTTTCAAATAAGCACCTAATGCTGTTGTTTAAGTTTATGTTTTATTAATCAAAGGAATTGAATTTGTGTGAGAGTTAAACCATGCATCCTATGTTTTTTTATTTTATTAATGGGATTAATTTTTGAGATTTTGGTTGAATTTTAAAGAATCATGAACCAAATTGAGCTAACTTATGAATTGATGCAATTGATTGGTTGTATAACATTATGATGATCCTTTATGAATGAATAAATGATGAGTAGTTTTCAATAGTATATTTGATTAGCTAAGCATTTTTTGAAGTTGTTTTTTATTTAAGATTTTAATGATGAATTGGCTTGCTTGAGGATAAGTGATTGTTGTATGGAACTTTGATGTATGCTAAATATACATTATTCTTAGCAATATTTTCAAGGCATATTGCATATATTTTGGATTAATTCAAAGCATTTATACTTAATTAGAGAATTATTGTCATTTCAAGTCATATTTCTACCTATACAAGGAAAAGAAGCAAAAATGGAGAAGAATTAGAGTGAAATGGAGGGGATTTTAAAAGATTGGAAGATGAATCATATGACACGGCATGGTACAGGTCCCATATTGAGTGTCATCTATGGAAGTGGTTACTTTTATTTCTCTATTACAGCCTACATACCATCTGTTACCTCCTATATGAAGAACATGATGTCTTAAACAATCTAGTGTATACCTATGTTGGCAATATTATTTTCTAAGTAATTATATAGATGCGTGGTTAGTTATAAGGACCTATGTATGGGCTCATGTAGCTTATTAAGAACTAGGTTTTATGTTTTTTATGAAGAAATGAGGTAGAAAAAAACAATGTTTTAAAAACTGAACCGAACCAACCAGTTTAATTGGATTAAACACGAAACAGACTGATTTTCGTTCTGATTTTTACTTTTAACTTTTGTGAATAAAATCAGCTAGTTAAATAATAAATCGGCTGGTTTTTTCTAAATCGTAAAGAACCATATTCTTTTTCTTTTCTGATGCCCAAACTTGCCAAATTAGAAAGATTCACAACCCAGAAGGCAAAAACATAATTCAGGTTTAAGAACCAAGATACAAAAAGGGGCTAAAGAACAAATGCAAACCCACTTGCCCAAAACTCCCGCTAAAGTCTTGAATGATCTCAGTTTTTAAATTGGCTTCTTCTTGAAGCCTCTCTATAAAGACTATCTAGCGAAAGTTGTAAATTTTAGTGGAAGAGAAAGATGAAGAAGTTGAAAGTGTAAGAACCTGATATTAAATTAGTTGTCTGTATTCTTGTAGACAGAGATAAAGATATAGAAGAAAAGTATGAAAGTGAGAAGGTTTGAAAATGGAGAAGTGAAAGGTTCAAACTTCAAAAAGAAATGGCATATAGATAGAGATAAAGATACATAAGAAAATTATGAAAATTGAGAAGTGAAAGGTTCAAACTTCAAAGAAAGATGGCTTGTAGACAAAGATAAAGATACAGAAGAAAAGCATGAAAAATTGAGAAGGCTTGAAAATGGAGAAGTGAATGGTTCAAACTTCAAAGAGAGGTGGCTTAGAAATGGAGAAGAGAGTCATTACATGTACCAACTTATTGTTCATTTGACACTCTGGCTTCGGTTATTGGCCTAATGGATAATGGCATAGACTCTTGTTCTATATCCATTATCCAAAATTACTTAACTATCCTTACCTCTACCATATTTATTTGCATTACAATGTTATTTCATTTTCCATTACCAACTATTAACGCTAGTATTTATAATTTAGTTAAATCTACAACTTGGAATATCTTTTTCCATAACTAAATATTTATTGAATAAACATTTGAGATTAAGTAATAATGTGAGAGCACATCAATAGTTTAATTTTGAGAATTTTGTGATTGAATAACTAAATTAGATTTACTATTAATTTATTATATAATAATAGATATTGGTGTATTTTTATTTTAATGAATATTTTATTTTAATTTATTTTTATAATTTTTATTTCTTATTTATTATATATCATTTTTATAGCAGTTTAATACTAGTTGAATCTTTAAACTTTAAATCATCCGGTTTTTAAAACATTAGAAAAAGTTTTTTTAGCCAAAGGAAAAATTGGAGATTCTTCTTAACGTGCTTTAATAGAGGAGAATTTCTTCACTTCTTTAGGGATTTCAAGATTTAAGGATATATTTTCTTTATATTATTCTCTTTATCATTTTTGTGTGATTATTCTTTGTGATATTATGAATTAATTGGGATGTAGATTTAGGTAAGTAGAACCTAGGATGTGATATACTTATATTCATTCTTTGATTAATGAAATTATGCTTTTTCTTGTGGTTTAATTATGCTTTTATATTAATTTAATTGGAGGAATGAAAGTGGAAGATTCAATATATGAATTATGCATCAATATTCAAGAAATAAGTTGCGTGGTTAGGTCATAATGTGAATGAAAAGGGTTGATTGGGAGCTATTTGAGAGAAAACTGCAAGATCTTCCTCTGTTAGGGTAAAACATATCAAGAGAGTTTGTAGAACAATTTAAGGAATTAATAAGTTGTCTAAATTCAAAATGGATTTGGATTAATTATATGTCTCAGTAGAGAATGTAGTCTAATTTAGGAACTCATGCTGGTCCAATAAGCTAGAATAACTATTTAATTAGAGATGAAGTGACTATAATAAAGTCCTATGGGAACCTGACCGAAATTTAGTTTACATATAGATCGGTACATTCTTAGTTATTGAATGCATTAGTATTCATATTTCTATTAGTTATTTTATTTTTATTATTCATTAATTGATAAAGGTTGATCTCTCTTGTTAAGTTTATAGATAGTAGGTAGTTAACTAATACTCTTCATGGGACAAACTCATACTCATTAATGTTACCTACAATTACATCATGCTTTTGTAGTAAATTAATATAATAGTGTTACTCTTCCTTAGCGACTAATCCTAAGTTTTGAATGAAAGAATAAGGGGAAAAACATATAAAGTACTTAAAAAACTATATTTTTAGGCTTTTTATAAAGGTTTAATACCAATGTGGACATGGCTGAGTCACAGTTATGCTAAAGCTATGGGTTTTTATATTTCCTTTCAAGCATATAGGCTAAGAAATGCTAATTTTTCAAATAATGTTTGACCTTGATTCATTCAAATCTCTCAAAATTTTAAAAAACAAAAGTTTTAGGTCTCTATCTTAGTTTTCTATAGCATTTTGAATAATTTCCATCGTAGCTAAAATGAAAAAGTTATGACCAATATAAAAGACATTGCCAAAGTTATCCGATAAATCTTTTTGGACCCAAAAATTTTGTTTCTTCATGTTTTCACTTGTAATTTTTTTAAAATTTTTGACAAAAGCCATTTAAGGTCAAATGTCCAATAGTTACCTAAAACATAATAAAAATCAAGGTAATTTATATGAAAAATATAACAAAATACCTAGACAATTATAGATATATTTTACGCTCATCATCATCCATTAGATAATTATATAAATTTTTAGGGTATTGAAATGGCCACTTTTTTATTTATTATTCAATTAATGATGATTACAAGGTAATGGAAATTGATAAGTGATTCTGTTATTTATGTTTATTCACCAATATGTGACTTTTGAAGAATAAAGCACTTCCCTTATAATAAGTACATTGAATCTACCTTACTTCTTAATGGATTTGTTCATTGGCAAGCTAAAAGGAAGGAGAATCCTAAATGGTTTGATTTAGGCCTCGAGAATATTTTGTGATAGTTATTCTAGTTTTGAAAAATTGAGATAGGTAGTTTATTTTGTGCATTCCATAATAGAGATATGCTCCATGATTAACGTACAAAAATTACTATCAATTTTCTTAATAAATGCTTAAAGCCTTCGTATTTTAGAAGGGATGAAGAAGTTGTTTAAAAGATGGATGGATGACCAATGGTGTATGACTATGAAAATAATGCATCTATGGACTTTTTGTTTGATGGAATTTTGCTTGATTATATTTTTAAGGTTGATACCTAAATAAAAAGCCTCATTGAACTACTAGATGCAAATTTTATTTTTATATGGATCTTATTTTTTTAACGCAAAATATGGTCACTTTAATGTTTGTGTATATTCCCATAAAATATAACATCGTAGTGATATTTATTGTTACTAATTTTTTTTGTAAATTTTTATTTTAGATTTAAAGTACAAACAATTCACATATAAAAGGATTCATATTTTTTTGATATGTAACCTTAAAATTATTAGATTATGTATTTATTCCTAAAATAACTTCAACTATTAATCAATGTGATAATTTGACCATCGAATAGTAATTTATAAAAATTCCCAATTTAGGCAAATTAAAATGTTGTAACTATAGGAAAACATATTACATTTGATAGTAGTTGGTATTATAGTGGTATAATTAGTTGTTATTATCAATTATAATTTGTTAGATAAACATCAACAACTAGAAAAGAAAGCATTCTATGTGACTATAAATTGGAATAGTATAGAAATCATAGGATTTGTTGTCATGCTTTTATGCTAATAAAAGATGGTGTATTTATACACGTGAAAGCTACACAAAAACTAATAATAATCCTTATGTAAAGAAATTTGGTGGTTGAGGATTAATTATGACTAAAGTCTTTTTCTAGCTTGAGGCATCAACATTTGAACAATTAGACAATGTAAATCTTCTTCTTTTATTTGTTATTAGATCCACACTCCTATAAATATGTCATCAATGAATGCTTTTAGTGTATCAACTTTCATACTAAAAATATAAAACATTTAAAGAGAAATTTATAAGAAACATAAAGTTCAATACTCTATTTTACATTAAATTCATAAGCTATACATTGTTTTCTAGAAAGTATAATGATAATGAATTTCAACATCAACAAGTTTGAATCTTAATTAATTTATGTTTATGATAAGTCAAGATAAATGATATCTTCATGTAAAATGGATTACAAAGTATTGTTAGGAAATGAAAAAATATTGTCAAATATAATGAAGACCAAATGAAGGAGCTAATAACAAACACTTACTATTACTCAATTATTTTTATCCAATAAAGTATGGTGAGTAGTGTTGAGCAAGTTTTACATAATAATAAAACTCTTAATACTGCAAGTGTACAGATGGTATCTTATGGTATAAAAAGGTATCATTCCCACAAGAACTATTAAATGCCTAAATAACTTGAAAAGAACTTTGTCTAAAGTACTAAGAATTGATTTGAATTTAAATAAATAACTGAAATTAAGACAAATAATAAAATGAAAAAAAGTAAATAATGAAATAATTGAGTTGTCAATGAAATTGAGATTGATCAAAGTTGAAGACTTAGGAACTATTCTACTCTTATTTTATTTCTCTTAATCTTGTTGATTCAATTTAAGTTGGATCCAAGATATCTTAAAGTTTTGATTACTTTCTCTCAAGATCTGATCAAATAACCTTAATTGAATTCGATATTTATAGGATTGTACTATCTCGATTCACAAAACTACACTAACTTGTTTAAATAGATTTGAAGCAATCCTATAGATAATTAATTTTATAGTAAAGATCGTTCTTCAGTTGTTCATTAATCTGATAATTGTAGGTCTATTAAGTTATTAACTCTCATTGTGCACCTTAAAACTAGTAACTTGATTCACTCTCTTGATTTATTATCAATTATATGCACAACAATTATCACAAACATTCAAAAATATATTGAATTAAAAAAAATAACATTCACAAAAAAATTCCAAAAGAATCCTTAAATATGGAACTTAGAAATCCATAATCATATTATATATCAAAGAAATCCAAATACACATTCAAGACTATGAAAGAAATAAAGGAAAAAGAATGAACACTGATTGACGTATAGATCTAAAAAGTTGAAATTTCTATGAAGCTCTCTTTGATCCACTTTTATATAGTGGTTGATGCCTCTTTTTGGTTTTTTCATGTTCTTTTATAGTACATGAGAGTTCTATGGTTATGTATAGGGTTTCCCCGCTTTGTTCAGTTCCAAAAATAACCTTGAACCCTCAAAACTTAAAAAACTTAAAAAAAAACTCGCACCTAAAAACACCTCTTAGCATGATCGTGCATGAGCCATGATCGTGCCCAATGTTGTTATTTCCTCTCTAGCATGATCGTGCTTGGTGGCACAATTATGACAGAGAGCCATGCAGCATCCCTGGACTTTGCAATGCACGATGGTGCCTTTCTGCATGCATCCACAATCTTCTTCATTCTTAAATTCCTTGTTTCCAAATGCTTACAAACACATCAAACACCTCTTGAAATATAAAATTAAGAAAAAAATTCTTGCTCTAAACCACTCAAACACTTAGAACATATACAAACACTAACAAAAACATAATTCTAAGCCTATATACATTATAATCATCTAAGAAACACTTAAAAACACACTTAGACACTTAAAAAAACCTAATATAATCTACACCTATCAACATCCCCAGACTTAAACGTTTTCTTATCCTCAAGAAAAACTTAAAACACAAACAAAAAAAATAAAGACATAATCACACAATTATGCAACAATATAATCATAGTACAAAGGCATCAAATCATATGGAAAGAACCTAACCTCAAACATCAATCACTTAAAAAGTGTCAATATACTAACTTATTCTATTCATGTTTAAGTGTATTAATTGGACTATACATATCAATTAAAATATTAACACCCTATTTATATACCTATGGCACTCGTAAGCATGCATTTGTTATTATTGATCAATCAAAAAGGCAAATTATCACTAAGTATCCTTTCATGAAAATTAATGTATTTGTAAAAGATCAGTTGGTTTTATTTATTTTAACACCCTTTTTAAATATATTTTCTTTAAAGATAACCTAGTCTTTTGACACGAAGGCAAACACCTTGTCATGAATATCCCCTGATTTCTCAACTAGGTCATATTTTTTATTTAGCTCAGTTAGAGTGTCATTTTTGCATTTTGACGTGAAGACAAGCATTTTGGGCAATTTCCCGATTTCTCAGCTGTATCACAACTCTCAACTAGCTACTAGCTCTATTCTTAACCCAATTTCTTACAACGGGCCAACAAAATAGGAATTTTTATTTCACACTTTTTTTATCATTTAATTTCTTAGCTTATTTCATTTCTTCTTTATCAATTATTCTCATGAAAGGGTACTAATAATGCTAACCAATTTAATTGAATATAACTGTAAACGTATATGAACAAAAGTCATAAAGTGAAAGAATAGGTGTCATATTAACATACATATTAAGACAAAACATAAAATTCACAAGTTACTATAGTTTTATAAATTAACTGACCGTGTTCAAAAGTAAGAAATTCCATTCAATTCTTGTCATTGACACACATTCACATAATGAGCACATTATAATACAAATGCAAAATTCATACATAATTGTTATGAAGTTGCATATACATCCCCACACTTGAACAATATATTTTCTTTAATATAGAAAACAAAACAATACAAATAACAAGAAAGAAAAAGTTAGAGCAAAAATACTTATAGTGCTTCGACTATGATGGTGTGGGTGATCAAATTTGAAGACACTCTATGCCATAAAGATCTAGCACTTCACTTTTTGAATAGATATTTCCTTAGCTTCTTTAACCCCTATTACGTCTATCCTCTGTTCTTCTTTCTCTTCTTGAATGGCAACTTCAATTATGTCCTTGACCTTTTCCTCCTCATCACTCTGAGGTAGTAATGGTGTAACATCCCATCCCCGACGGGAAGGGTAAAATAGTAAAGTGGCGAAGGTCGAGAGTGATTAGGACTAATTGGAAAATGTCATGCATAC